>WBNH01004811.1:175295-281678 GCA_013401255.1 Urocolius indicus | reverse complement strand
ATTTAATTTAAAGATTGTAATTGGATGCAAGGTTATAATGCATTATTAATGTCTATTATTTAATGTTATTTATAATATTAAATACCTTGTTGATATTTTTAAATAAGAAAATAGATGGGTAGATCATTATACAGTATGAAATTAGGAAAATGAAAGAGATGCATCTTCTCCTTGTTATCTCTGTTTCTGTTCCTGCCTTTATTGCATTTTGTTTCACAAGATATTGAAGATCTAATGAATATTCAAATATATGCAAATCCTATTCCAACACCATACATCATACACACAAAACACATACACTTTACATATAATTAGATCCTACATATATCTCTATTTTACAAGTCCTTGGTGCTTTTATCCATTATAAATGAGTTTTTGTAGGAATTACATTCCTAACCTGACCCAAGGAGTTGTCCAGATACAAAATTACGGAACACCTAATTAAGTTGGCTATCAAAAGAGAGATGCAGCAACTTGTTAATTATCTTGCATTCATCTCCTCTCTCATCTTACACGTGAAAAACAAGTCTCCCTTCTCCTTTATAGCTTCACTTGCAAGGCAGCAGGATGTTCAGTTTCTCACTCAACCTTCAATGAAGCTAATTGCTCAAAATTGCTCAGTTTTTACATGTGGCACAGTGTTACCTGAAGGAGCATCATCTCTTCCTGCTGACAATGTAACATAGAGGCCTATACTCTTTTGCCGGTGCTTCAATTTATATTGAATTCTACCCATCCATTCAGTATCTCCCTTCCTTGTGAGGTCACATACATATTTCTGTATCACACAAATCAGTTCCTTGAATATTTGCTGTAAACCCCCAGCTGCTTTTGAGGTATCATGGCTGCACATCAAATGGATAGTGACATTCTATTTACATGTGAATTATGTCTTTCTGAGACAGGATGAAGGGTTCTCTGGAAGTACCTCTATCAGCTATAGGGAAAGTCGGCAAGAAGCTTTTACTAAATGCCTTATTTTCAGATGTCTAAAAATGCATTATGAAACCACCTTTGGAATACAGGTTATAAAATACAGGGAGTAGACAAACTTAATCTGAAAGCTTAGGTGTTTTTTCTTTACTGTCGTCCCTCTGTTTCTGTTGGTCTGTCTCCCTCCTCTGCCTTTGTGTCTTTCTCCCTTGTGCTTTGGCAGCAGTAAAACTCAGTTATGTCCTTTGATCACCTGCCATTTATGCAGTGACATTAAGCTCCTTCAGGAACAGACCTTTTTTCTTATTTGAACATTGCATGTCATTCCTTTTCTTCTATTTATTTTTGCCTGTTCTAATGTTCTTGTTTTCTGTAAAAAACCCACCTTTTTTTTTTCTTTATTGACATAATGTTCCTTTTTTTATCCCTTCAATCTCTCCAGTTTTGTTGTCATCCCCTAGTTCAGCTCTGTTTTGATGACCACGCTGCAAAAAATAGGCAGTAAAGCCCAAATGTTTGTTTGGTTTGAATTTTCCTAAATTTCTGTGTTTCTCTTCTTCACTCCTCTCCAGTGCTTTTGGGACATGATTCATCAGCTGAAAGTATCTTAAAATGCTTTGCTGCATAGGAACAAACTGAACCAGAAATAAAAAGACTTTGCAGAACCCAGGTCTGAAAGTTGATGGTACTCTTGAGGACAGCCATTTCCTCATAAAAACGTACAGAATCTATTTCAAGGAGGAAGGGTTTATCAATATTTCAGAAATGTCAGTTTGGAATTATACAGTCTCTTGTATAATCTCTATCTTCAGAGGTGTTTTTTGTATATATACTCGTAATTGCAGAATAAACAAAGTTGGAAGGGTCCTCTGGATGTCATTTGGTCTAACAACCAGTGTAAAGTAGTGCCAAATGTGAAATCTGACTTCTTGAGGCCCTGTTCCACCTGAACTAGGGAAATCTTAATGAAGAAAGATTCTACAGCCTCTCAGGTCACCTTGTCCCAATGCTCAATCATTACTTACTTGATAAGAAAACAGGATTTTTTCTGTCCAATCTGAATTTCCTTTGTAGCAATTCACCTTGAGTTCTTTTGATATGAGTCTCTGCAAAAGTATGTCTCCAAATTTTTATAATCCTGCCCAAGTGGCAGTCAGCAGCAGTTAAATCACCATTTAGCCTTCTCTTCCCCAGGCTGAAGAACCCATTGGTCGAATTCATGCTCCAATCCCTTTGGTGGCCCTTCTCCAGTCTCTCTCTGTTTTGCTGATGTCTTTTGTTGTGCTGGAGATCCAGAGCTGGACATAAAGAACCTGAAACTATTACACAAATCAGCCTTCAGGTAAAAAATAGGAGCTGCAAAACACTGCATCTGGCTAAATAAAGCAAAATGCTGGTAAAGTTCTGCAAAGACGAACAAGACAGAAATGCCCTCCCTCCCCATAGCGTACAGCAAAGCAACAGAAGGGCACTAGGGACATTAAAATTATGAAACATTCTTGATGAAATATTAATAAAACCATACTATGGTCTTAATTGCTATAATTTAACACTCTGTATGGTATAAATATTTTAGAAACATGGTAAAATGGAACATTAGGAATGGGTCAAGGGATAATAATATACATTAATCTTGATTGGCGGAGCTGTATACCTCATAGTTAATTTATGTTTATACTACTGTTCTATATCCATTTTTGAAGATTAGTGGCAGGAATAAGCTGTATGTATGTATCTTATATTGAGACATACATGTTATCTGTGTATGTGTAGATTATTGTAAGTATTTATAAAGTAAAGGGCTCTGGTGTATGACATTCGTATATAAAAAGGAATTGTAAAATGCTTTCACAAGAGAATCCTCTCCTTTAGAAATCAGTCACGGATCCAGCAGTCTACAAAAGCATGGGGGTCAGGAAATATGCAAACCACTTTCTCACAAAATTCTTTCCTGAGGAAGTCATTATCTGTACTGCCCTTGTAATAGCCACCTTTCTTTTTCAGTAGAAAATATTTCTTTTGAGTCTGGCTTCCATATATATGCATCAAGAGGAAGCTGTGGAAACAAGCCTGTGCTATGGCTATGCTGTCAGAGAGGGGAAGAGTGCTGCAAGGATGACTTCATGCACAGCCTTAGGTGTACTATACAGCCATTCATGGTGGGAGGGAGTCTGCCTGCCAAATGGAGCCATCAGAGAGAAGTCAGAAAACATTTCACTGAGCTTTTAACTCTCCCATAGATTTTCACCCCATAAGGAAGCTATTGTGCTAATTTTTGCAGAAAATAGCATGCAGAAATTGCTTGAAATTGGTGGCACTCTAATAGTGACCTATGCCCATGTATGCATAAAGCGGATAGGCATTTCATTTACGTTTATTGTAAATTGTATGCAGTAATGATTTCTGTGTGTTAAATTGCATAATCCATACAAGTTTGACAGTCTCATAAAGGCTGTGGGATGATGTCCTCTTCTGAATGCATCAATGCCAATGAAAGAGGTTATCATACCCATGTCAGAGGTTACTTCTGTCTTGTGTCAGTTGATGAAACTACTCCTCTGATCACTCTTTAAACCATGTCTGTCAAAATTTACCAGGTAATCTCAAATAGTTTAAATAGCAAATTTTTTTTGCTAATGATGCACATTTTTCCCAAAAAAAAAAAATAGAAGGATAAGGGCCTACTCACAAGAGTGTGTAGCTGGCATTTTGATGGACAGTAAACTCTTCTGCCAGCAGGGCTAGCTCTTGAAACACAGCATAAATTCAGAGCCTCATACTGTCAATTCATCTATCTTCTTTAGTTCTATTTCTGCAGTTGCCTATGACAGAAATGCTCTTCTTTCTGAATGTAAGATTCTCCCACAAAGTGCACAGAGATCTGAGATACAGAATGGCATTTTGCCCAGTGAGGGCTTTGTAATCTGATTTATAATCCACTCAGATTGAACTGGCCCCACAGAGAGTGGAGCAGTCCAGGTATCCTTTTATACACTTTGTAGGGATGTCCCAAAAAGCATTTTTGAGACAGATGATGCCAGCAGAAACTCATGCCAATAAATACCAAGTTAAGCCTCTTGTAAGAGAGAGCTGTCTGTCACAGCAATTACAGAAGAGGAAAGCTTTGCCTTTGCTTCCAGCACTTCTGGGAGAGCTGATCAAAGTACCCTTTCCTACCATTTCTCCTTATTTTAAACACTGCCAATAAGTCTCTTCTGCCTCTCTAAACAGTGAAATAGTGAAAGTGCTGCAGCTTTTAAAGGATTTATAGGGCTTAGCTGATCACCTCACTTCCTGAGCCAAAAAATAACAAGAAGGATGTTGTGTGGATGGATGATGCTTTGGTGTTCTGCTGTTGTGTTGTGTAATGTCAGTTTGTCATTATCTGTACACCTCTCTGTAGCCATTTACTGTCTCCAGTTTGGTAGATACAAGCTCTTTTACACAGGAACCACCTTTTAGCCATATGTTTGCACAGTGCCTTTCCCATGACAGTCCTGCCCATGAGAAAAATTTGTAGGTGATATAGTAATCATAACATTTTTTTATTTCCCCAGGACTTGCAAAGTAACCTTCACTCACTTAGCTCTTTCTTGCTAAATCATCTTTCCCATTAAATGTGCATACCTGCAAACGCCTATGCGTGTGCAAATTCATTAAGTACATTTAGGACCTAGTTATATCTGTAGACAGGCATTTATCTTCCTTATTTTGCACTTCACCCATTCAAGGATAGTCATACTAATTTTTTTTGTTATATGGTTATAAGTTTGACTGATGTTATAAGTTTATATTCTTTAAAAATTTTTGGGACTACACTTCAGAACTATAAGCAGGCTTCATATTTACAAATATCTAAATGGTGAGTTTCAGGAGGTTGGGGCATCCCGTTTTTCTATGGTATCTAGCAACAGGACCAGGGGTAATGAGATGAAGCTCAAACACAAAAAGTTGCATTTAAACATAAGCAAAAACTATTTTACTGTTCAGGTGAAGGAGCCCTGGCACAGGCTGCCCAGAGATAGTGTGGAGTCTCCTTCCTTGGAGGTCTTCAAGACCTGCCTGGATGTGTTTCTGTGTGACCTTATCTAGGTGGACCAGCCTCTGCAGGGGGGTTGGACTAGATGATCTTTGTGGGTGCTTTCCAACCCCTACCATTCTATGATTCTATGATTCACCAATTTTTCCACTTTTTGCTGATTTTAAAGGAATTCATTTATAGGTAGCCTTCAAAGTTTTTATTAAGGCAGAATTTTGATAAATTATTGTGAGAAATGATGGACAAGTTAACATTATCCCTATTCACTCTCAACTGAAAGCTTTATTGTGACTCATGTTACTAGTGGCATCCTTGGTAATAAATATTTTCATTTTATTCCGAGACACAGCAAATAGATTTAGTTAGTGAATGACCTTGTGCATTAGCTATGTTATTCATGATTTAGTGAGCCAGTCAATTGAAATATTGCTAATGTTTTCCCAGCTCAGTCTTGTTACATTTGTGCCACAAGGATGACATTAAGTGCAGTTGTAGATGAATAACAAATAACATGACTTGAAGTTGTGTTTTGGACCATTAAAGAAATGAACCTGCAGGGTACTGTTTTATTAACTGAGGAAATGACTTAAAAAAAACTTATAGTTCTCAAATGTGTATTTATTAAAAATAACAACAGTTTGGCATGCTGAGAATTAGTGGTAGTACCCCTCAAATTTTTCAAATACTGGTACAAATACACTACAACATCCATCCAAAGATTTTGACAGACTTTAGATAAGAGTAATTGCTACATTTCAGGCTGTTCGTATGAGAAGTGCGAGCAGGAGAATGATAAAAAATACAGGATAGCAAAGATGAGGATTAATAAATGCAGGTTCATACGTGTATATTAAAATATTACATATTGTAACCCCAAAGGGTGTTAGTGTACTTTCCAGGAGAAACCTAAGGAGTGAATGGCTTCTTTCAAATTGCAATGACTGTTTTTGTGGTTTTTTTTTTTTTTCCTGAGCCTTTTGGTTGGTTTTGTGTTAAAGAATAACAGAAGCTACAGAAAAAGTATCAGGTAGGCTTCTAGAAAGACAGTTTAGTCCTTTCTTTTTCCCAAGAACACCTCACCTATTCTAAAAAAAAAAAACCACACAAATCTAAATTCTAGATAACCGAGTTTCCTGTACTTCTCCAAAGCTACAACCGTAAGTAGCAACTTCTATATCACTTTAATTGTGTTTTCTGTTTGTAAACCACACCAGTTAATATTTCTAGAAAAGTGAGAACAGGGGAGAAAATTGTATTTTAGATCCTACTGGTAGGTAAATATTTTTGTTTCTCTTGGAGTTGACCATAGAAGCTTACAGTTTTTCTATGTTTTTCTAAGGGATTAAAGGATTAAAAGGGCAAGGAATGGGTCTTACCTAAAAGTATATGGTTCCTATTTAAAAACAATAATACATAAAAAGGAGATGTAGTGGATATCCTAATGGATCAAGTTAAGTATACGGAAGGAAAGAATTTTCAAACAGAAGCAAAAGGAAATACAATTATAATATGTAACTACCCTTGAGAAGCTCAGTAACTGCTATTATCCGTTTGATTTTTTTTTTATATAGCTTTTCATCACGAGAAAATGAAAGCAATCTGTTGAATTCTTAACTATAAATAAGGCAGCAAAACTGTTCTTTTCTAATGCTATTCCAAAAACTTGTCTATTTAAAAGGAAAGTAAAGAAGCAATGGCCTTAAGCTTATTTTATAGAGTGTTACTTTCCACAGTGCTGTGAAGGTAAGGAGGCAGAGATTTCTCTTCAGTGAAAGGACTGAGAGAAGTCCAGCCGAGCCTTCTTACCCACCCATCCCCTGGGACCACAAATCTTGCCTTATTTGTGAACTCGAAACTCTTATTTCTAAACTCTTATTTGTAAACTCTCTGTGATGGTAAACTGTAATGCTGAGCTAACTGGGACTTCAAAAATGTTGATCTAGACATTATCGATCATCCCAGAAAGAAGCTTGCTGAGAAAAATTGTCTGTACTTGCACTGGTAGTCTTGCCACTTTGAGTGTATTCTGTTCTAGCTTCAGCTCAACATACTCAGAGTTGTTTTATCTGGATTTTCCATACAGAGATGAAACATGTCAAAGAATATCTACGTAAACAAGTTTTTATTTGAAAAATAGAATGACACTTCTTTTTTCATGTTCTACCAACACCAGGTGACTTGACACACCTTTAGCTATAAATAGAAGATAACTAAGTATGCAGACAAATCGTCACTCATATGTGCAGCACTCCACCAAGTAATGTGCAGCATTGAATTGTCACTGGTAAAATGGTCAGTAACACTAAAAATTGTCACTGTTAAGAATACATTGAAATATCACAGAATGGTAAAGATTGAAAGGGACCTCTAGAGATCATCTATCCCAACCTCCTTGCTAAAGCACATTCCCCTTAATCAGGTCACACAGGAACGTTTTGGGGTGGGTTTTGAAAACCTCTAAAGAAGGAGACTCCGTACCCTCTCTGGTCAGCCTGTTCCAGGGCTCCCCCACCTGAACAGTAAAATAGCTTTTCCTTATCTTTAACTGGAACTTTTTGTCTTCCAAATTTTGTCCATTACCCCTTGTCCTGTCACTGGAAACGACAGAAAAAAGTGATGCTCCATCCTCTTGACATACATATTTTAATATTTAAGTGTTAATAAGATCCCCTCTCAATCTTCCTGCAGTCTCCTCTTACCTAGACTAAACAACCACAGTTCCCACAGCCTTTCCTCATGAGAAAGATACTCCAGTCTCCTCATCTTCTTGGTGTCCCTGTGCTGAATTCTCTGCAGAAGTTCTTGGTCCTTCTTGAGCTGAGGAGCCCAGAACTGGACACAGGACTCCAGATGAGGCCTCATCAGGGCAGAGAAGAGGGAGAGCAGAACCTCACTTGGCCTGCTGGACACACTCTTAATGCATTCCTTGATGTCACTGGCCATCTTGGCCATGAGGGCACATTGCTGGCTCATGGTTAGTTCATTATTAACCAGGACTCCCAGGTCTCTCTCCACAGAGCTGCTCTCCAGCAGGTCACCCTTAATCTGTACTGGCAGTATACGAGAGGTTGTTCCTCCTGAGGTGCAGGACTCTGCACTTGCCCTTGCTGAACCAATGAGCTTGATTTCCAGCCTTCAGATGGACTGTGGACTTTGTCTCTTCACTGATAGCTGATGACCTGCCATATTACATAACATTCTCCCTTTTGAATGTGCATAGTTGCAAAGATGCTACCACACTGATCGCCTCAGGTCCAGCATATGCATTAAAGGCTTATATTTAGCTTGCTGTCCATCAGAACTCCCATACATCTCTCCGCAGAGCTGCTCTCCAGCAGGTCAGTCCCCAGCCTGTACTGGTGCATGGGGTTGTTCCTTATCAGGTGCAGGACTCTGCACTTGTCCTTGCTGAACCTCATGAGGGTCCTCTCTGCCCAGCTCTCAAGCTGGTCGAGATCCCACTGAATGGCATCACAGCCTTCTGGTGAATCAGCCAGTCCTCCCAGTTTGGTATCATCAATATATTCTGTATTTATTTGTAAAACGTACATAGCAAAAGTAAGGTTGTTTTTGTGGTAGTTACCAGACTAGTCTATTGATGGACATCTACTTTCTTATATCACCGAGGATAATATTTTTTATACAGGCTTTCATAAGGTCTGCAAGACAGTATTTAGGATAAAGGTTTTCCTTTCTACAGTTCCACGGTTTATATATCAAGAACATAATCGTCACATTGACACTATACCTTGAAAATTCCTCGCTGTTGGCATTGTCTATAGGACTGATTTACTGCTGAATTCCTTTGGAGCTTGTTACATATGCTTCTCACAAGGGTATGTTTGTGGAAAAAATAAAAAAACAAATATTGATTGGTTGACCCAACAAGCCTTTGCATGCTTACATTTATATATGATAAATAGTACCTATCTCAGGATGAGATAAGCCAATCTCTAGCAATCCCTATTTAGTTCACTTGACTAGTGAGGGAATGTTGACCATTTCTTTGTTGAAACAACAAAGTTAGTAGAGATGGATCTCACCATTAGCAAAAAACCTCCAGAGAAATTTAAAAAAAATGTTATTACAGGTATTCCAAACTCCTTTACTACAATTTAAACATCATGTTTCAGAATAGCACTGTGCTCGGTTTGACGGACACTTAAGGGAAAACATACAGTTGAGCAGCTATTTATTACATAAGTAAAAATAAATCAATGCAAGCAATCAGGCAGAAATAATGTGTTTAAAATACATAATAATAGGCAAAGAAGTAGTCACATGAGGTCCTGATGTATCAGGACTTTGCTGCTTGATCCTTGAATATTATCTGACCACAGGACCTTAGGAATGTGGGAAGTAGATGTTTTAGAGAGGGGAAAGTGATATTGTTTTAGTGAATGAGTTTAAAAAGATCTATAGCTCTTTACTAGTTACTCAAGTTATGGGCCAATTTTCACTTGTAGTAACATGCAGTGCTGCTGTTTTCCTGACAACTGGATTTTGTGTGTATATTTTGAACAGAATTAAAGGCAAACTGAGATGGGAAATTCTTTGATTATGCACACAGAGATTTGGCTGTTTTATACCAAAAACTGTGAGAATGCAAAGGTGCACTGCGAGGTGTGAACATAGCCCAAATTTCCATCTGCTGGTTTTATTAGCTGGGGCAGGTTATAAAGGATCTATGCTCTCAAAATTGCTGGCGATGCAAACAATATTTTCAATTACTCCAGGCAGCAAGGTACTGCATCTGAACAGATTGAAGGCTGAAATGTTGATATCAAAAATTAAATTAACGCATGTGAGATTGAAACAATATCTAATTAATATCATTTGAAAAATGACTTGAAAATTGAAAATGACATCATATTTAGCAGGCTGTTGCTAGTACAGCTATGTGGCTTTGACTTCTATGCAACCATTTCCATTTCAGGCCTGGCTGCCAGTTCACTAGAAATTATACATGAAGCCACTATCTCATGCCATCAACTAGTAAAGACTGGAAGACAAAATACCTTTTGCCCATAGCCTGTGAACTTCTCCCTCATTAACTGAATTGCAAAATTTAGTACAGGAACCTGTCTTCCCCTTGTATCTGGCCACTTGAGTTAGTTGGTTTTGTTTCAAGCTGGATCATTTTGAATGGTTAGGTTTTGGTTTTCATTTATTTACTTGCAGCTTGATACTACTGCTGCCCAGGAGAGAGGAGTTACAAGTTCACAGCCTGTAGTCCCTGGAAGAAGTCCCCAGAGCTGGGCACAGGTTCTCCCCACACCACCCTGCAGACATATGCCAAAGTCATGGAGAGTTTATCTTATGTTCCAGGAAGTCTGTTATTCTAAACGTGATCTTACCTAAGTATCTAATGCGAAGTTCATTAAAATACTTTTAAATTGCTTCCGACAAAGGGAAGTGAATGAGATGGGAAAAACCTATATTCGTAGAGAAAAGACTTAGAGAGTGCTGAACTGACTGTGATTTTCCTCTGTCCCATTCTTATTTAGTGGTGTGAATGCCTCAGCAATTTCAGGAGGTGTATTGACTATGCAAAGGCAAGTGTACTCTGAGACTGTGTTCTTCTCAACAGAGAGAGAATTCATTTATTATGGGAATCCATTTTCGTTGAATTGCAAGGGTCAAAGATTTTAGGATATGCTATGTATATGCCTGGCACAGTGTGTGAATCTGCCAATACATAAAGGCAGTCTTTCAGGTCCTCTTTTTGAAGAAGCTTTCCTTGTAATTGGAGTGTTCTTTGTAGGGGAGGAATGATATAAGTAAATAATTCCAACATTTGCTTATCTTACATTTAAGAAACTTGTAAAAAGTTAAAAGATTTTTAACTGGTAATAAATACCATCTCTCTGGATTTCCCTTTCCTTTAAGAGGGTAAAATAAATTAAATTCTTCTGAATATGGCTCTACAAAAGGAGTTTTGCAACAAGCTGATGGGAAGAAGACAATTGTAGAATTCATCTGTCAGTCTACAGTAAATCTGAATTAATTGCCCTCTGTCATTTTATTAACTGGCTGTCCACTTAATATAGCTGAGGAGTCTAGAGCAGGAATTGGCTTATTCTGAAATGGACATGTAATATTGGTTAGGGGAATCATATGTCTTTAAGCACTTCTTTTTTCTACATTTAATTAAATATAGCCATCTTCCCACAAATACTTTTCATATTTAAGAATGATCTTCTCTGGGCTGTTAAATCCTGCAGCAGCACAGGAGATAGACTGAGGAAGCCTCCTGTAGAAACCCTTTTCTTGTCATGCTTGTGCCAGTCTGTGCTCCCGCAAGTAAGCCGGAGGGTGCAACTGTGCTTGACAACCTGCTTTATAGCAAACCTTTTGTAAACCACTCATTTCTTTGGGCTTCCTTCTTCCAGAAGTGCTATAATGAGACTGGAGGTCTGCTCGGAGCCCTGTATAACTTGCTTCTCCTAATAACCGATGGACTCTAAGGTTAAACCTGTCAACTACAAAACTAGACACTCAAATTCCTGATTATACCGCTGTCAGATAACTCTGCTGGAAGAAATAAATGTTAGCCCTCAGAAAACACATCTGGCCTCCCTCAGGTTAGTGAAGATTATGAACAGTGACAATCCCTACCCTTAAACACTCAGTAACACCCTCATCGTGCTTTCTAATAGAGCAAAGCCATTAAGTTGTACCCATTGTAATTTAGATCACAGAAGAGACTTCCACCAATTCTTTCAGGTTAAACTAACTGGTATACAGAGAGTAGGCAAAATTATTCCACTGTAGCTACGTGCTTAATTATATGGAATACTGCATAAATTGACAAGTGCAAAGAATTATTCTGATAAATTAAAATACTAATTAAATAGGCTATTGCAGAATTTTGAGAACATTATAGGGCTCCGCTTCTTCAGGTAATTTGCATATCCTTCATCTAGTGAATATAATTTAAAGGCCTCTTTTTTTGTGTGTTTGGAAGCTCTTTTTGTTTCAGTAGAAGATTAAAAAATGGATTTATATGTTTCTAACTGGATTGAGTTTGAGTGGTTTTTTTCTTTTTTTGAATAACTGTTTTTATTAGGCCTATTTGCTGATGAGTTTGTCAGTTCTCCATTAGTATTTTAGGACTTTAAACAATGTCCATAAAAAAAATCAACTTTGATGGAATATGCAATATACTATACTACCCAGAATTAACATTTTCAGTTCATAAAATTTGCAACAGTAACATTGTCTGCTGTATATTTGTATTGGAATAAAAACTAGCTAGCGTAGTACACTGAAATCCTTTTTTAAGATTTAGACCCATTTTCAAAGGTTTAGAAGCTTGATCTTAAAATCTGAATTATTTTCCCACCACTTCTTCCTCGTCTAGGTATAGGCTATTAACTATGTTTTATTGTCATTAATTCTCAATTATAGTTACATATAGAAAAAGATTAGTTATATTAACTGTTCAACAGCTTGAATCAGCTGCTTGATATGTAGTTGATGCTTCAGCTTCAGCACCACTCTTTTTGACAGTATTTCTTGACCTTCATGAACTGCTTGTACAGTTCAAGGTTAGCTTAAATATGCTTCTGTACATGCCTGAAGTGAACAGGCTGGAGACTGTCCGCTGTGTCTCTCTCTAAAATCTGACAGTACCTGAGCTTGCCCATTTTCAGGTTATGAATTAATCAGTAACACATCCTGCCTTCATGCCTTCTAATTTTGGCAGAGTTTATGTTAGCATGGCTGTCAGAGCTGTCCGTTGTGTTTTAGTCAATATCAAAGGGGAAAGGGGGGTGTTAAGTAAACTTCTTTTTGTTTTTAATATCAAAGCTTCAGTAATTAAAGTCTGCAGGAAACCTATACAGTGGAGATAAAATATGTAATATTAATTACAAAATTCAGCAATTCAGCAGACCCAATATTTTCTATTGGTGTGGTTGGAAGTTTCACACTGGGATTTAAGCCTTGTTGTTTACTTACACACATGTATTTTACACACATTTTGCTGTGCAGCTTTGTTTATCCTGAGCTACCAAAGAATGACTTATTGGGTAATTCAGTTTCATTGAAGGCAACTGTGAGGCTTTCTGTTTTTATAGATTTTCTAAACTTTTGCATTTGGTAGGAAAGTGCCTTTAATGCATATGCTGGACCTGAGGCGATCAGTGTGGTAGCATCTTTGCAATTATGCACATTCAAAAGAGAGAATGTTATGTAATATGGCAGGTCATCAGCTATCAGTGAAGAGACAAAGTCCACAGTCCATCTGAAGGCTGGAAATCAAGCTCATTGGTTCAGCAAGGGCAAGTGCAGAGTCCTGCACCTCAGGAGGAACAACCTCTCGTATACTACCAGTACAGATTAAGGGTGACCTGCTGGAGAGCAGCTCTGTGGAGAGAGACCTGGGAGTCCTGGTTAATAATGAACTAACCATGAGCCAGCAATGTGCCCTCATGGCCAAGATGGCCAGTGACATCAAGGAATGCATTAAGAGTGTGTCCAGCAGGCCAAGTGAGGTTCTGCTCTCCCTCTTCTCTGCCCTGATGAGGCCTCATCTGGAGTCCTGTGTCCAGTTCTGGGCTCCTCAGCTCAAGAAGGACCAAGAACTTCTGCAGAGAATTCAGCACAGGGACACCATCTTTTTTATGAGGAAGGCTGTGGGATCTGGGGCTGTTTAGTCTAGAGGAGACTGTGGGGGGGAACTTCATTAATATTTGTATGTCAAGGGGATGGGGCAGTGCTTTATTTCTGTAGTTTCCAATGATAGGACAAGGGGCAATGGATAACAGCTGGAACACAAAAAGTTCCAGTTAAAGATAAGGAAAAACAACTTTACTGTTCAGATGAGGGAGCCCTGGAACAGGCTGCCCAGGGAGGATGTGGAGTCTCTTTCTCTGGAGGTTTTCAAAACCTGCCTGGACGAGTTCCTGTGTAACCTGGACTAGGTGGACCTGCTGTGGCGGAGGGGTTGGACTAGATGATCTTTGTAAATCATTTCCAACCTCTACCATTCTGGGATTCTATGATTTTATTATTTGGTTTTTTTTCTAAATTCATACTGCACAATATATATTACACAGTGAAAATATAGACTCAAATCACATAGTCCAGGCAACTATCCTCATGTGGTCTCTGGGACTTTCGGTGGAATAAACATGTTTGTGAATGTGTAAACTATGACATAAGTTTTAAGCATATGAGTATAATATGAAGGTTTTAGGCTATCATCCAGCAACACAGGGGTTTAACCTTTCTTAGCTTTGGACTCCATGTTCCTATGTACTTCATCAGTACCATATGAAGAAGAAGCAAAACCAAGGCTGTCTGGGTCTAAAATATTGACAGAAATTTCCTCTCCATTTAAATCACAGGCAATATTCATCCATTGCTGTAGGCAGTCAGAAAATTTTCTCTGGTTTAGATTTGTTTGAAGTTTCACTATTTGAGTCTTGGCAAATGCAAACTCTTACCAAAATCTTTTCATATTTTGAATATATGTGTTGAGATTGAGCCCTAATAATGCAACTCACTTCTGAAATATGTGAGTCATTTGTGTTGCGCTTCGGATAAACTGAATAAAGTATCAATTCACATTGCTTCTGAGAATTGTCTGCTGCAATCTGAACTGATCTGATTATGTTTCAAAATGCAAAAATGGAAGCGTTTTTTTCGCAAATGAAAGAAAAATCTATTGATTCCTTTCAGTATTTTTATGTAAATTTAAAGTGTATCATATGTTCTATCACACTCTTGGCCTTTCTGTTAGGAATGTTTCCTTTAGCAACTTAAATTGAAGTTTATTTATTTATCAAAGAAAAGAGATACGTGTCCACAGATGTGTGTAAGATATGTGAGATGACTCATTGTATTAAAAGTCCATCCCTTTCCATTGACTGCAGAGAGAGCCTAGATGACTCACTCGGATTACATAGTCAATGACTAGATGGCTAAAAAGAGCAGAGTTTAACAAGGCTGCAAGGCTTCATTTCTACTCATAAGTAAATCAAGCCAGATGCCTGGGGTTTGGTCATGAATCCAGTGGACACAGTTTGCATCTAGAAGGTTAAATTCTTCCCATGCGAAACAGGATGACTTTAGATGTACCCCTATCTGGGAATAATCATTTCCTTTTACTGTCCTCAGAAGAGCAGAGATGGACGTTGTTTAGTGAGACTACTAGTGGGCAAGGCCAAAATCATGTGAAGACCGTAATGATTTAAAAGTATGGGCAATGGTAAGAGAGTGCTCAAATTCACACCTTGGCCACATTTGAGTTGCAAGTATATGCACAGTCTTAGGGATTACAACCCTTGTTTTTCATTTAGCTGTTTTATGGTGGATTACTTTATTTCTGTTTATTTCTGTTTTGAATGCTGTTACTGATATAGAAGCTGACAAATAGGAAAAAAATAAATTTAAAACAAGTAAACATTGTGTGTTGCATCCTGATATTGTGAAATAAACTATTTATCTTACCTGCTAGGTAGGACTCTGTATTTTTTGTGAAATGTCCTACACAGTGACAGGACCATTGTAATTGTAAGGTGCTGTCCTGTTCTTCACTGCAAGGAAGACAGTGAAAGTTTCCACTGAAGAATATTTTCCAAACAGATTGTGTATTTGTGTTAAAAGTATGTGATACAGTGTATACAAGGGAACCAGGATTAGTTTGGCTTGCTTTCTTTTTCACATAATTATGAACAATTAGTGGCTTGCCTATGCATTAAAACCTGACTAGCAGAGTTTCTATCAGGAAAAGACATTCCACAGATGGCATAGGTGGAAACTTTCATGAATTTGTTGATGGAGGAAAGAAGGTTGGTTATCTTGTAAATGTGCAAAATCATGCATATTCCAGGTTTCCTTTTGACTCTTTCAATCTTAATTTTACTTACAGACATAAACAAAGAGCAGCTTGAAAAAACAACTGGACTGAAAATTCTACAGACTGGTGTGGGGGAGGTAAGTGGCTTGGGGATTTTACACTCTCAAAAACATTTTAATTGTTGGGTTTGTTGGGTTTTTTTTTAAGAAATCCTGGAGCTCTTGAATGTTTGTGAATCTGATAGTGCTAAGGGCCTTTTTATGATACAGTTGCATCTGTCAAAATACAATCTGCTGCACAAATAGCACTGTATCCCACAGAGAAAAAAATACCATCCTTCTGTGGAAAGTGCAGCCGGCTTTAAGAAATGCAGCTTTTTGCTTTGTTGTATCACAGGAACAAAATCCCCATAAGATGAGCACAGCTACTGAAGTCATCGTTATTATTCCCCTTGGTTTTGATGGAGCACTGTCTCATCTAGATCAATGAAAGTTTAAATTTGGGATAAAAAGTCTTCTGATGTTAAAGGGAATCTGCCAGTGAATTACTTGCTTATTTTGGAGGTATCTTGAAACATAAATAAAACACATCTGTTACTATAGTGATATCACTAAGCAAAAACTCTGCTAAGCAGTTCATGATTTATTAACTAAGATGATGCTATCTGTTAAGAACTTTGTATGAACTACAGTTGATTGCTAATTCTCGTGCTAATTTTCTGTACAGTGATTTTTTAATTTTTTTTTTTACCTTTTAGTTTAAGTAATTTTGCTGCTGGTGAATGTTCACAGGGCTAGGCAAATGCCGTTTTCTTGTGGTTATATTGTTCACAGTATTAAAAGGAATGAATTACTAACTTGTAATATACTGAAGGAATTTACCTTTTTTTTACTGATTTTCATTTTTTATATTTCTAATATTTATCAGTTCATATCTAGGAACTTAACTTGCCAGAATTTCTGAGATTCTATGTGTAACTTTATTCTCATTATTAAAAGACTTTGTCCTGAAGTGATCTTCTGAAATGCTTAGGGTCAAAGCTGTAAGAATTAGAACTTGAAAACAAATATAGGTGAAATTATCAGAAAATAAAAGCCAATGTCTTTCCTTAACGGAAGTTAATCTAATTAGTTGGGGTTCTCAAAGTGCATAACCTCAAGACTTGGCAAGTGTATCGTGGAGTGTTAACTGTGCACTTCAGGTTGTGTTGTGACTTTGAGCCAGAGTGAGCCTTGTGTCTGTGCTATCTGCAAGCCCTGGTTTCTGTTAAATAGCAAGAAGCCCAGGACTGTGGCACAGACTATGGAAATCATGTTCCATAAGATGTTACCCAACAAGACTCCTCATGCTAATGAAATACCTTCATGTATTTTGTCTGCTTCCAGTTATCAAAGGGATTCCAGTTGGCTTCAGAGTCAGCTGGAAAAAAGAAAGCCCTCTTCACCTCAGATGCTTACTGTTAATTTTTTTTTTTTTTATCTTATATGTGGCCAATGGAGAAAGAAAGCTTTTCTGGTTATTTGAAAGGCAAGAATTTGTCACCTGTTAAGTGCATCATTAATCTACATTGTAATAACAGGGTTGTTGTAACCATAGTAGTCTAAAGATGTGCAGGAGATATAGCCTCAAGGCCTTTCTGACTTTTTTTTTTAAGACCAGCTAATAGAACAGAAAAATATTAACAAGTTCTTAGACTTGAGATCTCCCCAATCTGGTTCTTGTGTTTGGTTTAGTAAAAGTCATTGCATATATATTCCCCTATATTTAGGCTAGTATAGATTTTTAAAATAGTAGTGGTGCTATTTGGATTAATGAAGACTTTGCCAGAAGGTTGTGCTTTACACTCTGCCAAATATCTATTTTTAGAAGGCAAATAGTGAAAATGGATTAACTGAAGGGAAGCAGACATTTTGGTGTAAATCTATTCCAGGTTACATTTGAGATATGGTGATCAGCAGTGAAACAACCAAATGGTTTGGAACATTAAGGTGATGGAAGAGCATTTATTCAGCTGCTTATATATTTTTTTTGGATGTGAATTCTCTCAGCTGTGTACATTCCCCTTTCTAAGTCTTATCAGATATGATTGTGTACATAATGAATACATTTCTGTAGTCTCACCTACATGAAAAATAATGGAGTGCGGTAACCAAGCTGTTTCTTTGTTGAAAAGGTATCAGATTCAGGTTATTTCAGGTTAAATCTAGCTATGTTAATCCAGTACTGCAGTTTGGTTTTTATTCACCCTGGTGTTTAATGTTATAATAATAGAAAGTACGTATTTTAAAATAACGGAGCCTTTTATTGAATAAGGATTTCTTTTTCTTCACACTGTATGAATAGAATTGCATGCAATGGTAACTGTAAATCAAAGTCAAGGTGCTCAAATCAGAAGTACTTACCAATATATCTGTAGTTTTAGAATGAGAAATGACCTTTTTGTTTGGACAGTAGGTCAGATTCATGACAAAGTTAATGGATATATAATCTTCACTTGCAGGACTGTAAAATAAAAAGGATGGTTTTGCATGGCAAGTTTCATATCTGAAATAGCTCAAGAGAATTACAGCTGAGATACTAGTGGCAAATGGAGTACCTGTATAAACAAATGCAGTAACACTTTTAAGCTCAGTAGTAATTCATGTGTTGCTCTAGACAGTGAAATCTGTTTTACATGTAGATCTATGATAACAGGATTTTTGCTTCAGTAAGAAATGTGTAGGCACCAATGACTGCTCAGGCCTTGGGTGCGGTATAAGGAAACTGTCTCCCTGTGCAAAAGAGAAATGCTTCTCAGAGGTCTTCAATCTCTTGCATTCTCTCTCTCCCTCAAGAAAAGCATTTCAAACGCAACAATAGATTATAAAATTCACACCAAGCTTACTGAGTCATTCAGTCAAGTCCAGGGAGGGCTGATGAAATGCTTTTATGTCACTGCATTAACATGTGCTATGTAGTTATTAACAACACGGGTCTGGAGTCTACCACAGCTACAATACAGTTCATCATCTTAACATCATTTAAAACATTTTCACAGCTTCAGTAAGTTTTTTTCATAGAATTGAGGTTAGCTGCATTGTATCAATATAGAGCAAGCCCTGCTTTAGCAGGATTACGAAGCTGCAATGTCAGAAGCTGCTCATGTATCAGGTTGTTGATTTAAAGTTCCATACGTTTCATGGGAAGGTTTGGATGATATAGTGTGAAACATTGTCTGGACTTGGGGGAAGCAGAGCTTCTTTCAGGTCATTGTGGAACAACAGACTTTTGGTTGTACTTCCACAGCACATCCACTTGCACATCTAACATTTGCCAGAAGAATATTCAACAGTCCAGAGATCCAGAGAGTCACACTGCAGTTGGATGTGCTGTGTATCAATCTAAAAGTGCTAAATATTTTGGCACCTATCTTGTTTGTAAAAATGTTTTTATACCAGAAAACCAGGAATAACTCTGCTGTAGAGAAAAGCATTGCTGATGCTGAAATACTGAGGATGTGTGCATGGCTGTAGTACTGACTACCTCTGCAGTTGTATTTCCTAAGATGCTTATTTTCTATTCAGATTTTTCCAGCAGCTATAACAGCTCTAAAACTCGTATATGGTAGCCCTTCAAGATTTCTTTGAGTCGTTGTCATGCATGATGTTTGTGCCACAAAAATTCAATTTTTCAGACCTTCTTGGTTATTCAGATACACTGAAGCTGCTGTTGTTTTGAGGTATTTTCTTTTGATCTCTCATACATGAAACAAATCTCTGAAGTCCTAAGGTCATCTTCAGAAGTTTAAAAACCTCCTATAGTTGAATGTATGTGAGGTTATGAATGTGTTTTCTTATCTATATCTGTGTGTATATCTGCATAATACTGTAAGAGTCATTGTAGTGGTGAAAAACTTTAAGAGCTAAGCAGCATTTAGTCATGATCAGTAACTCCACTCTCCTCTCTCCCAGCTTGATGTGGACCATTGCATTTTACAGAAATAAGAGTTGAATTTATTGCTGTGCATGGCCAAGCACCCCTGTGAGATCACAGGGACAGTATTTGGTCTCAGATGGAGGGAAAGTTTCCTTAGCAGCAGCACGTCTCCACCTGACTCTTGCTGACTTCAGGATTCAGCAGGGTCGAAAGACCCAGTCCCACACAAACATTAGTCTAACAGGACTTTTACCCAAGAGCTGCTTTCCAGCCCGATGGAACTCAGCAGGCACTGTGAACCACAGCCTGGCACAGAGGGTCACTGAGTTGTCTGTATTTACTTCCACACTCTTCAGGAATTTAACCACTTATTTCTCTTCACATGAGCACTTTTGAATTATTGCAAAAGCACAGTATTTTCCAGTTTAATTCTGGAAACCAGAAAACCAGAGTTAGTCTGGTTCAAGTCTGACTTCAGTTTAAGAAAATTTCGAATAATGGTTGAAATGCAGTGACTATGGCATGGGAAAATAACTGTTTATCCTAGAAATATTCTTACTGAAAGCATAATGAAGATTTACCTTATTCTTGACACAAAAAAATATAGATTGTAAAGCTTTGTAACCCTTAAAAATTCATAGATTGTATTTTAGAATGCTACTAGTAATATACAATTTTTATGGAGTTTTACTGCCAGTGAATAACACCTTACTATTACATTCTGTGAGCGAACATGGATAGTGATGCTAATCAGACTTTAGTCCTACCATAGTGTGTAGAAGTAATGCTTCAAGAGCTTTAAGGAATAAAGCTAAACAGAACATTAAATGTCTCCAAAGAGCACAATGGAGCTGTATGGCTCATTTATTTAAGATTTTGTATGTTTTTGCAAAACGCATTTTAGCTAATATTTAGAGATAATGTTAATGCTATTTATTAACTATTCATTATGGTACATAGCCCACTAGAGGGCTGCTTTTCAAATAAATTGCATCCAGACTGTTAATAAATAGTAAGATAAAAACAAGAAATATTCGCCATGAATATGTATATCATTTTACCACATTATTTTGTCATATACCTTCTGTGACTGTATGTTATATTCAGAACACACTAAAGCAATATAAATCATGGCCCCAACTTTGCAAAGCTTTAAAATATGCTTAGTTTTAAACATATAGTTAGACCTTCCTTTTAAACTGCTGTTTAGAGTTAAAGAGATGCCTGGATGCCACAGAGACTGTCTTCTGTCACATATCACACCATCTCTGGTTGTGGAGGGGCAAAGTTCCAATGTTTATCCCCTGTATTTGATTTGAATATTGCACAGCAGAGGTATTTTGACATCTGAATGACAGGTCACAGCTTCAGTTTGGAAATCAGGTGTCAGTAGTAATTTCTCTTCTTGTGCTCTGATTGTGACAACGCCCTCCACCTTCTTTACAAATTTTTAAAGAACACGACAAGGAAATGAGGAGATCGCAATGTTAAGAAAAAATACAACAAACCTGATTTTCAGAGATAACTATCAGTGTATAATGATTTATGTTTTCCTCCTGAAACAGTATAAAAAGCACAAGTATTGAAGTGTCATGTTGGTTCATGAATTCCTTTACAGTAGCAGTGTGTGATTTAAAGGAACAGAAGTGCCAAGTGATGTGGCAGTTGCCATGGAAACTACAGCAATTCAATTTTTATTCAGTATCATGTAAAATGAAACAAGATACAGTTTGCCTTGTGGCTTCAGGAACTTATGGATCCTACCACAGTTGTTTCTTTTTGTATTTTTTTTAACATTGTTCCATTAAAAAAGTAACATATGTTTGTTTTAAGGATTTGTCTTGGGTTTAGGCCTTGCCATGACATTGTTTTTAATGCAGAGTTCCCCTTAAAAACCATTATAGATCTGTAGAGAAAAGAGATTTAGATACTAGCCCTGACTACATAAAGCAAACTGCAGAGTAATTCTGCTTAAAAATCAATATTATTATCTACCCTATGATTTGGCAGCATGCATTTGATATATTCATAAAGAAGATATGTAGAATCTTTACATAGGAGCACATGATTGTACTAGATATCTTACTGATTCATGAAATTCAGCATCCACCCTCTATCAGCAGCCAGTTCATTATGACTCAAAGGGAAACAAAATCTTCAGTGGTGTAACGGGTTGGCTGGGAAAACTATAGATTAAGATTATATTCTGTTTAACTGTCTGAAGTCTGAGCAATAGAAATTGTGAGAAGGGAGACTCTGCCACCTCCTGAGGCAAGAGCTTGATCCTGTCTGGAACACATGGATTTCAAACAGTCTCAAACACAGATTTAACCATTTGAGGAGAAGAATTGGCAGATCCTGGTCCCTCATCTCTCTAGCAGTTCCTGGGCAGCAAATATTCACCTCCAGGTTGACATGGAAAGCCACTGGCCAAGACCTCTGCTCTCATTCTCTAAGCATAGAAGACTTAGTGTCTTGGACTAAAATGCAAGCTGTGAGACATACAACCTTTCTGTAAGAATCCCTGGCATTAGGGGCCTTATAGCTATGTCAGCATTAGTAAAATACATGAGAACAGGGCACAGAGCCTGGCACAGTCCCATGTTTCTCTGTACTGTTAAATTGTTGACAAGATCACTCATGTTGCCTCTTGTACCAACTAGTTCTCTTCTAGTCTGTTTTGCTTCTAAGTCCAACCAAGATGAAGGCTGGGGACTGACTGTTCATGGCAGACAGCTTCAGTGTGCCTGCCATTCTTTGGAGCACAGGCACTGAAGCATGGGCTTTCCTTAGAATTAATACAGGTAGTGATTTTTTTTTTCTATCTAGTTGCAATTGCTGTGCCATTTATTGTAGGATATTTATAACTAGGCTATAAAACTTAAGATCTGATCTGCTTTCTGGAAGGACTGAAGGTTTAGGAGCACATTCACATTTGTCCTGCCCAGAGCAGTTTTGCACCTTGTACATCACTAATTTTCCACCCTTAGAGGCAAAATTGCTGTAGTGCTGCTGTGTGTCCATCGCTTCAGCATCCTTCAGGATGGAAGGTTTTATGTGCTGTACATACTAAGTCCCATTTTAGACAGAATATTTTTTAAAGGTTCTAAATTTAAGCATGAGTTTTGTTGAAGCTCAATTTTGGGGCATTTATTCCTTCAGTTGTCAAGATTTATCCTGCTGACATAGCTTTAATTGCTTTGAGGTGTTTGAATTGCTTTGACTAAGCATAGTTTTAGTTTTCATTTTATTTGCACTTTAGCTTGTATCAAAAGAAATGCTGGGAGGTTTTCAGTAGAATTGCAAACCTACATAGCTGAATTTGTAACTCAAAGCTTCTGTAGAAAGGGAAATATAATGACTCATACTGCAGGTTGTCACTGTTTTCACTTGGGTACATATAGATACCTTTGATTCACATTGCTGGGCATTAGGCACAAGCGCAAAGGAGATAACCAATCCTTTGCAGCTATATACTGCAGCTCTAGCAAAATAACTATTTCTGGGAAGAATTATATATGTCTACATACTGCGTGCCAAGACCTATTGAATAGAGGATGTGTGCACCACTTTGACATGCATGAAAACAGCTCCTGGGTGGGTATGAGTGCTTTTAGCTCTACAGTTACATCATTCATAGAATGATATTCCAGCCTGATTTGAGCATATCAAGTGTTTGAGTATCAGAACCTGTGGCATTGGAAAGGGACATGATTCTGTGCCACAGAAAAGTGACCTAGTCCATTAATGCCCAAGGACCATTGCATCTGACAACAGCTCACTGTGCACTTTGCCCTGGCAAAGCGATGTCATTTTGTGAACTGTTTATCTCTCAAGCTCTTTACCTTTAGCAGGTAGAGTAATGACTTCATTTTACAAATGTCAATGCTGGTTTTACGGTACGGCTTTCACTTGATGGTTAAACTGTTAATTTACAGATCTTTACTAAGTGAATGCAAACAAATTCTGGTCCTCAAAGCTCTGCTAATGCACAATGTTCGAATTTTAATTTCCAGTCCATCTTAGATTACAGTGATGAAAAACAATATTTAATCCCTCGTTAACACATGAATAAGCGGAAACTGTCATTTCCCACCAAACAATAACGGGATTATCTCAAGAACTGTCAGTTTATGTGAAAACATTATGTTGCCCAAATTTTCATAAAAATTAGCAGTGGGTAATATTCAAGATCAGAGCAATGGAAAGAGGGAAATCTGCATTCATGGTAATAAATATTCATATTTGTCTGCTCAGGAGATGAAAATCTAATCAAGGGGCTATTGATGCACTGGCTTTTTTTTTTTTTTAAAAAAAAAAAAAAAAAAAACACACCAAGATGTTTCATCTAAATTGGGTTTGATATGGAAATTAGTCTCACTCCAAGTCCTCCAGGCCATGAGCATGCTGGGATAACACTGGAGGTGTCCAGTACATCAGATGTTGCTGCTGGCATCTGCTTCTACAGACAACAAACACAATAAAATAAAATAAAATAAAAAATTGACAACATCTCAAGGGTCAAGCTCCCAGTGGCTTAGGGTGTTGTGGAGTTTTTCTTTTCCCCCTCTAAACATTTTAATTTTATCTCAGTTAAATCCTCAGTACTGCAGGGTTAAAATTGTCAGCATTTTTTGCTTTTGTTGACAATTACCATAAATCAGAAGACACTCTGCATGAAGCTTAATGAAATATGCATGATCTAAAAATGGGAAGAAGATAAGTGCGGTATGTTGCTTTAGGGTTTTGTGTGTGTATCTATGTATCTGTGTGTGCATATGCGCAACTTGAAGAGCTGACTTCTGTTTTGTGTGCTGTGCTCTGAATGGAAGAGTCAGGCAGCTGCCACTTGGAGTATGCGTAAAGCATGAAAAACATATAATAGTAATAAAATGTGTCACGTTTTACTGAAAATTGAGAGCACTACGTTTTGTATATTAGGTAACATTAAATTAGTATACTTGTCTATGAGACTATTCAGTTAAAAGTATTTCTTGACACTTTTTATGTCTAACCTAGTTCATTCTAAAAGATGTATTTGCTTTGACATACTTTTTATCAAATTCTTATTGTTGAACTCAGTAGTTGTACATGGTCTCCTGTCTTTCCTTGCACTTCTTGGGGATTTTATGGCCTTTTAAAAAAAAAATAAATATATTAAGATCGTGATCTTACAAATAAGTGTGCATATATATATATATATATATATATATGAACACATCCTTTCATGGAAGGGTATTGTGTTTTCAAAGACTTACCTAGCAGAATTATGAGTGTCACTGGACACTACACAGTTTCTTCTAGCTGTTGATCACTGTGCACCCACAAGCAACGTGTGACTCAGTCCTTCTAAAACTCAAAATACCATCAGTGGGTTTATTTAATCCCTTGTAGAAATTGTCATACAAAATATATCTTTTTTTAGATTTGGAACTGGACAGAAGTCCTATCAGCAGCATTCAGCTATATTGCCTGTAGCAGGAGAGAGGTGAAAGGAAAGATAAGCAGGCTTCCCTGAAAGGATATTCTTAGTGACCAAGAAAAGAGAATACCTAGAATACAAATATTGCTTGTTGAAGAGGTTGCATCCTTCCATTATCAAATCTGTACCAGATAGAAATATGGAGATATGGTTTATACTATTTCAGAATTCTAGTAATTTGTGCAATAAATCATTGAGAAGCAAGTGTAAGCAGCCTTAATGTGATGTGCATGTATTGGCAGACCTACTATCTCTTACTGTACAATCTGTGCTGGTATCTTTGTCCAAAAATGTTTTTCAGAGACTTTATCTTCTTAATCAACTCCTCTGCCAAGCTTAAAAAAGAAAGAAGGAAAGGAAAGGAAAGGAAAGGAAAGGAAAGGAAAGGAAAGGAAAGGAAAGGAAAGGAAAGGATGTAGCATATGTAGCAGATGGGTGCTCAGCAGCATACAGGTGTCTGGCACACAGGTGCCAGATAATGTAAGGTAGTTAGACACTTCTTGGGAAATCCCATCATTTATTCCTAAAAGAGTTACTCATTCCTCTACTGCTGCCTGTGCAAGCAAATATCCACCCAAGTGTGTTAATGGCCTCTCTTAAGTGTTAGCCAATTGACCAGAGTAGTGCTTAGACTAGAACTGCCTTTTTTGTCTTTGCCTTTTCGCAAGACGCTAAATTGACTCTGTGAAGTTCATCATGTTCTGCTGCAGAACAGCAGCAGTCTGCCCTGAGCTTAGGTAGTACTACTTGATCTGAGTTCTTCTTTATTCACTTCATCTGAGTATAAGTTTTGGTATTAATTTCAGTGTAAATAATAGCTGTTTTGTCATTGAGAGAATTGAGATCTCTTCATATACAACAAATAATTTTGGCTACAATAGATGAATACCTAGGAAAAAAAGGTCAGTTATAGTAGCTTCTGTGGATTCTTTGTTTGTCATATTTGGGGATACTATGATGATGATTGGAGAAATATTAAGCCGTACTGTATCTCAAGGTAGTCTCTGAAGATAAGCAATGCAGTGCTACTTATAAGCAATATATCCAATACAATGTGAGTAGTCACACCACTCTGCAACCTCTTTTGGCTCTTTAAGGTACTTTGTATTAAGTAATATCCTTGGGTTCTTGCCACAGGTAAGGAAGACGCTTTAGGTGCTTCATGGCACTCAGCTGTTGTCCTGGCTCCTCTTTCCAGTCACCTTTTTGCAGGGAGCTTATACTTCACACTACTGAAGTATCATAGGCAGCTTCAGGATGTGTAGTCTTATCTTCCCCATAAAAACTAGCTTGTATAAGCCTAGCAGTGCTCAACTATGGTTCTGTGTGCTACAGAGCTTTTTGATATTTTGAAGCATAGCTGGTTTGTTATTTGGATAAAAAAGTCTTTTCCCAGTTTATCTTGATGGAAGCACAACAACAAAGACAGAAAATAGAGTGGAGGAGAGAGACTCTGATTTTTTTGTACTGTTCTTCCATGTGAGCTAAACTTCATCAGCTACATTAGGTAGTAGCCTCCTGGAATTGTTTGATTTTATGTAGAAATTTTAAAATTTTAAATAGTTTATGAGAACGCGGGATAGGTAGGTTTTCAACAAAGTAGGTTCAAACAAAGATCTTTGTTCTGAGTCACGTGGCTGGAGGCTTGAACTTTGGTTTCCCATAGGAGTGCTCTGACACTGAACTGTAGATGGTGGTAAAGCTTTCTGTCACCTGAACTTTAACCAAAAAGCATGTCTTTTCCGGGAAAAAAAATAAATCCTCATTCAAAGTTTCCCTAAAACTTCTGTGGATCTATGAAAAAAATTAATTTTGTAGCAAACTGGTATTTCTTTGTATAAATCATTTAATTGAAAAAAGGCTGAGTAGCTTTGATTAACAGGGGCATTACAATAATGCTTTTCTAGACAGGATTAGGATCTCACTTGGGTACCTGCCCACACATGTGGAGTGATAGGAGAACTGTGCCTTTGAGTGATTACAGATAATCACTCAAAAAGACAAGATTAGAAAAGAAAGGGAAGAAAAAAATATCATTTTTCTTATTTCACAAATAAGAATCTGAGTTATAAAGATATTAAATGAAATGGTCCTAATTTGAAAACAAGCCTGTGAGAAATTTGAGCCTGGATGCAAAGCCCAATCCAGTGTCTTAACCAGATGCTTACCTTTCGTGCCCATTAGTATGCTATTCCAGGAGCATCAGGATGAAAGCTTATCATCAGACTTGACTTAACAAAATGTTTTAATAATCCTAGCTATGAAATGCTAGGAGCTGATCTTGGATTTTACAATAAGAGACTAAGTGGTTGTGTTACAGCATAGTATGTAAATTATATGCAAAGCATATGGCAAGCAAATTTGAATGCTAAAAGGAAAATCATTCCTTTCTAAACCAGAGGATTTTTCACCCATAGAAGTCAGATTCTACCAATAATTTTTTTAAAACACATTGACAGGATTTTATTACATTTTAAAACACGTTTATCTTTTAATGCAAAATAATGTTGTCTCTTCTCTAAACAAACTCAATTATTTTTCTTTGACAATACTAAGTAGACAAAGATGCTTAAAGTCTGTCAGCTAAGACCTTATGAGGATATCATAATATTTAAAAAAAATAATGTATGAAATTTTGCATTGTCATTTTATGGCTTTGGTCTTTTGGTTTTAACAGTCAAAGACTGGAGCAGATCCAGGTGTTTTATGTGACCTTGTTGGTCAGTAACATCCACAGTGGCTAATACCATGTTATTATTGCTGTTTTGTATCTATTAGACAATGAAATATTCCTCTGTCTATTGCCATGGTGAACTTTAGAAACACTAATGGGCAGATACAGAATATTTCAGGAATAGGTAATATTCATAGGGCATGACAAGACACACCTGCTTGTCTCTCTGGCTCAACAATAACACAATGGTTCTATTAAGCATACTTTCTTAGCTGTGACAAGAGAAGGCAGAGCCATAGTAGCTGTGTCTACTGTCTTTTCTGTTTTATCTTTTTCATTTTGAGCTTGAGTTTTGTGCCAGACTAATAGCTGATGGCAATGGGCTGGGGAAATGAAACTTTCACTAAGATTAGGGAATGTGCAGAAAACAATGTGTGAAATCCTGATTTGACAAAGCTGAACAGACTGGTGAGGGCACATAGACACTTTGTGAATTGAAACCATATTTGTACCCGTGTCTAGAAAAAACCTGTAACAACCAAGGTGGCAAGTGTTCCCACCCAGGAGACAATAGAATGACATCCTCATTATACCAGTCAGAGATAGAGGAGGTGTGGAGTTTATTCTGCCCTTTCCAATTACTGGCAGCTTATATTAATTTATGGTAGTGAAGCAATGTGTGTGTTCTTGTGCTCTGGGGTGATTATCCTTGTGAGACTGTTAAGTTCAACAGTTGTCATGCAATTTGGAGTTGCAGACTGACAATTTTTGTAATTGAATCTCAGAAAATAAACAAAATATGGCAACTTAATACATTTCAGGCAGTTAAATTTCTGCTGAAATTTCTGCTTCTTCCTGGGAACTCCCAAATTTACTCAGCCAAATTCTGTCTCTGATTAGGAATGCAAATAACCTTCAAGAAACGGAAGACAGCAGTCACCTTTATTATATGCAGTGGCAAACCAATCTATTATATTGGCATCTGCCCTTAATTTAAAAAATGGTCTTGGAAACCTGCCACAAGACCACAAAGTCAGGAGCGCAGACTGAAAAATTGTGTCTGCTGTTATTTCTCTAACTCAGAAGAGGTGGAACTACAGGTTTCCTCTGTTGTAAAATGCAGGTTATGAATTCAGTACTCCTACCCATCCCATTCAGGCTGTAAAACTTCAGAGCAAGGTCTCTTCCTTGCTGCATGCCTGATGTCCAATACCTTTATTATTAATTACCATGATGTAGCAGGTACAGACAACCACCAGGCTGTATTCTCTCATGCTAAATACCTGACAGATTAGCAAATACTCAAAGGCTTACTGAGTCATTTGCCTGAGAAAATGAATGATATATATCCAAGTTATTTCTTTGGTGCAGTCCTATTCATTTACAGAAATTGCACACTAGCTCTGTTTCATGGGACATAGGAGACCAGGCAACTGCAGTCATGAAGTTTTCAGGCTCCTACTTCACAAGACTGGAAAAAGCCAAAGCTGTGAAAGATCGGCTCACAGTTTTCAAGAATTCCCTGCACCCTTACCTGCTTTAGTGAGATGTAAGCCTACTGATTAGAGAAGTCTATTAGTAGCTAACCTTATCCATCTTTACCTTAGTTGTTCACATATGCAACTGAATCACCTGTGATAGAAATGTTGGCAACTGAACTCTATAATCAATAGAGTCCAGCTATGATTGGAATTACCTTTTATTTCCCACCACTGATTACAAGTAAAGCCAAAGGCTAATGCTGCATAGTTAAATGGGATTCAGTTTAAAAGCTAAGATTGAATAGGTTGGATTTCCCACTAGATCTGAGGTGTCAAGTTGATTCTTTCATACAACTGACTAGATCAATTTAGGATATCACGATCTGTAGTGTTGGCTGAAGATGTCAATGGTACAAATGCCATTGACTGAACTCCATGTTGGTCAAATAAACCTGTCCTAGGAATTCCCAGGTGTGACGTTCTACAATTTATGGATGTCTTTGACTGAGCACTGAGAATGTTGATGGAGTACGTGAGCACACTAAGCTTTAGCAGTAGGATAATCGAGGCCCAGCACATCTCACAGCCCTTGTACACTTCTGAGAGATGATGTAAAGCTATTATTAGGCCTATCCTACACTCTATGTCCCCAAGATTAGGTTGAGATGATTTCCTGCAACGGAGCTGCAGGGCTTCTGTTTTTGTAAGGATTTCCCTGTAAAGAGACTGAGTTTGAGGCCAGGTGAAATATGAAAGTGGACCATGTTGTTCTGGGCCGGGCTGGATCTTGATGGCCTGGTGGTTACCTTCCAGAACAACTCCTTGAGACTGCTGTCCTATGCAGTAAAGAGTCTGTAGTCTACATTAGTTTCATAACTGATCCCATCAGAGAAAAACTTTTCTAGTAGCCTGAAGTGCCCTCTTTACAGCAACAAATTCCCTAATATGTAACACACACATACATATACATATACATACACACACAAGTATCTGAACACAGAGACAATAAAGATTTCATTCTTTTTCAGTTGGTGTTGAAAAGTGACATGAGGTCAGCCATGCTGACAGGGCACTTTGCAAGAAAAGAGGAAGCTGTCTGCTGTAACTGAAGGATGTTTCCTTCTTTTCTTTTCCTTATTACTTTGTGTTAAAGATGTATGACTCCCCAGTCAGCACAGCTTGCAGTGTGCCTTTGCTTTCCAAATTAGAAAAACAAAACAAGCTGTTTCTCAATATAGTTGTCGGGCAGTTTCTTGCGTCAAGCTGTGAGCAATGTGTGCCATGGAAAGAGCCCTGGCAGATACAAGCACAGGAGATGTGTGATTGAGATACAAAAAAAGTCATGTCTCAGAGTGTATGCAAACAACTGTGTTTCCCTTCTGGTATTGTAGAAACCCCTGGTGTGTCCCCTAACCTCAAAGCTAACTCAGAAGAAAAATACTATAATGTTGTCATCTCTTATTTTGTTCATTCTTTCGTTGCTTGCTCACCTCTTCCTAGGGGATGATAGGTAGTCTCATGGTACAAGACAGAGTGCTTACCATGAAGAAAATGTCCACTTGCAAATCTGTACCTGTAAGTGGATGCTTCAGTCTCCAGATAAACTCACATGCATTGGAGGAGTTGTGCTGGGTTGTGCCCACACTATACCTGGAGCCTCATGTAGGTCTCTTGGGTTGTCTGGATCAGCCAGAAGAGGGAGATAACTCACACACACTGTAAAAATCATAAGTTTAGAATGGTGAAATAGCTTTGAATTTATCTTAATTTCTTTTAAATAGTTTGCTTGAGAGCACCTGATTTTCCAAGGCAAGGAGTAATTTTAAGATTGCTTGTTAGAGATATGCAAGTCTTTCTACCAAAATAATCTGCAGAGTATATATGCTGAATGCTAGAGTGTTGAGTAAAAAAACATCAAAGCTATTATTTTCTGCCAGCAGTTTCCATATAGCTCTTCCTATCAAGGATGTCTTTTTCTTCTCTGTTTTCTTTTTAGTCTTGTTTTGATTTTGTTTTATCCAGAACAAGAGAGACGGTATAATATTTCCTCAAAAACTGTTTGCTGAATTGGCTTCTCACTCATTTTTATTTAATGTTAATGTGGTGAACCAAAACAAAGAAAAAAAAATACGCTCAAATAGAATTGAATTTCAGGTTTCCATCAAACACATAACTGTAATAGTGTGAAATAGAGAGTAAAAAATAATAAAAAACTGTAAAAAGGCAGCACTGCTCATCTATGCCAATGGGTATCTGTTCCTCATTGATTTTCAAAGTCAGCTTCCAGTCATCTGACTCTTCACATCTTATGAAATATAACACAGTATATAAAAATAAATCAGTCGAAGAACTCAGGATTCCAGCATGCAGCATTATGATGTCAGGGGTAAATGAACCCATTGAAAAAGCAACAAATGCACTTCAGTGATTGCCTTTTTTTTTTTTTTTTTTTTTTTTTTAGATTTTATCAACTAGCGTGCAGATTTCATCTGTCTAAACACAATGTAGTCAGCATTTATCTCCTATAAAATCAGTCAAAACAGGAACTCCTATGTAATCAGTTTGACTCAGTGATGGTTTCAGTGGTGATGGTGGTGGCAGAGGGAATCACTTTTCTCTAGTAATTCTCAGGCAGCCAATGCACACATCTTATCAGGGGTTACCTAGCAACTGTATGCTGCCATTAGTTGAAGTATGGTGATTAACAGTCCATGACTTCATAGGTTACTTTTTTTTTTTTTAATTTTTCCAATTATATACAAATATTTAGTGTTTTGTTTCTTCTAAAAACCCTTACCATTCAGAAATTAATATCAGGTCAGATCATGACTGTGCTTCTGTCTCCAGTATAGAGTTATCAATAAGTGCTTCCTTTCTTCCACCTTCCCCACCAAGTTTCATGTCTTCCAGGTGATTGCTACAACATAACCACATTACCAAGAGAAAATTATGGTCAAAAAAAGATCAGTGCAATTTTTTGAACTTTCTTTGCATTTTACAGTTCATGTTTTACCTGCAAATAGCATGAAGAACTGAGTGTTCACATCTCCTATGTCATATTAGGACAGGACAACAGGAAAGACCTTTCAGATGCAGCAGTATCATAGGGACACATTCATAATCCACCGTTTCAGGTTTTACACGATATAAATGGGAGGTGACTGCCACACAACTCGAGTATTCAGCAGCACTTGAGTGTTTTGATGCAACCCTTCACATGGTATTTTTCCTTGGGCTATTTCTTTACCCTTTTTTGACTTTGTACTAAAAACATGCACTTTTTTTTTTTTTATGTAACAGTAAGTGCTCTTGTTTAGAAAGATCTGTTAGCTTTGAGCGTAAGACTTTTATCTAATACCTAACAAATCCTCCATCTCTTCTGATGGCTTTATGACATTTGGAAGTGTGCATTCCTTAGCCTAGCAGGAAAAGCAGATATTTGTACTGCCCAGGTGAACCAGGCATCCATCAGATGTGCAGCATTTGCTTCCTTATGAAGCACATAGCCCAAAAGAGGGACAGCTATGCCTTATTCTTCCTGCAACCCAAACAACCATGACTGTAATGCCCATCCCTGGTGACCTGCAAGGTTGTTTCTGAGAAGTGTGGTCAAGTTTTCCTCATATTAACCATCGTATTTCAAAGCCTGCTGTCTCCTGGAAGCAACTGGAGAATTGACCACAAAACTGCAAGTGTTGGTTGAAGGGACCCTGGAGTCACCTTGTCCCACCTCCTACTCAGACATGGTATCAGGCAGATTTCTTTTCTGTACTAGCAGTTCCAGCTCCAGTGTTAGAAAATAAGGGCTAATGTTTGAAGGCAAAAGCAAAAGGATGAAACAACTGCCTTACCTGTAAGAAAATTTCATCCTTTGGCTGTTCCCAGTACTAACTTGCTTGTACAATCTTGCGTCATGTCTTTTGCAAGGACTTGTTTTCTATGCTTTTAGTCTTTTGCTGACTACTGGTGATTTGGTGTGTCCCTAGGAAAACCATCCTGACTGTGGCATTGCTGCCATCTGGCACTTGAATTAATTCTGTTTGTCTTTCCTCACCTGCTCTAAGTAGTACTTAAAGCCATATATCAAAGGCTTTGCATGTCATAACTGTCTCTGCCACAGATGTCTTTGGCGTGATGCTCACCAATGATCACATACAGCATCTTTTCTGTTCCTACCAGGCTAGGATAGTGATGAAAGTAAGATGAAAGATATAGTACAGATAGTAGTTCTTCTACACCCAACTTTCCCTGCATACAAGGGAAAGACAACAAAAATGGGAATCTTTTCCATAGTCTTCCGCTGTCTTGGGTTCTCTTCACTGGCCTAATTCCATGCCCAAACCACCATTTGATAAATTTCCCAAAAGGAAAATAGCCTTGCTCACCACCATGCTACTCAGGAGAGCTGGCTTGTTTGGAAGATGGTGCTATAGCTGTCCATTGCACTGTCATGGTCTCTCCAGGGATCTCCCTGGGACTTTTCTAGTACAGACTCCTTGAATACCACTACAGAGCTTTTGTGAGTCTTAAAAGCATGGATTGCTTCATATAACTTGTATCAGATTCAGGACTTTTTGAAAGCTAGAACAAATTGTAGTTAGTGTCTTATAGACCTTCACAAGCTATTCTTATAGGCAGAGGGAAGAGAAAGCAGAGCTTTGTTCAGTTTGTGGTTTTTGTGGGACTTGCTTTGCTGTTAATGATGATGATGACAATATAATTTCATATAGATACAATCATGCAGAATAACTTATTTCTACTGTGAACTCAGGATAAAAATACATTGCAAGTTTTATATAAACTTTATGCCCCTCCTTCAGTTCCTATTCCATGCAATACATCTACCTATGCATCCCATAAGCACAATTCATATCAACACAAATAAGTTAGCTAAAGAGCAATCTATTCATAGGTTAGTAAAATTGGAAGTGCTTTGTGGATGGAAGGGTTGAATTTTGGTAATTGGTAATAATTTATTGACAATTATTTGGCAATAATTACCATTGATTAATATCTAGTTGTTTTAAGCTTTGATCTTATTAATAGGTTGAGATTTTTTGTTACCGTTGGGAAGGACACTTTAAAATACAGCTGTTGTGATTGCTGAATAAAGATCATAGTTGTTGAATTAGAATGTCACAATGATTTATGTGACTTCCAATGTGTTGTATCATACAGTATTAAATGTAAACTGCAGGTGCAACAGATGGATTTTGACATACAAACCATTTATGCTTCATTCTGTAATGTGCAGTTATCACTGTACGTATACAAAATGTTGTGTCTTGCAGAAGAAGTTTTTCTAAAGGATTACAATAGGATTTGTGCTGGCATTTATCAAACTGCAACCCCAGACCACACCATGGCAGCTGCTGTTCTTCACAAAAACAGCATTTTTCATGTGAGTGACTCTTTCAGTCAGCTCCACAGCAATTTTAAATCATTCATTACTTTCTTTGTCTTTTGAGGGGGAAATGTAGCTGGGGACTGTCTCAAGGATCATTTTAGCATGCTTGGGTCTCTCTTAAAGAAATACCGTGTTCATTTGTAAAGTGGTTGATCAGACCAGTGAAAGGAGCTGTTGCTACATCCCTGCTTCATTAGCTTTTTAACTGACTGTATTGCATGTGAGCCCTGCTTGAAAGTACAGGAAGGTGGTTTGCCTCTGGTCTCATCAAAAGCAGCTTTCAAAAAGCAGCGTGAAGATATGGAAAGTTATTTGTTAAATTAAGCTGATAAAAATGAGACTAAAATTGGGACCAAAGCCTCCTGTTGCTCGTTCCCACATTCAGATATCCCTTTTTATTCTTTCCTAATAAATGGTATTCAAATCCTAGCAGGCAGATTTGGAGTTGCTAATGACATTTTGAATGGAGCCTCCCTGTCCTCAGGAAAATGCACATAAACCTGGGCTGTGCGCTGGAACAGCACTCCCTTGTTATATAAGTGACAATTTCAAATGCATGACTCTTGGCACTGGTCATATTACTTTTCAGTCTGATGTGACTATATTATTTAACACTGACTGCATTAAGGTTTTTTATCTTCCAGAAGAGTATTATACTGCATGTTTGATTCTCTTTTATCACTATATTTAAGTCAACAAAAGCTTTGGTCTAACAGCCTGTGCATTCACTGGCATTGGGGTAACAGCAAGTTTCATGCCCTTCTTTTAGTCATCTGTTTTAATAACCTGTGCACATAAGTGAGTAATTTTGAAAACAAAGTTTGTATATCTGAATCCTTCCAGAAACCAAACCATCCCAGACACAAACGACAGATAAATAACAAATGGTTTACTTGTAGTCTGTATCATGCACTCTGACACAAATGCTTGTCTAGTAGGTGTAAGCAGCATCTGCCCTGACATCTACATCTCACATTTACTGGTGAGCTCTCTGTGGTCTCCCTTTTGAAAATTGTGTTCCCTGTGAAAGGACTTGTCTCAAGTTAAATTATCTGTGAGATCACTACTTCTGTTTCCATCCTAGTGTTAAATTCCTGACAATTTCTGTCAACTCTCCATATCAGCGATGATGTTTAATGAAAATCTTGCAGTATTTAAACTACATTGTCTTGGCATGGGTGATGATGGGTCAAAAGACAGGCTTACTATTAACTTATCAAATAAAGAATTCCTACTGGAGACATACTCAATTGTAGTGGGTTTTACTTCTGCTTTCTCTTCATGTTTAATACAAAAGAGTAAACTTTGGTGTTTGTCCAAACAGTTTATTCCTGCTGAAGTGAAAGATGAGTGAGTTTGCATCCAGACTTGGGAATTTCTTACAGAGTTCTTATAGGTCTTACAATAAGGCATTTTAAACTAGGCTTATGTGAATAAATAATCTTATTTTGCAGGTTGCAGTACAAAGATTTTTCCTCCTGTGGCATTATTCTCTCTGATAGTTTCATTCTGTTGTTGTGTAACTAAATCCACCATTTACATATGCCCAATGAGAAAGAGAGAGCTAGATGCAAATACTATCAGTATTTTAACAGGGGTTTTGTTTGGCTAGAGGGAAAAATAATGAATACTCAAAGGTTCAAAATATACAAGTAATCAGAAAACTTCCATGAGTAAATGGCCATTGTGATAAATTTACTTTCTTAATTTATGACAACAGTGAATACTATGTACAATTTTTAGGCAGCTGCTTGCAGCCTTGCTCTGCAATATGTATTTAAATACATTTTCACCATCAGAGTGAAAAAAAAAAACAGTACAAAATTAGCATGTAGTCCAGCAAAAGACAGGGTATCTCTCTTCTCAGTTCCATGAATGTAACACAGGGGAAGGTACTGGGTTCATAACAGTTACTCTGCAGAAACCAAGACTGAATTCTGGTCTGTGGGGAAGATATGAGATAAACTTCTGAGTGCTTCTGCCTGGAAGAGATGCTGAGCAGCTGGAAAACTATGCACAGGAGCTTCCTCATGTAGGTCTGTGAGCACGAAAGAACAAAATACAAGCTTTAAATGACCGTTACAAACAAGAGTTAAACAAAGCTACCTGCAGTCTCAACAGTGACACTTCCTGAACTTCTAATGGTGGAGCACTTCGATGTACACTGACTCCAGCTCAGCCTCTGTTTTCAACCAACCTGCTAACAGAAAGAGCATGTTTGATTACTGACTCAAGGAGTAGATACTCGCCCTGCTTCCTGCAGTTCAGCAGTTAATGTTCAAAAACCTGCTATCTTAATATTTTTTAAAAAGAGTATCCACTGGGAATAATCATTATCCCTCAATTTCTAAAAATAATTGTAATATGCATCTTAAAATTCAGAACAATGTGGCTCATGAATAGGAATGTGATTTCATGATTTAAATGCTGATGGTACAGCTAGAAAGCAACTGAAGTACATTATACACCAAGCTAGGATTCTCATATTTTTCTGAAATATCAATTCAACATTAGCAATGCTAAGCCTCCTGCTCTTTCCTTATCAGAACATGAGTTATTAAGAGCAATGTTTTAAATTATATTTATGTTCTAATAGAAAGGATCTGGTTTCTTAAGTTAAGAGGAGATTTGGTTTACCTGCTTTACTTGGAATATTCAATATTAAGTCACTGTCTGAGTGTCATATATGATTAAATCATACTGAATTGCTTTGTAAAATACAATCAGGAAAGATGGAGTTTAGGAACAACTTAGTGAAAAAAAGTTAGAATACACTAAAGCAGATCATGATGGGGGACTAAGTAGTCTTGAGGTTATGGCTAAGTATTTGTACTTAGGGGACTCAAATCCATTTGCACTATGCTGAAAACTGTATTTTCATCTCTTATCAAGGCAATTAGAGTTTCAAAAGTACTTGTTAAATTTTGAATTGTTTAGATTTGGAGCTTAGTATTTAGCACGTCTCACTAATTTGTTTTTCAATGCTAGTGAACACTGAAAGCTACAATTTGAGTTAGGTGAAACCTAAAGTGTCAAGCATTTTTGAAAATGAGGCTTTATTTTTGGAACTTTACAGCATAAATTCTATATACAATGAGCTGTGGGTTTAGGGTCAAAATTTCAGTAATCTATTTTTCCATCTCATGCACTACCTAGTCATATTAATCAAAATATTTATTTCCATGTTTACCATTTAAGAGTTAATTCACTTAAATTGAATTTTGCTTTTCCTAAGTTACATCAAAATGAAATTGTTACTTTTCTGATTATAACATATCAAACTGGAAATTTTAATAATTTAATGACTTTTCTGAAAAGGAAAGTTAATCAATCTGACTTTCTGAAGGTTGTCAATGGCTCTCATTCATAGAAAAGACTTGTGCTGAGAAATTTCTTTTAGTTCTAGAAGGAGAATTTTCTTAAGGTTGCATATTTGACAACACACATTCACCAAGATGAGGGAGGTAATTCTTGTTGAATTTATGGAGGGTCACAGCAAGGCATAACTCAAATTTCCTGGATATCTTTCTATCATGTTGCAAGATATGGATAAGGACACAGAACTCTGCAGAACTGCAGGAGTAACTGCTTTGTTGGTTTAGCCTTTTCTTATACTGCTTGCTTATTTCAAGGGAATGCACAATTCTTATGCTTGGGAGTTAAATATTTGTTGGAGTTTAACTTGGTAGGCAACTAAGCACCACACAGCCATTCACTCTCCAACTGTGGGATGGGAGAGACAATCAGAAAAAAGATCAAACTTGTGGGTTGAGATGAAGACAGATCAATAGCACAGAAAAGGAAGGGAAAATAGTAAGAATAATGATAAAAGAATATATAAGAGATTATGCCCAATGGAGCTGCTCACCACCCACTGACTGATGCTCAGCCAGTTCCTGAGCAGCAGGCTGTTTTATTCCAGTTTTATTGTTCAGCATGATGTCATATGGTCTGGAATATCCCTTTGGCCATCTGGGGTCAGCTGTCCCAGCTGTGTCCCCTCACAGCTTCTTGTGCATCCTCCACCTTCTTGCTGGCAGGACAGCATGACAAGCTGAGAAGTCCTTGGCTTAGTGTAAGTACTACTCAGCAAACAAGTAAAACATCAGTGTGTTATCAACATTATTCTCATCCTAAATCCAAAATACAGAACTGTGCCAACTACTAGGCATCTGTCCCATCTGAAACCAGGACAACCTTGAATTAAGGCTCCCCTTGATAATGAAATCTCCACTCATGCCATCATTAAAGAACTCAGACATTCCTAACCTTTCTACTAGCCAATATTAAGGCCAATAGCTTTCTTGAAACCTTCTTAGCATCTTTAGCTTCAAAACAGTTATGGTAATTCTGACTAAAGTAGAGATTCACAAGCTTCAGTATACAAAGACAATTTAAATGGAGTGGCTCTACAGTGTAAGGTGCAGTAATACACATTTCCTCCTCTGCTTAGTTGAATGAATAGATACACTCACATGATGGCCTGCCAGATCAGGTGGTGTCCATCAGCCTCCAACCTAAATCCACCTGCGTTACAGAATGGGAACTGGGAGACAATCATCACATGGCCAATGTCAAGGCAAGTGTTGGGACTTGATTCTCCAATAATATCTATATTCTTTTCCACGTACCTACTAATGGTTGCTGCTACAAGCATTTTTTATCTCAGTCAGTATGTTCACTCCTATGTTTTCAAAGTCCAAGAAATCTACATCTCAAGTTTTCCTTGCTAATTAAGAAAAGAATACTTCCCACTGTTGATCAGACCTCATTCTTGTAGATATTTATATCATCTGTGCACATGTAGGAAAAGTCATTTGCAGGAGGCAAAATAGAAAACCATCAGAGATTTAAATGATTTAAACTATGTCTTTCTTGTCTCCAGGTATCACCTCTGTCCATGTCCAGCAGAGAGAGCAAAAATAAATTTCATTTACTTGACCCAACTGTGATTTCAAAGGGCTGCAAAAGTTCAAGTCTATACAAAATCAGACAAGGCATACTTTTTCTTTCAGCGATGAAGCTTAGTGAAGTCATTACTATGCCAAAACAAAATATGAACCTATTCAGTCCTCCCAGCAGCCATGTGCTGCTGACTTCACTGGGATGACAGGGCAGGTGCTGTCTTACACAATGGATCACATCAAAACAGAAAATGCATAATCTAGAAATACCCAAATTACTTGCTCTAGCTTCCACCAAAACCAGTCTCAAACTCACAGAAGAAAATGCACTGCAAAAAGTCACAGTTCTTTCTCTTCTGAAAAGGTGTCGGATTCTCTCTGGGGCAAGTGACAGCCCTGAGGCCTCAGCCCCTGGATATGGCGGTCTCATTCCCTATGCTGCCACCCTGTTGATAAATGCAGACAAAGCTGCAGCAACCAGTGTCCAGATCAGGCTGGATTTAGGGACTTCAGAGCTTATCAGATGGAAGTGGCTATTTGATAAAAAGTGATTATTGTTACACTGTCTCAGTCCAGTTTTTAAAACACAGCAATCTGCAAACACCAATTTCACTTGTGATACTGATTCTGTTTGTCTTATAGCCACCATCACTGCCACGGTGTGAGTGCTCCCAGCTATTAATGAAGGGATGCTGGGAACCCCTCTGAGGCACAGCTGAGTATTATAATCACTCTTACAGCTGGGAGCTGGAGCGTAGAAATGAACTGTGACCATGTATAAGCCCACATGGAAAATCAGCAACAGACTTGAGAATTGACTTCATTTCTTCTCTGTCTCATTTTCATACCTTCTTTTCTTTGTTCTGTCTTGTACTTTTTCCTTACTTTACACTCTTCCCCAGCTGATAGCATTATCTAAGGGTTAACGGAAGACTTGTGCTGAGACCTGAACTACCTATGAGCATCTCAAGTCCTGGAGCACTGTGGCTCATAGACCTTGCAGGAACTCACCCTCTGCCAAAGTTGTCATAGAAAGGGTTTACTTTCCTAACAGTGGCACATTGTACAAGGACTCATTAATTTTTTTGTTTTAAAATTTGCTAACCATGCAACTTTTAAAGCTGCTACCTGTGCTGCTCACCTCTCTGATCTTACTGTAACATCCATCTAACTGAGAACCTTGAAGGCATTTGCTTTTCTGAGAGTCCATCAAAGTAGGGAAGTAATGTGTATCCTTCAATTACAAATGGAGAATTGAGTCATGGAGAGACTGTATTAGCCTTGAAGCTGCATATGGTAGCCCAGGTCTCCGAAGTCCTAAGTCAGCTCTCTTTACCACTGGGCCATCCTCTCAAGCCATTCCTTGAAGGCTGTAGAATTATGGCACTTGGCTGTCATAAAAATCCCCAATCCTTTCATCCATCCTTCCATCCGTCATGCCCTGCTATCACATCTAACAGCACGTGCACGCATTTGAACCGTATGACAAAAAAAGAAAGGAACAAAGACCAATGTTTACCATACGATGGTTTGAAATCTTTGTAGCTGGCAACTAAATCAAAGGGATTCTTATGTTTTGATGTACAGCAGTCTTAAATCATTTGTAATTTTCTATCACTCCTTTTATCAGCAAATTAACATCTTGATATATAAGATCATCAGTAAATTAGCAATCATCACCAGAACACAGATCTATTTTTTAATGTGTGTGTACAAAGCAAAGGAAGATTGATAACTTGTGGTGTAGCACTTTACATTTTAAAGATAAAATAAAAATATTTATATATGTTAACATGGTTGATAATTTATTCCAGCACCTGCAATTGGTGAATTTCTCTAGGCTTTGTGTCATTTTGATGTATGTGCTGTCCAAACTCTTTCACTTGCTCAGAGACTTCTATTTTCATGAACAAGAGGGGAAGGTGAGAAACTGTGTGAAGGAAAAGGAAACACATCTGCATTTCTCTAAACGAAAATGTTTTAAACGGAATATTACGAATCCACTAATTTCAAAGATAAATTCTATGTGTAAGGTGAGGGTATTTCCTGTAAACAAAGCAAAGTAATAGTTTAGCATGGATTTAAAGCTAACATAGAAAATTGCAGATCAAATCCTCCTCCCCCCAACAATCATTAATTCATTAATCCTTGAAACCATCACTGCATTGTTTTCTGGTAATTATACACACCTCATATGCTGGCTTTTTAAGACATTAATTGCATGATTAGTTTTATGATTTCTTCTGATTACCAATTAAGTTACCTTTTTCTCTCTTTTTTGTATTTCATACATACCATTAGACTTTATAGTGCTTCTTTTTTAATTTCTCACCTAGCAGGGGTTCTCACACATTCGAAGACTGCATTATCCACTCAATAAACAGAGAGAGAGTTTAATTTTCTGTGTAAAGTATTGCTGGGGACTTGGAAGGATGATGTTTCAGATATTATGCTATCAAGAGTGACATTTAATTTTACAGGGAAAAAAAAATCTTGTTTTTCCCTGTCATAACAATGTTCACAGAGCATGATTTTAAAGATGTGCAGAGACCAAATCAAGTGATTCTGTCGTTGGCTTAGCTGAAGTTGTCACATCTTCCTGGTTTTGCCCAATGTGTATTGCCAGCTGGTCTTCAATGCTATTAGTGTAATTTCCTGTATAGAGTTCTTTGGGTCTGTGCATATATATAAGTACAAGTAGCATCCCATATATCATAAATCAGATACACATGTACAATGTTCTGAAAAGCTCAGGGGAAAAAAATTGCTCAGTAGGACTACAAGTTGAAATAGAACAGAATTTATAAATCCCAAGTATAACTGCATCCCAATTATCTTATAGCCTACATCCTTCAGATGCCGAGAAATCTCAACTTTCTTAATGCACATTTGACTTCCAGCAAATGGGAATCCTTTGTATAGGCTATATAATGTGTCATATATAAAAATATATATAGCTTGATGCCTATATGCGTTAGGTGAAGCTCGTGTAGGTGTTTTTAGAGACTTATGGGTAAGAATATTACACAAACCAAAGAAATAAGAAAGCTAGATGCAAAAACTGGTTTTTATTCTCCATTTTACACATGTGGAAAATCACTGTGTATCTCATTCCTGTTTCTTTTGTGAACATGATTATATGCTTGGTATATAAAATATTTGTGTAGGATTCATGTGGATATTCTGCATCACGTTTTTATTGTAAAAGCAATTACATTTCAATAATTGACACCAGACAAGATGCTTAAATAGAATTAACTGAGAAAGACCTTTCTATAATGGAACCATGGAATTGAGTCATAGACCTTCTTGAAGGGAATAATACCAGTCTGTAGTATATTGTGTGTGTGGTTTTAAGACAACCTGGTATTGATTTAAATGAGTCTACACTTCCAATTTCCTGACAGCTATGTCAGGTCAGAGAACAGAAAGACTCTGGGAGTTGCAGGGTAACTCTAATTGGACTACCATAGAAAATAAACTCCCAAGTTTTTTGTTGATCTTTGAAATGCTTGCTTGCCAAAGCTGTACTATGGTTGTCTTGTAGGAAAAAAATGTCCACGGTGTACCATATGCTGTTCTACAAGCACCCTGCAGACAGCAAGTCAGCATGGAGAAATGTGCAAAATTGAAGGTGTTCCTGTAATAACAAGTAAGGGCACCTCTAGCTCTATGAAAGCTGCAATTTTTTTTATAAATTATAGGAAAAAAATATCAGGTTCTCTGATTAACCTTTATTTTTCTGTCGTGGTTTCCCTTTTTAAGAGATATTTTATATCTATTTCATTCTGTCCTGCTTTGTATTGAATAATACATGAGCTAACAGCAAAGTCTGTCAATCCAGAAAACAGAAGACTCTGGGAGTGTGAGCACTGGTTGTTGCTGGCCTGACAAGGTCAGGAATAGCCTTGGAGGGCCCAGACCTTGCCACGTCCTTTTATTATAACTGGTAGTAACTTAAAACACTTCACTAACTAGGTGCATTTATCTTTGATCTCTTTAGAAGTACTTTTTTTTAGGTAAAAATCTGCATATTTTGCCCATCTTTTTTACTACTAATATGAATGGTTTGACATATTTTTCTAGCCCCTCAAAAGGTCAATGTGTATCTATGCTCCTTCTATCTTCTTTCTAGGCTGTATTTCCTTCTAATAGGTGCATTTTTTTGTTGGAATTTCACTCTTCTGCTTTCAGCCATTCATAGAAAGTTATACATCCAGGAGCTAATGATGTATGACCAAATAATGTAGTACATGGAAAAAAAAAAAAAAGAAGTAGCATAGGTTTTCCTGTTTCTTTCTCTTTGACAAAAATTCCTTGGCTGCTGCCTTTGAAGAAAGAAAAATTTTGAGAGATTTGGAGGAAAGGCAGAGAGGAAAAAAAAAAAGCTATAATTATGACTTATTCTTGTATAAAGTTTTTATTGGCAAGAAAACAAACAGGATTCTCTTGAAGACATATTCAGAATTTGTCCCAAAAGATATTTAGAACTTATTGTTTTTCACCTGATTCATGCCTTTGGGTAAATTGCCTTGTACCTCTTCTTCAGTAAACCAACCATGCAAGTGAACAGTATCAGAAGGATGATTTAGGCTAAGCGATAGTAATAGCACTGTGCTGAAAGTGTTTACTGGTGAGAAAATTAGTGCTGAGAGAATGACGCTAGTTTTAGAAGTTTCATTAGTATATCAGAAAAGGTATAGCCATATAGCCCATCCTTAAAACTAGAAAGAACAGACCAGCAGCACACACTCTGTAAACACACTCTCTGATAGCCTCCAGCTTTTTTTTAATAGAAATATGTATAAATGAACCAGTAAAAATTCCAGATATTCCTTCATCTTGCAGACTGAGATAACCCAAAACTTTAACAGAAATTTAATAATAATCTATTGAACAATGTGGTTTTTGTCTTCTTGCACTTCCTGCATCTGTGGGTTTCATTTTCACTGAAGTGCTGAATGTGTCATGAGAGGCTTTTCTCTTCGTAAGACTATTTGCAGTTGCAGGTTGTGTAAGTCCAGGAGGTTTGGATAAGCAAATGTGTGGGTCCTTTTCAATTCGAACTGCACCTCTAGAATTTCAGTTTGCCCTTCACTAATGTTCATTCAAATCCATGTTTACATTGGGAACAAAACTATCTCCAGTTTACAGAAATGTAGCCATCCATAGCAGCCCAAATGGATTAGGATTCCTGCATCAGAGAAGTACATTAGTGTATGTTAAAATACGGCTACGGTACAAGCCATTTCAAAAAGTACAGCTGCCTCTGCTCATCCTAAAAAATCCTCTTGCTTCTGAAAACACAATGTAAAAATGCACAGCAGGCTACAGGCCAGATATGTCAAGTACATCTTTTTTAAAGTGGAGTTTAACACATGAGTCATCATTCACTATTAAATTTCTATGTTTCTGCTGTTCTTGATACCAGCCCAATTTAAATGGGTGCCAAAGGCCACAATGGATGTCTCATCCACTCCTCTCTCTGGAAGCATCCAAGGAACTTGATGCATTTTGGTTGGCCTCATGTATCATGTACTGACCATCCATCAATGAATATGGCATACAGGCATGGCACGTATCAGACCAAGTCCAGGCATCAAATGGCAGGAACCAAAGAGGAGGTGATCCTGGAGTATATTATACAGTTATTATAATAGAGGATGTCAGAACGGTAGTGTGAAATTTCTCATTTCTTTTATCATGAGAAACGATGGGGCAAACTATCCAGCCTGCTTACTTTTGCAATAGAATCCTTTCTCTTTTTGCTGCAGAGCTCTTTTAGTGCAAGGGATGAACCACTGAGGAAGTCACCCCAGTCTGAGTCTCATGGATTTGCCAGGAAGGGCTGATCTTCCTCAATGTCTTCCCTTTTTTTTTTTTTTCCCCACACTTGTCAGAGGATGAGAACGTAACCAGCACTGAGGAACAGGGGCAGGATCTAAGGCAGAGATGCAGTAATACCTAATTTCTGTTTGCATTAACAACCAAACCTAAACCCTCTCATCCATGCCTGACTGTTAAAGCATAGATAAAGATATTTATTTATTGTAATATTAATGTTGCTGGTATCAGTCAGAATGGAAGGCTATAACTGCACGAAGTAAACCACTGTACCTTGTAGCCTTTGTGGAACTTGTGAACCTGAGAAGTACAATTCCCATTGTGTACTCTGGAGCAGAAAGCAAAGTGATTTAGTTTTGGAAAATAAGGGGGCAGCTTTCAAAGCAACAGGAATGAAATACGGTGCTAAGCTGCTCTAGTGGGGCATTTCATTTAAGATTCTTTGTCTGCTACCTCCATTTTCAGTAGCATAATCTTGAAAACTTGTTTCTGAAGACAGGTTTCCTATTTCTAGGGAAAGTTGTTACTTTTTTTACGTTTTGCAGGAGCAATCTTTCATATCAAAATTTGTTTGATATGGAAATACTGTATACTTGCTGCTTTTAAGCCCACCTACGTGCACACCAAGTTTCTGAATTGCCAGTAAAAATCTATAGGCTTTTGTGCAGAAACTCAGCCTTTTAGTATGCACCTGCTTAAGCAATTTCTTTGAAAACAGCATAGTTAGATTTGAGGGTTTTTTCTATAAATAACTTTGCTTTTTAGAATGCAGTTTTTTACAGGCTCTTTTAAATACATTTCTAAGGGGAAATATGTAGCTCTCCTTATTAACAATGAATTCTATACATCAAAATTAAAGTCACTTGCAATAACACAACATTCTTCCATGTCTTATGCTAACATCAGCACAATCAGTGGAAAACATAAAAGTAGATATCCCACACATATTTGAAATTACAGTGTTAGGAGAGAGACTCTTTTAACTCAGACATTTTTCCTGAGAACACTACTTGGGTTTCCCATAGACCCATGGCTCCAGCACATACATTTGAATCAGCTTTGGAGCAGAAAGCTGCATGAGGAGGAAGTCCTGCCTCAAACATGGACTGATACCATAAGACTCTCTAAAATTACAAGATATACTACAAATTAAAAACAAACAAACAGTTTAATAATGATTATATAATTTTCTTTGTATCACTTACAGGACACAAAATACTTTTTCCTACTTGCATTAGCTTTTTTAGCTTTTTTTAAGTGTTTTACAGATAAAACTGAGTCCTGGGGTTATTAAAGTAACACTTTGTGAATGTAGCTTGTCTTTTGCTGCAGTCAATTGGGAATACCTGTTTCATGACACTTTGAGAGATTAGTGCTTCTTTTTTGCATTTCTCACAGAAATTATTTGAAGTTACAGGTTGTTTCTTGGATAAGAAGGGAAAAGTTAAGTGACATGTCAATAAGGCTGTAAATTCATAATCAAGTAGTTCCCTAGTAATCCTGTAATCCTGTAGCAATGATGCAGAATTTTAGACTGTTAGTCATTCAGTTCACATCATTTTCATGACACAAATGATAGTCAATAGCTGATAGACTACTTAGCAGCACTGACGTTTAGGGTTCATCTCCGTCTTTGAATGCGTGTTTGAGGTGTACACGAGCATTTCAGAAGAAGGCTTTTATGTAATGTTATCTCATTGAGACCTCAGTATTTTTTTTTCCTTTAATGTTTATCTCATTTCTAGGCTGTCATTAAAATATTTCAGCTTCCCAGCAGTACAGGATAAGTAGGCCTATGATCTACTGTTGAGAGACACATCAAAGTTTATCACAGCCGTAATTTAAAAGAGATAACCCAGAAAGTATGACCAATAAATAGAAAGGAAGGTTTGCACACATTTTGAAACAAAAATCATAAATCCATTATCATATTTGTACTAAAGACCAAGCTGATATCAGGGTCCCACAAAACTCAGGAAGTTTCCTTTATTATTTTGAGGCTGACATAAATACAGGTTGATGCTTACACATAATCTATTCTTCCTTTAAGCTATCTTTCTCTGCCAGTCCTGAGAGCTTAACAGAAAATTATGACAAGTACACTTCTTAAATGAATTCACTTGAAAATGAAACAATGTGTCACATCAGCTCAGAAGTAAGCACTGTAGCCTGTGTACTTGAGTACTTGCTCATTTTTTAAGTTGTTTTTTGGGTTTTTTACTTTTGGAAGCAGAACAGAAGATACTTTTGTATGCTGTGTGTTTTCTCTTTGAAAGATAAAAGGCACTTTTGATGGAGGTACAGACTGTTTTCGTTCACGATACCATTCAAGGTATGGTGAAAAGGTGTCCCATATAAGCATATGAAAATTTCTTTCTTAGGTATTTTGTTTATAGCTTATGTCTAGAGGCAGGTTGGACAGCATTACCAACCTTCACATTTTCTTGGGACTTAGTTAGACAGAAATTTTAGCTGCAAACTTTAATCATTTGAACATTTCTAGCATCTGCTCTTTGCCTCTGGATGAATTTTGTTAGGAAAATTACAACACAAACAACTCAGACATTTCTTGAACTGCAATGCAGAAAATTAACTTTACACCAATGTCCAAAAGTTACGGTGCTTTTGTCTTTGAACTGTCCTAGCGATCCATCCATTAGATTTGCTCAGTGCTGATGGGTAGCGGGAGCTACACGGCAAGGATTTATCTTTTCCTCTTTTCTTATGAAAATATAGGAGATCTTTTCCAAAGTCTCTGTATATGTGGGGTTTAAACACTCCCTGAAGAAACTTTCAGTATGTTAGCATCTGAATGCAGCAAGGGATTTAGTCCCATGGATGGACAGATGGGAATGTATAAGATGAGCAGAAAGCTTGTTGGGAGTGTGAGGACCATAACCTGGAGAGTTTTTTTACAAACTGCATGATCAAGATGAGAAGCAGAAGAGATATTTTCTAAATAAATTGTCTAAAACACACCCCTGATTAACAGAAGAGACTTGAACCTCACTGACATTTTCTGCATCAGCAATGCCACAGGACACAGCAGTCAAGAAGATTTTGGGAGGGTGTCAGGGATGACTTTTAGTTATAAATATTGCCTCTAAGGCCAACCAGGGGTGATACACACTTGAGTCTGCACAAGAAGGGTCTGGGGAGGCTACAGTCAAGACAACTATGGAGAGAAACTTACATACTGCTACTGGGTAGGCAAAGAATAAGGGAAAAGATGGGTTCAAATTTGGAACTCACAAAAGCTTTGCATAGAGTACTTTCCTTCACAGTGTGGTCTGAAGTCACTGTTTTTTTATCCAAGAGTTCTCCTGCATCAGCACAGGCATGTGGAACCAATGGTAACACTTCCAACTCTCCTTTAGTACTCATACTTTATTCCAGTAACCCAAATGGTAGAAGTCTGGAAAAGACATGATGTGATGAGCTGTATTGGTGTCAATATGAAGGTACATCTTTAAATTGCAGAGGGGAGATTTGTGGGTTTTTTTAAAATCAAAATCTTATGGAAGTTGTTTTATATTTTTTGTAAATTTTCTTTGAAAAAAAAAGTGAAGTTAAGCTCTCAAATTTAGCACATGGCTTATATTGTTTGTATACCCTTAATTTGTCCCATTTTTCTATGTATATCCATGGAGATTGTTTAATTACAGCATCCTCCTTCATTTGTATGCAGCAAGAGTTAAGTCTGGCAATGAACTAGGACTTTGCAGTAAAATGAATGATTAAGAGCCCCTACCTCATTTGTTAAGTATGTAAGTTGGAAGGTATGGAGTGACTGAGACAGTATAGTCTGTTTGGTTAAAACATCAAAATTTCTTTTGTTATTACCAGAGTCTTTGTATGTAGGTTAGTGATTTTCTTGCACTGGAGATTGCTGTTTCTTTCCCATTTTGTAGATACACAAGATTTTCTGTGTAGGGCTTGATCCATAGGTTTGGTGAGAACTTATACAACAAATATATGAACTGAAAAATGCCTGTGAATATATGAAATACTACCAAATAGAAAGACTGTCAATCGAGTATCCAACATTAATGAGTACTTTTTGACATAAATCTCTGTGCCTCAAATCTAATTTTTACAGAGTGAACAATACCCACTCATGTCCTAAGCAGGATATGAAATTCATTAAAATTTTGTACTGTTTGTGTACTGGAATAATGAGTACTGAAGAAGGAAATAAAATGATTGAAAACTATTAGTCTGTCCTTACAATTGATGAGTCAGCACAGAAGGCTTTGTGTAATGATGTGAGGTAAATAAGGCCAATGGCCAAATGTAAATATAGACACAAAAAACCATTGGCCACTCTGTGCCCTGAGTGAAGAGGAGTCTTCTAGAAAACACAAATTCAAAATATATGTACAGGACAAAAGCAAGTTGAATAGGCAACCTTAATCCTGGTTTTTATCATATCTAGAGCACTTGATTTTCCAGTCTCAGTTCAGTAATTAAAAAAGACTTCCCAGGAACACTTCACTGCAGCTGAGAGAAGTAAATAAGTCTCATGAGACACTAAAAAACTCTTTCCTTGGGGCTTACAAGGTGACTTTACCTGCATGCCAGACACAGAATGCAAAGTCAAGTCTTCCTTCACCATTGCACCACGTGACCCATGTGCTTGGCTCCTCTGGGCTGTGCACTGTATGGAATGCTGTTGCATCTTTGTTCTAGTAAATGCTTCATAGAAAATACTTCAACAGTCATCACAGTAGAGATGAGAATCTCTCCCTGGAGACTAACACAATTACTGAGATATAGTGTGATGCTTACTACTCTGCAGCCCAATGAATGTTTAACTGGGCCATGCAAAGAGGAGGAGCTTCAGCAGAATGGACTGAGAGGGGCCTCAGTGGGAAACCCCAACTCTGGGGCTTCAGCAGGGTGAATGAGTCCTGATCCCTTTAGTGAAGGAGCTGTGTGATCAAGCTAGGGGCCCACATCATATAGACAGATGCCTAATTACTGAGCTAGTAGATGAAAAGAGGCAAAATTGTCTTGCCCTCATCCTTTGACCAAAACAAAACAAAACAAAACAAAAAAACAACAAAAAAAAACCACCCAAAAAACAGATCCCCTTTGCTTATCTAAGAAAGGGGTTTAGCTACATGAACCTCTAAATGCAAATAAGTGCATCTGTGCAACTGAGTCCATGAATGAGGCAGGACTGGAGCCATACTCAAATATTGGACATTTTCTATTGGCTGGGCTGGGCAGTTCCAGTGAAGTGGTTGATGTGAACCTTTCAGTCTATCATTTTTCTTACTTGAAAATGCCTAATTCAGAGTTGGAAGAAGCCCTCAGCAGCACAGTGCCTGAGAAGCAGTTGTTGCAGTGACACTACCAAACTCCTTTGGGTTACTTTAGCCCAAGAAAATTTTAAAAAGGATATTTAGGGATAGAAAGATGTAACCCACATATTGTTAGGTAATATCTGCAGGGAAATCTGCATAATCTCAGAGGAAAGCCTTTCATTAAAGTAAAATGCAAGGTTGCTTCTAAGAAACCTTTTCTAAAGTGTGTTTAAACTATGCACTTCAAAGCATGCTGGTGCTTCTGTGGGCCTCAGCTTCACAAGAAACTTTTCTGTAGATACAAAGGAGAAAATCTCCAAAGCAATATATGGAAATAAGAGGAAAGACTATTTGCTCCTTTTGCATGAATGCACCTGACTTTGACACAAGAAAGGTAAAAGTAGACAGAAGAAGCTCAAAGCTCTCAGTTGAAGGGCTTTTATAGTAATAATAAAATATAGATTTTAGCCAAAACTAAATTTTCCTTATCAATTCAGCCTGCTGTTTTCTTGCTCATGACCTGCCCAGTTTGTACCCAAGAGCATCATACATGTCAGTGCTTTAAAATGCCGTAGATGTACCCTTCTCAAGATAACTGAGTGCTAACAGTAGGTGGAGATACAATCCAATTGTTCTGTAGTGTTTCCAAACAACCTGAAGCCAGCCTGACTTGCTATTAATTTTAATTAAGTCTTGCAATAAAAACCAACAGAACAACGAAAAGCATGAGCAAAAATAAATGTCTAGGTCATGCCTGCAGTTCTTTCTATACAGTAATCTGATAGCTTGTTTTGGCACCGCAGGTGGAATACACAGACCTAAGTTTAATCTCTGTTGTTTGTTTTCCTCTCAAAAATCATGCCTTCTGCTTTTCATTGTGAAAGAAAAATATGATCAAAACGAAGATGATTCTAAGACCAGTTCAAGCAACAGAATACAAGCTGATTTTAAAAATGTATCTGCCGATTCAAGGTTCTTAGTTTATGCATCTTATTTTTTTAAAGCAGGGGCAATAGTAAATGCCACATTCTTTTAATTAAACTTTTACCATAGCTGGGTTTGAAAGGATGTCTCTGATCTGCACTTCCTCAATGCTGAAACAAAATAGTGACTGTCTTTCTTTGTGGGTATAAATTTCGGAAGGATGCAACCAGTTTTTTTGCTCATGCATCTACTCCCAATTTGTTCCTCAGGCAGTAGACAGTGTTGTTTTCAAATTCCTCCCAGACATGTAAATCTGTAGAAGAGTAAAATTCTCCCCCACTGGGTATGGTACCCCTGAAGACTTTATGTCTCTCCATTTTGATTGTACCTGCTGTCCAGGTTTTCAGGCCTTTGCAAGCTGAATGTTGCAAAATGTGCCTTCAATTGACATCCTTTTCACTCAGAAACATTCTAATCCTCCTGGATATCAGGGAACAATAGTTTTCTTCTTTTGAATTCAGAATGATATCCTATTTGTGCTGTGGCACCACCTCTCCTTTTGGAAGCCTCCAGAAATAAAAGAAAGACCAGGAAATCCAGACAGCTCTGGACTGAGGATTGGCAGAAAGATTAATGTGGATTAAGATGCAGGGAAGCATTTTTCTAGGAATAATTCAGTTTTCTGAAGAGAGCTGCCATTTTGCTTTGTGCTTTTATGCAATTTGTTGTACATAGCATTTATCCTGTCCTCTTTTTCATGCTTATAAAGTATTTGATGATAAATACGGCTTGATTTATCTTTAGATCTCCAGCAATGTTATGAGGAAGCTCTAAGTAGAGGTAAAGATATAAGGGAAATAAGGAGATGAATTTACTAGGTACACAGAAGACCAGGGAGTATCTTATGGAAGTACTGGAAATTATTTTCCCCTCTCAGTAGCCTCTCCAAATTGACAATTCCTCATTCTCACATCAAAATGATGAGATTATACTAAGATGACAAAAATGATAGTTAATGGAAAGCTATTTTTAAAAGTATGTCTTTCATATTACTTTGATGAACTCGATTTTTGGAAGAAAACACCAGAAACTCACAGTGAACTTTAGGGAAGATGCAATTACCTCTCATATGAAAAGTAAATCACATATGTTTCAAAGGCATTTTTTAAAATCTCAAATCAGATAATTGCTACTGCTGGAAAATATCTGTCTTTCAGTGCTACATATCATGTTCATCCTACTTATAGGACTTCTTTCATTAATAATTGTATTAAAATATCACCCCGCTCATGTTCTAAAGCAGCACTCAAAACTTAGCAATTACTGAGTTTTAATTACATGATTTTGTTATTTCTTCAACATCTTTGAGTTCTTTGATTATGCCCGTGAAAAAAAAAAAAAAAAAAAATCGATGAAGGGCACATGGAGCTGTGAGTAGATGTTTCTCTGTGCTTGCCCTTCATATAACAAATTGAATCCTAAATGAACAAAAAATAAATGTGAAGAGAGCCAAATCTAGCCATCACCAGGTTTCTAGAAATTTATGCTGTGGTCCATAGTAACCCAAACTTACTTCCAAAAGGGGTGTATTTTTTATTGCATCATTTGGTAGCACATTTTTGATGGTAGAGACCCATACTTATGCAACCTGTCCGAGGTCTTTAGTGACCCTGGAATGCAGAAAGTATCCTTGTATCTAGTGAATTTAGTTGATCCTTGCTGCCTTATATAATTAGCCATTTTCTGGCATAGCAAATGGAAATTCATAGTGCTTCTCTCACATCAATACAAACTCATCTTATGTTTTGTCTCCATAGGAAAGTAGTTTTATAGTCACATCAATATTTTATACCCATATGTTTGAAACAGCGTGAGCCATTAAAGGATCGTTGAGTTCAGTTTTACAGTGCCTCAAGTTTGTTTCAACTTGCAAGTAGGTGAATTCAGCTAAACTGAAAAACAGTTTGAAGAGCATATGGATATTCAACACAAAGATTTCATTTGCTTGATTCGTTCTAGGTCTATGCAATAGGCCACAGAGGTTCAACTTGACTTTCAAGGCAATGTCTTCTAAAACAGAGGATGCGACTCCTAGAGATCTGATCCCATAGTCCCATAAGATTTGGTGCAGAGAGCAGTGAGCACCAAAACTCTGTCACTTTGGTGGTTTGTTGGGTTTTTTTCCTCCTTCATTTATTTTACTGATACGCATCAATAATAGTTTCAGTGTACATTGCCACTGTTTATCTACCCATGCCCTGAGTTGCAGATGTGTTTATAAATTGAAAGATTTCTGACAGGATAGACTGTATTTTAACAGTAATTAGAGCATATGGTGACATTGAATCTTAATAGAAACAACTCTATTGCAAAGATTTCAAGCTGCCAGTAATGGAAATCTGACATTTACGCAGGCTTTGTGTTGTTTGAAGCTACTGGCCATTATAGATGAATTGCTATATGGCTCTGCTCAGCCATTCTGTTTCCCAGAGGTGTTTCAAGAGCATGAAGCCATTTTTTCTCCTCTTTTTGTTTGTTTGTTTTTAAAGGGCTTAGTAAGTTATGTAGCTTTCCCTGGAAAATAAAAGGACTTGCAAATGTAAAACTTACTCCTCCCTGACATTTCAAATCTATGTGATGGTGGTTAAACTTTCAGTTACATGGCTGGTTTTATAATGAACTACCTTACTTAGAAATGAACTCTAAAATGCCAATCCACCTTAACAGCTATATTACAATCAAATTCCCTTGTGAAGTATGTGCAACTTGCTGACTTCAGTGAGAGCAACATACATCTGAGGGCAAAATTTTCTTGTGGATAGATTGATTGTCAGATGTTTGGTATTATGTGCCAGATATTCGAAGGCACTTAGCTTCCAGCAACTCTTCCAATGAGACCTCCGGCTGAATTTTCAGTCTTCTTGTGAATCTCACGTACAATGTTTAAAAAAAAACTGAGCCTGAGTCTTTATGTTCAGTGGGATGTAATTTATTCTCAGAAACGGTCCCTATGTGTATCTAGATCCTGTTGAAATGATTAGGTGTTTATTAACATGAGTAAGAGTTAAAGATTACAGCATTCTGCTCACTATTTTAAAAAATCACAAGGCATGATTTACGTTAAAGTCAACAGGCAGAGATAGTAGCAGCAGGAACCATTCATTAGAGACATGGACTGCACTGGGGTTCCCAGAAGCCTGTGTTTGTTGAGCTTGAGGTGTGATTTTTAAATTAAATCTTTGGTTTTGTGGGTACCACTTTACACTTGCAACTAACTGTGCTCACCATTTGGAACTGACAAGGGATTTCATTTTTTCTCAGCTCTTCTTTGTGAGCAGTAAATCTCACTCACAGAATTAGAATGCTATTTAAAAGTAAATTTAAGAAACAAAATTGTTTTTCAAGCAGATTCTGTTGTCAAATCTATTTTTCTCTCTGGACTAATCCACTATCAACAAGTTATCTACATTTCCCTTCCTTGGATTTACAGTTTGAGGAATGCATCCCAAGGTCCAGGTACCTTTCAGGGTCAGAGTTTCTGCCACATTTCATAAGGAGTCTGAGGAGTGAGGGAACCCATGATTGGAAAGAAAGTTTATGATCCACCCAGCAAGTGCTGGTGATGCTCTACAAGGCTGAGACCCAAGCCTAAGCTGTCTGCTTCAGGTTTAGCCTAAAAACAGGATTCAGGCTCCAAGGTGTGAGACATACATTGAGCATGTTTAACAGTTGTTTAGAGTAGAACTTTTAAATTATAGGCATCCATCTATCAGACCTACCACCCAAATTGAATAGCAGGGCGTTTTTGACATTTTTGGCTTGTAAATTAACTTACTTCTAAATGGTAAACATTTATTATTTTTTGTTGATAGAAACCCAGCACACGTTGATCATTAGTTTCATTTTGAGTCTAGTCATCATCCATTTATCAAATGAGGCTTCACTTATATGTTGGTTGATGGAGTCATACAGATTTGTGAGCCAGACAGTCTTACATTGGAAGCAGCTTCCACAAGAGAGAGGGTTTTTTTCACACTAGAAGTCATTCACACACTCTTATGAGCAATCTCATTGATAATCTAAGAAAAAATGTATGGTTCCATATCTTGTGCTGGCTATAATGTAGTCAAAGCTGTTCATAGAATCATATTAAGGTAGTGGTTGAAGGGACCTTGAGAGACCACCTAGTGCAACCCCCCTGCAGAAGCAGGTCCAGTTAGATCAGGTTGCACAGGAACGTGTCCAGGTGGGTTTTTAAGACCTCCAGAGAAGGAGACTCCACACCCTCCCTGGGGAGCCTGTGACAGGGCTCCCTCACCTCAACAGAAAAATAGTTTTTCCTTATGTTTAAATGGAACTTTTTGTGTTCCAGCTTCTTCCCATTACCCCTTGTCCTGTAATTAGATACAATAGAAAAAAGGGATGCCCCAATCTCTTGACATCTATTGAACATGAGATCTTGCATCTAGAAAGGTTAGGATTTATCTAAAAGATGTGAGTATATGCAATTATATAAGGGTGCATTATATCCAATGACTTCAAGCTAAATACCTTGAATTCAGAAGTAATCAGACATTTGTGTGCCCTTTTATCATGTCAGTGTATATATATGTTTATGTTGCAAAGAAATTGAGAGACCTACAAATTCCATATCACACAATCACAGACCGTGTTATGTCAGTCCCTTCTGAAGATGGCTCAGTTTGTACTAAACATGAAAGCCAGGGCCTTTGAAAATTAAAACAGTATCTTGTGGTTGTTAGAAGACACAAATTAGCCCGTTCTACACATGCAGTCAGGGAGAAAGATGCAGAGATCTGGGCAACAACTTAGCATATTATTTCAGAGTTTAAGCATGACAAAAGAGGCCATCATGAAACCTTAGAGACTTAACTTCAAAACAAAATTATTAATAGCCAAGAGGGTAAAAGCTTTAGTGAAATTCGGAATCCAGTTCTAAATAGGATCTCCACTTCAAGAATGAATAATAGATGGAGTCCAACTGTTCTGTGGTTGAGCACAAATTAGTGATTCATTGATTGTAATCAAAAGCAGCTGCTTGTAATCAAAGCATGGGTTTTGATAGGTCATTAGCAAATGATATGCTAATTTTCTATGTATATAAAGAGCAGAGATGGAGCTTGTCAAGAAAGGTCTTGATGATGCAAAATACAGATTTTGTGAGAAGTTTACCTCAGTGATTTCTTTCTTAACTGTCCTTTTTCCTATTCAGTATTTTCTTCCTCCATATTTAGATTTTTGTGGTAGCTTATTGGAAACGTTACAAATGTTTGGGTTGGTGCAACATAGCACAATAATGCATTTGTAGGAATAAAGCAGGTCTTAGCCCATCCTCTTACCATTAACTCACAAATAATACTCGTTTCTTTGGACATAAATTTTTAAGTCCTAAATTGGCTAAACGTTTAGGCAAGTACTTTCAAATCCACCTGTTTTAAGTTAAAAGATGCATGTAAATGGAAAAAGTTACCCAGCAGTAGTGAATGAGAATTACAGCTATCTAGAAACTAAAAATCAGGCCACTATTTAAGTACTTAAATTTATACATACATTTGGAAGTTCCTTGCCCTTAGGTCTCATAGTATCAAAGTTACCTGGGACAAAGCTCCATGCAAAATTATTTGCCTATAGTGGTGTCAGAGATCCCATATTTAATCAAAAAACATCTTTCAAGTCCAAAATCTTCACAACATACTTCCACCCTTTGAGAAGAGGAATTCTTTTTCCTTTTCTTTGCTAGAAGGGGATTGTTAGTGTCAGGTATGTATCTGAATATCTCCTTGCTTGCTATATAATAGCCTTAGGAATCAGAAGGTAATTTTCTGGGTTTAAATTTAGGCTGTGGAACTGAAATGTTTGGGGAGTGAAAGGGTAGGAAGGCCAAAAAGGCAGTTGCTGACTGTCCCCTGACTTCACAACACAGTAGCCAAGTCAGTTAAAATCAGGTCAAACTGTAACTATCCCTTTTTACCATTCACTTGCCATTGATCCTGGCCTTTGCAATCTGTAGTTATTGTTCACTTTCTAGCTGCATTTACATGCTCAAGGGTAGTTTTCCATATCAATAAAACAAGGATTTTTCCATTTCAATATAGGCAGGAGTCTAACTTTTTTTTTTCCTGCAAACCTTGCTTCTGTAAACCATTCCCCATGTCATTGCTAGACACTCTTGCTGTGTGGTTGCTATTTAAATTGATTTGTGAACTAAAACTGCTATGCCTCTGTAAGAAAACTATCAAGCTCAGCTAGTGACCACTGCATGATAAGTGTTAGAATAATATGAATATGGTGGCAATCAGACAGCTCTCAGACACGCTGTTGCCTCTCAATCTGACTCATAACGTGTTGCCCATGGAAGCACTGGCAACTTGGCACATGTAGTTGGGCTTCTATTTCCGTACCATCATTTTTTGTAACTGGTGTAATATTTTACTTTAAGGATGGTTTAGATTAAGTGTTTCTGATATCAAGGCATAGTGTGGTTTTTATTTTGGGGATGCTTTCATCTAAGTGTTTCTCATGCCAAGACACGGCTGCAATGCGATGTCTGCTGTAAAGACAAAAACCCAGTACCTTTGCATTGACATGTTGCTATGTGGTTCACATGTCTGACCTCTGAGACTAGATTCGCAGAATAAATGGTTGAAAGGCTTAAGAGAGAAGTTCTTTCCTTCCAGTTGTAGGAATTTACATCCATTGTGTTGGAAGATCTGTCCCATAGTCACAAAGGGAACCAAAGTCTCAGGCATTGGTACTGTCATGTACTGTCACAGGGCCCCTTTCCAGGCCCTCTGTGGAAGAATTCGGCCAAAGAGAGGATTCTTTCCTCACTGATTGTGGGTATTGTAAGAAAAACAAAATGTGGACAAAAACTGTTGCCATGGGCAAGGTAGGCTGTTGGGTTTTTTCATTTTCCCTTCATTTTCCCTTTTAGAGAATGGGGGATAGTTTTCTTCAGAGGAGCAATTTAAGAGAACTCTTGTGGCTAAATTATGAATGGGTTATAATAATCCCCTCACTTAAATCCTATTTGAATTTGGCCCACAATATTTATTGATGCAGGTGGACGAACAACAACAATAATATCACAAATAGATGAAATATCAAAGAGCTAATTGTCTTTGCTGAGAATATTTTCTATCTTCATCAGAAATATGGCATGATGTGAAGAAGATTTAATTTGTTCTTAAGAGCATAGAGATATCAGTATAAAATTAATTTTGTATTTTTAAGACATCTTTTTGTGTGGGATTTTCTGGTTTGGACACTATAACTGTGGAGAATCTCAGATTATTTCCAAACTGAACCAGTAAACACACAAAAATATTTTTAGTATATCTTTTTTCAAAGTAGAAAAAAAAAGTTTAATGTAGTTATTTGCTCTTCTCACACTCATTTCTTTACTGTCACTTTTGAGTCTCTTAGAGGAAGTTAGGGTTCTGATTGTCTGACTCTATGAATGATCTAGTTTCCTCCACCCTGTGCTTCAGAAGTTGGTATGGGGAAAACAGAACCATTATTTGGTCAAAACTTTAAATCATTTTGGGCAAAAATAAATTTTGCTGTTCCAGAGTGCAGGGCACAGACAAGACATAGCAGAGGGATGGTGAGAGGGGATGAAGCCTTTGCTGCTGTGATGTGTGGAACAGATATGGACGCATATATGGTGAAGGTGCCAACACTCACCTCAGCAGGAGACACATCCTAAATTTTTCCCTTCTGATCAGCAGTGGTGGCAGCCAGCATGAATAGACTTTTTTTTTTTTTTTGCCATGATTAAAGTGGGCAGAAGAATCAAAGTCTATCATTACATCTAGCAGTGATTGCTGGCTTTGCTTATATGTAGGACAAAATTATATGCTCCCATGAAGAATAAATGAAACATAAATTCAACTTAAAAGTAATCTTACCTTCTTTCTTACAAAGTTTTTCTTCAGGAAAAAAAACCCAAAACAAAACAAAAACAAAAACAAAAAAACAAACAAACAAAAAAAACAACCAAAAAAGAGAAGATAAATGCCATTTCTCTTATTTTTCCAGACTCAACCTCAAGCTATTATAATTGCTTGAGCGAAGGTGAAGGCAAGCTAAACCAAACCATGAGGTTTTGCTTCCTGTTCTGCTGAGTGATGTTTTGTTATTTGAAGTGTTGCATACCTCATTATGTGCAGTTGATAAAGTAGTATTGTGGGCAGATCAGCAGTGTTCTCAGATCTATGGAGCAGGTTAAAAAGTGGACCAGCACTTAAAGGTTGTGAAACAGAGAAAATGATCTGCAAAATTCACACTGAATAACAATGCATGCCTTCCATCACTCTGTGTTGCCAGCCTGTTTTTCACTCAGCCACAGCCAAAACAGCCTATTCTCATTTTTCTTCTGTACCTATTCACTTTGGTGCATTTTTTCATCTATTTGTGGCATTACATTCACACTGGGACCACAAGGCTAAAATGTTATTTTCATTTTCTAGGTGAAAATGTCTTTGTAATAAACAGGGGAAGCTAAAATGTAAACCTAACTTTATAGAAGGATTAAAATATTTCTTATCAAACTGGAATTTTATAAAGACCATGCTACAGAATACAGCATTTCTTTCCTTGTTAGAGAGAAGGTGGATGGAAAAAAAAATTAACTATCTTCACGAAAGACTTCAGGTAAAAGCATATCAGGTAGAGATTGTAACTACAAAATACAGAGTTTTCCACATCTTTTAGAAAAATATTTTGAGAAAATACAACAAACAAGCACAAGTGAGGGATCTCATGTCAACTGCTGTTGTGGACATGCCAATTATCACAAGACGTAACATGCTCAGATGTGCTGGTAGATGTTGATTTTGCTTCCTTGGTCACTGCACTTATAAATGTTCCTCTCTCCATGTAATATGCTTTTACACCTCCTGCAGGCACAAAGATGCAGAAGGGGACAGAGATGCTCCTGCAGTAAACCTCAGAAGCACTCAGATGTTCACAACCTCTCTATCTCCATGCATAACATGGCCCTCACTATAGGCTTTGACATCCTCTGCCAGGGGAAAGCATGCACACACACCAGTGCTCTTTAGTATGGCAGATGAGTTAGAGCTTTGGCTCCATTTTTACTGCAGTCTCTTTGAGGAGCACATTTGCTTCTTCTACACATACTGGCACTCTCTCCAAGCAGTAAGTTCTGGCAAGTCTAGATATTTTCAGACATCAGGCCACCAGAAGATGTGTAAAAGGAGCAAGGTCATAGATGCTATGAGCAATCCCAGTCTTTGAAACACTGAAGGGTTTGTAGTTCAACAAAAATGTTTTAGGGATTCACATTCAAATGTTTTATGCCACCAGTTGGATCCAGAAACTTACAACAGGCAAAAGAGATACTTGAAGAAAAAAGAAGGATTTACGGGAATAAGGCTCATGCCTTAGCTAGAGATTTTACTTCTTGTTTGTCCTACAGGCCTCCTTTATGGAGCAAAAACAGGGTAAGACATATGCAATCAGTTAAACAGAACTAAATTAAAGTTGTTGACAAAAAAATCATAATATGAATTTGATTATTCAGCTTCATTGAAACAAGTATTTTGGGCAGCGTTCAAGCTTTCATTGTTTTTATGACCAGTATGTTTGCTGCCATGAACTCAATCACAGCACAATAGGAGGTGAGACTAAATGGTTTGACACATAACAAGTAATCATGATAAAAGAATTGACACTCTACACAGTACAGAGGCTGTTACATTTTTAAATGCAAAATTAATTTCAAGATTGATTGAAGTCTTCTCCCTTTCTTCTAGCAATGGAATTAACGTATTATTGTGAGTCTTTTGCAGCCCTTTGTCTAGTGTATGGCATCTGCAGTGAGTTCAGCAGTGTTTAAAAATGCATTTAGATTTGAGCTTTAGAATAACCTTTGTAAATACTTTTTCCCCTTGAAACTTCACAATGATTTTGATATAGGAGATGGAGGAGGAAAAGTGGGAGGAGTTGGCATTAGAGCTTCAGAGGATACTGAAGGATTCTGTTTATCCAGAGCCCAGGTAAATTGCTGGAGATTTAGCACACAGCTCATGCCAATTGTCTGAACATGACCTTGAGAGGCCATCTTTCTGATTTGAGGGGGGTAATTTTGTTTCACGTGCTTGTCAATCTTCTGGCTGTTTCTCCAAGAACAAACAAGCATGCTGAAGGTAATGTGTGACAGTGCTGAGAAGTGGCCCACAAAAGTGTAAGGGTTGATTATTAATTAAGCTGAGGTTCCATCCAAAGCTGCAGTTGCTGCAATGCAAAATTGTTTTTGTTGTGTTTGTGGGGGGATTATGTTTGCTGGACTGGCACAGTGCAGATCTTTCACACAGAGTTATTTGCAAACAAAACCAATCATCTATATATGGTAGTCCACACTTTTTTTGCAAGTCTTCTTACTAAGGGCACCAGTGAATCCACGCTTGCTGGAGGGCTATGTTGGAACAGATCTCTGTTAATCAAGATGATTTTTTGGCTCTTGGGTATTCCTGTGGTCTTAACTAAATCTGATTTGTAGGGCACTCCTAATTGCTTCACTAGCTTCAATATGCAGCCACAAATGAAAATGGGCTGCCCTAATTCCTATGTTGAATCTCAACAAGTTGTGAAGTGTTTGTGTGTGAGAGCAAGAGATGCCATTATCTGGATGGTGGGTGCTGGCAGGAGATTAGCTTGTGTCTGTAGGGGCACAGCAACAAGGGATGTTTCCTTTTCATTGGCTATGGTATGCGAATGCTCTTGTTCATTACATTAACTCTAGCATTGCAATTAAAAATAAGAGAGTAGCAATAAATAAAGCAATGTTTATAATACTGAGTTATAATACATCCTAAACGTGCTACCCTTTATCAGTGAAAGCTTAGATTAGCCAAAATCTGCTAACATTTATTCATGTTAGGAGAACAATTTCTCCAGATTTCAATAGTTTTCCCAAATTGGATGTATTTCTTTGTGCTTAAATGGGACTATAACAAAGCAAATGAATGAAGAGAATGAAGATTTTACCAGTTCAATGATATGACCAACAAAAGTTACCCTTTAAGTTCTCTTTGCTTAATTGTACCATGAGTCCCAAGAAATGAGCACTCAGAAGACATGCTCTGCACAGCTTAGGAAAACACCAGGTCTCTGTTACCTCTTTCTGTCACAGGGCATGACACGCACAGAGGAACGGTCAGGAGCAGATGTGCACCCACGTTTCTCCAGTGCAAAGCAAGAGAGTTAATATGAACCTCTGCTCCTGGGCGTTAAAGCTTTGGACTTAGCAAGAGTTACCTATTCACCACTTTAAACAAATTTCCCTCACTTTTCCCTCACTTTTCATATCATTCAGATTAGCAGTGAAAAAAAAAAAAAAAAGACTGTCAGGAGCAAAGAGTACTTTGAATGGTAATTAAAATTCTTGTAGGAGTGATGTACAGTCAGGTCTGACTTCTTCAGATGACTTCCCATTTGCCAGGAAGTGTATGACAGCTTGGCGTGTTGAGAATTGAGCTGAGAATCAGAGACAAGCAATTCTGAATGTTTTACTCAAAATTAACAGTAATTAAAATAAAATAAAACAAATGCAGTTATAAAACAGTCAGAAATTTGCTTTCCAAGCTCATTGAAAGCCTGGAATTAATACTTAGGTTTAGGCACCACATGTGGCACACTATATGAGACTACTCAAGAATTTTCCTTTCAAATTGTTTTAAAAGCATTTTTTAAAAGATCTATAATGGAAGATAGTTTTAAAGTATTATTTGAATTCAAGTTTTAAAAAATAATAAGCTTTGAAATATTGAAATGTACACTTGGGCATTTTTCCATAACTAGACTACTATTTTTTTCCAGAAATTTTAGAAGCTTGATTTAAAACTTCAAAATTGCCAAAATGGCAATGAATCAATGTAAATTATTTAAATAAAGTGTTTACAGGGATTCAAATAATTTATTAAAATTTGCCATAGGGCAAAATTCTGATTGTTGTGTTTGATCCAGTTAATACCATTCAATTTCTAAAATACCTCATTTTTCACATGACAAGAAAAACTGTTTCCAGCTCAGCTCTGATGTTTTTGTGTTTGGTATAGCAATGAATCAAGTACTGAAAAGAGTTAAAGCAATTTAGGGCTCTATCTTCTTTCTTACTAATGGCACCTTCACTACAAATCAAGTCTGAACCCCATGCAAGTCCCTCTGCTCTTAAATTTTCTTTAGAAATTCAGTAATGCTGAAGTGAAATCAGTACCTTTGCAGCCACTTTAATGGGAGCAGTATTTTATCCTAACTAACCAGGGCATTGAGGCATTGACGTAATCAGTAGCTTATGCTTAGTTCAGCAATAATAATTTCAATTATACATGGATAATTCTTTTATACTCATAAAGGCAGTTCTAAGCCTTCAAAATCAGGCAATCTCTATTTACTAGTTTGAAACTATTTCAATTTAATCTTTTACTTTGGAATTATTTTTACACAATTATCTCTTCTGATGAAAATTCTTTTCTGTGTTCATTGAACATTGAAGAGCAATATGTTTCCATTTGAAAAGTCTTAGCATTCAAGATTAAAATAGATCCATTAATTGCTAGTTTTTCCCAAAATTAATTTCAACTAACTACCTCTATATAGGTGTCTACCTGTACTGTGCCACTTGGATTTAATTGTAGTGAATAAATGAAAACAAAAGATTCAAGGCATGTCATGCATAGGAAGAAATGACAGTGCCATCTACTATTATAGTCGCCTAAAACTCCCAGAATGGGATTATCTGTGCATTTTTTCTATAAGTAAACAATCAACTTCTTCAACCTGAACTCCGCTCTATAAAGACTTTTTCAAGCTGAATTTCATCGACAATTAGTAAATCTATTTGGATTCTCACAGAACCATAGTGCAGCCCAGGTTGGAAGGGACCTCAAAAGATCACCTAGTCCAACCTTTCATGAGAAAGAGAGCCTAAATGAGATTATCTGGCATCCTGTCCAATCACATCTTGAAAACCTACAGCGATGAGGACTCGAAATATCCCCAGGAAAGTTGTTCCGGTGATGATCATTCTTACTGTAAAAAAGGTATTTCTTATATCAAGATAAAACCTCTCTTGCTTCAACTTGTACACATTGCCACGTCATATAGCCCCTTGTGAAGAGAGAGCCTCGTTCCTCTTTATAGCGTTTAATTACTAGAGCAATGTGATGAGATGCCCCCTGAGCCTTCTCTTCTCCGGGGAGACAAGACCTGTCTCCTTCAATCTTTCCTGATATGTCAGATTCTCCAGCTCTTTGATCACCTTTGTAGCCCTCCTTTGGGTCATCTCCAGTCTGTCTACGTCTTTCTTGAGTTGTGGAGACCAGAACTGGACACGGAACTCCAAGCACAGCATGTCAAGCTCTGATGACATCTCTGTCTCTGTTAGTAATGCCCATGTGGATGCAGTCCAGCATCTGATTTGCCTTCGTTGCTGCAGCAATGCCCTGCTGACTCCTCTTCAGCTTGTTGTGCAACAGGACCTTTAGGTCCACTTCAGCAAGGCTGCTCCACAGCCCACAGATCCTAGCATGTGTTGCCTCTGGTTGTTTTGCCTCCAGTGCAAGACTTTTCTCTTGTCTTTGTTAAACTTCCTATTGCTCTTGCTTACCCACTCTTGTAGCCTACCCAGTGAGAGAGTCATACTTTCGTCTCACTATCTGGTTTGGTGTCATCACCAGAATTGGTGAAGCTGCTTTTAGTCTCATCGTCTGGATCATATATGAAGATGTTGAATGGCACAGGACCCATTATCAGTCCCTGAGGGACCCATGACAGGCTGATACTTTCCAAGAATGCAGTTAACTGGGTAGGTTGCAGAAACATTACCACAACTGAGTAAACTGAAAGCATGTTCAGCTCCATCACAGCAGTCATTCCCATAAGCATTTTGGGTTCATGGATAATGTTTAATGTTTACCTTCTCTCACTTTGCCCCTGTGGCTTAGGTCAAAAACTAAATCATGAAGATAAAATATTCAGCAGTTACTCATTCAAGCAGCATCAGCCAAAGACTTTATAAAAAGTGTTTTGTGATCATGCAATTAATAACAGTAGCAAAATACGTATTCATGACCTATATGGATTCTGGTATTTCCTAATTTTTGAGCACTTGTTACTTTAATTGTAATATTTAAAACAGTTCTGAGTGTAGCATGTCAGTGATACTGGGCAACAGAAGGCACAACTGACTCCCAAACCTGCGGTTTCTAAGAGGCTTCCTTGGCTTCTGCACACTGAGTAACAGCCAAAAGTGCATTCTTGTCTCCCCAGTGAGGAATTTGGTCCATGGGAACTGTCTTTCCTGACAAAAGGCAAAAGAAACAGGTTTGTATTTTTTTACCCTGTGATCCAATGCACAGGAAGAGTTGAGTCTCTTTCCACTTGCATGCAAGTTATCTTATGGGTATAGATACCATTAAGAACTCAAAAATTAGAATTGAAAAGAACTATCTAAAGCATTTCAAAATCAATGTGGGATGGCTGTCACCATATTTATTTTAATTAATAAGCTGAATGGCTTTTAATATCAAATAAAGGTCTTCTCAGATATTAATCACCTCAACTCCCTTTATTTAGGCTTTCATATTCTCTCCACAATGGTTTGTTCAGTTGTAGTAAAGGCAAAGTGCGAGAAACAGAAAACATGCAAATAAAATTCCTGCACATCCTTCAGAAACTGTGCAGCCTTTAATTTCTAGGGCAAAGGTTTGACGTCTGATGCTCGAAAGTGAAGTTTGAAACTGAAACAAACCCTGGCTCCTGTGGAGAAGAAAATGTGCCAAGGAAGTTTGTCCTTTTTAATCAGAGCACCTAAGAAAAAGTGTTAGATCTAAAATATATATAGGTTTTGCCAGAACAGGCTTCTATAAAAATCCAAGACAGATAAATGTTTCTATGTTTTTTTAATCAGATTTATATTGGAAAATAAGTTTTTAGGGGATTCTTTCTCTATGCTACCAACCCAGATCAAGCAGTAAAGGAACTAGGAAGCTAAGATGTCTTAGACTTTATGAAATAAAACTAGTCTTTTAAATGAAAAGAAATGCAGAAACACAATATCTATTAAAATAGTAATTTTTTTAAGTATTCTTATTTTTTTTAATTAAATAGTTTTGTCACATTTTACTTATAAACGGGGCCTGCCCTAATTTCTGTGCTTGCAGGACTTTCAAAATATCTGTAAGACTGTGGAAAAGAGGTTCAGGAAAAATTTCCAAAGATTCTTAGAGGCGGGTCTTTAAAGAGAGCATCCTACCATCAAGTTCCTGTATATCATTGATTTGTTACGTAGAAATACACGTTGCAAGGGCTTTTTCAGTGGATTAAAAATTTTTAAGCAAGGAGTACTTCAAGGTAATATCCTGTAATGTATATCAGGGCTTTCCCATACACCTGCTTGCAAGTGCACATGGAAAAGGGAATCTCCTTAAAGCTCTTAAATCCTAGAGACATGAGCACATCCCAGTGTTACAAATTTATATAAAAGGAAAGAATGTGTAGTGTTGTACCAACCTCTACAATAAAAAAATCAGGGGCAATAGCTGTGGAAGTATAGATGAACTTTTCCATCTTATTCAGCTATGGCTGTCCCTAAAATAATATTATGCATTGATTGGAACACACATTACATCATATAGAAACATTTTAAAACTGCCAGTTTACCTTTGTATGAATATTGGGTCTAAGTCTTTGAGCTTCCTTGAACTCATGGCTGCTGAAAGTACTTTTGTCAGCATTGTCATTATTTGATGCCTAAAGGTAGGCAATTACATCTTGTATTCAAGTTTCAAATATCCTCTGAAAATCAAGTGATTTATTTAAGCGCTTTGCTGTGAACTTAGTCCGATTTCTGTTACGCTGGAATATATTGGCTAGCATTCTTCAAAAGTTTGTCTCAGAATTAACAGGCGTATGCAAACATGTATTTTGATCTTCTCAGTTTTTGTGTTCCTGCTTCTTTTAATAGTTACTCAAATGTCACATAAAACCTTTTGTCCATCTCCTTCTCCACAGGGCTATATTTATAAATGGTTTCACCTTTAATATGGCCCTGCTTTCCTATTTTAGAGAACAGAAATGACTTATCAGCCTGCTAGCAGATCCTTATTTTGTCTGCCTCCCACAATCCATCAGGAGAGGGTTAAGAAAAGGACCAGTTATCTCATAGCAGTCAAATTCTTTGTACATCATTGAGTTTTACATTGAACATCTCTGTGTGCTGTCAGCTGCAGAGAAAGAAGATTACACTGTGTGTCTGCTACATGAATACCCTGTAAATACTGCTTCAGTGCAAAAGGCACATTGCTAATCAGCTATGAAATAAACAGAAACTGCTAGGTATTTTAGCATTCAAATACTCAAATTTAGTTGCTTTAACGCACAACAGCAATTTACTTAATATATTAGTATTGCATCTAATAGTGCAATAGTCAAAATATCCAAAGGAGTAAAAGGAACTCCACAAATTACAGAGGTTAGGAAAATAGTTCACAAGAGCAATCCTACATACTGGGCTGCTCACCAGCATTTAAAGTGCAAACAATTTCTTTTTGAATCTATATATGACTTTGAATCACTGATTCTTAATTTGGTGGGGAATGAAAATAGTAGTGATGGAGAGCTGAAAGCTTATTTGGGATTTTATGTTTGTTATTTTTCTAAGTCAGCCGTAAACACTGTCTTTCCAGGTACCACTCAATACAGGTGGAACAAAAATTTTGTTGTTAACTTGGTAGGAAACAATTACATAAAGGGAAAAATGAAGATACAAAGCTGCACCTTTCTATTCTATCATTCTGTGTTGCAGGTCAGATGCTTATGGAAATGACAGTAAGAGGGTACCACCTTGAATGCCTCTTGTCACCTAAAGCATGACTGTATACAGGAATTCATAAGCTCTGGTACATTCTAGAGAAGAAAAATACCTGAATTTGAGCAGGGATGGTTTATTGTAAAATGTTCTTGTATCTTTTGAGAAATGACAGGGATCTACATGCAGTGATGCAAGGCTTGCAAAACCACAGCAAATGTGCAGCTGCTGGTGGGGATTGTAATAGTATAGCCTGCATGGGGCTTTGTTTTCACAGTCAGATACAGAAACAAATTCAAACTTCATAATTAGGGCATAACCCAAATCCCAGGCTTTTAAAAACCTCTATTTAACTCTGCTGTTCATTATGTTTCCCTAAGGACTCAATGCTGACCGATAGCTGGAATTTGAATGCTGGCCATAGGGGGTTTTACAAATAATGGCCCTTGTAAAGTGTATAGTGCGACAAACAACCTTGCTACCACAGATTTACTGCTTCAGAGATCCCTACATTTAGAAGCCCCTTTCTTGTGGCACTTGTAAATATTATTGTTTTGAAATTACTCTAGACCCTTAATAAGGTGCTATAAAGATACTGTTTTAAACTTCACAGAGAAAATAGCCTCTGTATAAAATTGACAGCTTTTTGCAAGGAGTATGCTATAGCAAAAAGACAGCCATCATGACTGTTTTTTGTCATCTCAATTTAATACAAAGAAAATTCTGCATGTTGGTAGCTATTCTTTGACAGCTTTTTCTTATTTCCTCCATTTTCATTTCATTACAGGATGAGTCTTCAGACTTTTTAGATATTTTGACTGTCTCCATGTCTTATGTAAGACTGGAAGGATTAAAAGTGTCTGCTTACAAATGGGAACACCATCCCACATAATGAATGTGATGCTCTTTTAGTGCACGGGGATTCTCAATCACTTCCCAGCTCTGTTACTGGGCTGCCCGTGACCACAGGTTAGCAGCACAGTGGCTGCATCCTTGGTGCAAGCAATAGGTCTAGGTTAGTGTCTAAATTAAATAGGTGGAAAATGCAGGTTAGTTGTCATGGTTTAATTTCTGATCCACATTCTTTAAATAAAGACAAACCTTCAAACACCAGAGACTCTGCAAAGAATGATATTTTTCTTAGTTATCTAGTTTCTCCTACTGTTGCAAATTTGAATTCTACATGCACTTTAGAAATTGTACTTTTTCAAATCTTGGGCATGGCATTTTTTTCCAGCTTAGCCTATAAGGAAAAAAAAAGAGCTTTGAACTCTTAACCAGGATGAGGGAAAGAGGGTAGTAAAAATCCTTTCATTCTTGAAATCTAGCATCCTTTATTTTTTTTCTAAGCTTTGAATTACTGTTGTTGGGGTTCTTTTTTTATTTCTCTTTTAATGAAAGGGTGGTGGGGGAAAAAAAAAGTCTTTTCTGGTATGTGACATAAAAGAAATAATAAATGAAACTGAAAATAGCTGGAAGAAATAAAACCTCTTTTGTTCTTAGATTTCTGTTGTTTAGTTTTCCATCAGTGTAACTCTAGCCTAGCCTGGGCAATGGCAGTCATATTAAAATTAGCTTTTCCTAAAGATATTTGTGAAAAATACTTTTTTCTTCAAGTAGCATAGAATTAAACTATACTATTTTCATCTACACTTATTTATTTGTTCTCTTCTAGACCTATTTGTCAGAGACTGAGTTCCTTGATTCAGTAATCAAATCTTCTATCAGATACAAATATACACTGACTGAATCCAATAAAAGTCAGTGTTTTCATGCAAAAATAATTCACAATTTAGACACAGTTACAATTTTTTAATTATTTATTTCAATAAAAGTCAGTGTTTTCATGCAAAAATAATTCACAATTTAGACACAGTTACAATTTTTTAATTATTTATTTCAATAAAAGTCAGTGTTTTCATGCAAAAATAATTCACAATTTAGACACAGTTACAATTTTTTAATTATTTATTTATTTTCAAGGTAATAAATCTCATATATTTTAAATAATTTGTAGCCTCTGATCATGCAACTGACTTTGCAATGTACACTGGCTCCAGGCTTGGAGTCAGTTGCAAGCTGGGAAGCCTTGCTTTGTGTTTTCAAAACAGTAAGTGTCTGATTTCCCACAGTAGCATATAGGAACACTGGCTCCTTGGCTTTCGTCTGTTCAACCACAGATAAGCAAGTCATTCCAACTTTAAACTAATAAGAACTTGAATTGTTGCCAAAAGATGTGTTAAAAGTACAATAGCAAGTCTAAAAATCAAAATACATCATCCATTCCCTCTGGAATGCATTCCTGATGCTCAAAGACTTCATTTCAATCCCAAAGTAAAGATGAGTAACTTTGAATAGCTGTGTACCATCTTTTGAAGTTATTTTTATTTTTAAAAAAAAGAAAGAAAACTTTCTTACTATGCTATATCCTCAAATCCTATTAATCAATAAAGCCTCAAAGTAGCAAGTCGGTCACATCCTCCTGCTAGGGTAAATGATGGTTTAAATGCTTTCTAAAAATTGCTTCCTTTTTTCCTTACTTCTCCATCATAACATTTGTTTTGTTACAGACTGCAAAAGTGCTTTTCTTACTGCACTTTGTCACCTACAGATTCCACTGCACAGTGGGTGGAGAGCTGGGGATTTGTGTTCTGTTTTCATGCAGAGCTGTGCATTAAAAAATGTGCTGCTGCTGTTGTATTGTGAGTGGAATGTCTTACCAAAACAGATTAATGATAGTCTTTCCAATATACATAGAAGTAAATAAACCAAGTTGATTAATTTCTATTCAGAAAATAAGAATACAAAGAAAAAACTTAAAAAAAAAATCCTAAAACTTAAATCTATCATGACTCTTATGTATGTCTATTTAGTTGTAGTTCCGCTTATAATAAACAAAACTCTGGTCCTTTAATGAGGAAACAAAAGGTGTTCATGGTGCCCCTTGTTATTAGTTCAACTTTTCATTATGATTAATTCTGACCTGTATAATGAAATCAGATTATGTGTGAAAATTAAGCCATGCTATACTGAAATGTAGTGTGAAGGTCAGATATGGATTTTGTAACTGTGGGACAGTAAGAGACAGCTTATATTTTAATAGACTAAGAAAAATATTTATGATTCTGAAATACAATTCAAGAGGGAGATAAAAGGAAACAGAAAGAAGAGATGTGTCTTGAACACCCAAAAAGAGAAGAGAAACTGGAAAATATAATTTCCTTAGATAACCTCTGACACAGAGCTAGATTCTAGTCACTAACTCTTCTCCTTCTGTTTTGGTTTGTATATACAGGGAATTATGAAAACTCATCAAGGGTCTGGGTCAGGCCCCTGGTGTTGTGAATGAAAATATATCCACTGCCTGTAGTAGTAGTTCACCATTCAGTGCTTCTGGAGATTCATGCTTATTCATAAGCAGATTGCTCCGGGATTAATTTTTATTATTTGAAGGTGAAAAATGTCATAATGATGCTCAGAAAGTGAAATTATATGACAACATTGGCACTGCATTTAAATATTGAAATTCTGTATGGCACACTTTAAATGAAATGTAGGCATTCTGAGAGTGGTTATGGATTAATGGAATACCATCAGTGGGACTGGTATGGATTTGATACGCTTAAAACAGTTTTGTGAGTTTCCTTGCAGTGTAAGAAACATTGAAAAAACTCCGGTTTTAATATTGTGGGATGTAGTTGAACATAACAAAGATATGATATAGAACAAAAGATACTTTGAAATAATTGTTTCAGTATGGAAATTTTGAAAATTTGCAAGTGTTACCACAAATTATCCCTCTTGCTGTATCAAAAGCTCATCCTCTCTGGAAGTGATGATTCTGTAAAAAAAACCAAAAAAGCCCAGCCTAAATGCACTCACAATAAAGACTGAAGATCTGTTCAAATTTAAAGGAAAAAAAATGTAGTTCAGAAATCATTCCAAAGAGGTAGAACAAGCAACATACAGACTGGAAACTACGAGTCTTGGAACCTGCAGCCTACAGGCCATAATGAACAAGATTTCAGATACAAATCTGTGCACTGGACTATCCTTTATTCATAAACTGTAGGAAAGATCAATCCCGTTTTGGTCTCTGAAAGAAAAAAATAATCTGTTTACTTTTGCCAGCCCAGGCTTTGCTTTGAGTCATCCTTGCTGGCCATAGCTGCCTTTACTTTGGAAAAGTCTGTAGGGCTGCCAGTCTTCTTCTAAGTGCCACTCGTTACAGGGCTTATGTTGGGGTATCCCACTCTCAGAAGAAGACTAGAGCCTCCTTCAGCCCACAAGAGGTTAAAATTTCATGTATTTTCCATCTAAGTCAGAACAATATAGCTCTTACTAGCGGATGTAAATTCTGGGTTATTTCATTTTTGCTAGTATTGATGTCTCAATTTATTTCATATTTTTCAGCAGACTATCTTAAATGCTTGCCTTCTGCTCTGGCAAACTCACCGGTTTATGTTCATTAGTGGTTTATTACCTTTTGCGTAAATAGATATGAGAGAACAAGATTATTTCATATTTAATGTTATGTATTATTAAACCAACACTGACTTTCAGTGAGGAATTAGTATTTGTCTTTCTAGTTTGCATGTGAGAGTTTGTGAGGAACTTGGAGATCTTTTAGATGACAGGAGATATGTAGAAGTGGGTTTTATTAAGCAGATATGCAGAATAGATCCAAAAAATGCTTTCACACAATCCCACACAGTTTCATGTGTTAATATAAAGAAATTGTAAATTGTCAGCACTAACAAAATAATTTGCTGACCTGCCTCTTTTTGGGACAGCTATGTATTACTGAGATACTCATTTTCGCTCTATAAATACAAGTCTGTGTATCTAGACTTGTCACTAGATATCACTGCAAAACTGACATTTCTGTACTGAAATTCTCAGTTTTAAAAGGTGTTCCAGTTTTTAATCTTAAGTTCAAGTTTTGGGTTTTTTTTTTAATGCAGTAGAGAAATGTTTCAGTCCTCAAAGTAAATCAAAGCAGTCTACTAGGGAAAGATTAATATCATGGATTTGAGGGTATTTGGAGCTTTGCCAATTTTTAAATTAAAGTATGGGAAGTCACGTGTAAAGCTTCAGGAAACAGGAGAAGAGAAGCATAGGCCACTCTATTTCATGCAACTTATGGTCGTCCATCGGAGAATGCTGATTTCCAGCAAAAACCTTGTTTAGGCAAAAGATTGCCTTTCCTTGACCTGAACTTGTCAGTTTAGTTGGAAATGGAAGACTCTTTATCAGAATGTCTGATTAATTGTATATCATATCTGATTCAGCTGTTGACTTCAGTTAGCACTCACTTGTCCATGTTCATCCACTACTGAATAGCAACTTATCAGGCAACTAATTCTTATTATAGTAGCTCAAAATGAGACACAACTAAGGAAAGGGTCTGAAGTTTGTCTCACTCTGGTGAAAGTATAATTATCTAGGCTATATGTGTCATACTGTATGCTACACTAAAAAGATCTGAATTGAAAACTGGAGGACTTCCTCTTGACTCTAATCTTTCCAAGGAAGAAGGCTATTTCCCTTTCCCCTGCATTCAGGTTTAGCATTTTGTGCTGTCATAAAAATTAGTCTTGAAAAATAAGAACCTTTTGGTATCTCTGCACATCTCAGTGGAAAGGTAGTGTCTTTCCTCACACATCTCTGGCTGCCTTGGTATCCCATCATGTTTACTTTCAGGGTGAATTTGTAAGTTGAAGCTACCTAGTTCAGCAGTGCAAAAGTCTTTCCTTTTCCATCAGAAGATGACAGGCTAGCTCTGGGCAGACTTGTTCACGTGTCTTATTAAACTTATTTCTGGTTCCACAACCCAAGGTGGGCAGGTTATGTGAATGGTTATGTGAGGGAGATTCCAGCCTAGAAAGCCACAGGGATGTCACAGGTCTTTGAAGTCCTGGACTCTAGACACAGCAGATACAACTTAGAGGCTGATGCCTTGTCTTTGAGAGCCAGGTGGTCCACACTGAAGCTGACTTGGAACTTAATATTACACCAGACACTCTGAAGTGTGATAGAATGTATTTAGTACAGGGATTATTTATTTTATAAGAACAGACTCAGAACCCCATGAAGACAGGTCTTGTTTGTCCAGAAAGTAGCCCATATTTCTCCATTGTAATGATTCATACTCAACAGTGCAAGACCTACAGTTGCTGAGTCTTTGAAGCGCTTGAAAAGACAGACTTACATTGTCATTTCCATAGCATTGGCTGGCCTAACTGGCAAGGTTTATATAGTTCACCTGATCCTTTATTTTTGAGATTAACTTCAGTACCATAACTCCATGAAAGCTTCTAAGACTGAAAATTTATAATCTTTTGTAATGTGCTAGAGTATAATAGTTCTTTGTGAAGGCCTAATCCAACGCTTCTTATATGATGATCATAACGAAATGGTGTTGGAGAAGGAAGATAGATCTAGAGTGAAGGCTCTTTTGCTGATCGGTATCTCAGAATTCATCTATTTCCCAAAGTGAGAAACCAGCAAAGTGTTTTTCTGAGGTTTTTATCAGGCATCACTTGGTGTTTAAATGATTATAAGCATGTTATGAAAATTGATCTGTGCTTAACTTGCTTTATAGTTGGAACTAAATCATTATTGATTTTATATTTTTGTATTAAATTATATATCATGGCTTTAAAGTGCCAAATGCATGAATAAATATAGCACGTTTTTAAAATGGGTTGTTACATATACTCTCCCAGAAGGTGGCAGCTGGGAAGCTCATACTACTACATAGTACACTCAGACTACTACAGTGTGAACAATTTGTGTAGGGGAAATAAGCGCAGAAGGGGGGAGCTACACCTCCACACAACCCCGTATGCATCATTAGGCTTCAATTGAGTTGCATCAGTGTTGTCCTGAAGACTTTTAGTGATATGAACATCTTTTTCCACAGGAAAAAAAAAAAAAAGATAAAATCAGAGTTTTTAAGATAAATATCTATTTTATTTATTTCTATACATACATTTAAAATAAATATATTGAGAAAGCAAAGAATCTGTGAGGAAGGAAGAGATGGGAAACCAAGATAAACTGGAATGAAGTAAGTCTAGGTGGCCAAAATCCAAAGAGGACACCAATGTGGCTTTTAGGTCTGTGTTGAGAGGCTCCAGTGCTAGATGTCAAAGGGCAGAAAGATGCTTGGTGATCCAAAATGTATGGAGCTAACTGGAAAATAAATANGGGTTTTATTAAGCAGATATGCAGAATAGATCCAAAAAATGCTTTCACACAATCCCACACAGTTTCATGTGTTAATATAAAGAAATTGTAAATTGTCAGCACTAACAAAATAATTTGCTGACCTGCCTCTTTTTGGGACAGCTATGTATTACTGAGATACTCATTTTCGCTCTATAAATACAAGTCTGTGTAAAGAAACACCTATGTCACTAGATATCACTGCAAAACTGACATTTCTGTACTGAAATTCTCAGTTTTAAAAGGTGTTCCAGTTTTTAATCTTAAGTTCAAGTTTTGGGTTTTTTTTTTAATGCAGTAGAGAAATGTTTCAGTCCTCAAAGTAAATCAAAGCAGTCTACTAGGGAAAGATTAATATCATGGATTTGAGGGTATTTGGAGCTTTGCCAATTTTTAAATTAAAGTATGGGAAGTCACGTGTAAAGCTTCAGGAAACAGGAGAAGAGAAGCATAGGCCACTCTATTTCATGCAACTTATGGTCGTCCATCGGAGAATGCTGATTTCCAGCAAAAACCTTGTTTAGGCAAAAGATTGCCTTTCCTTGACCTGAACTTGTCAGTTTAGTTGGAAATGGAAGACTCTTTATCAGAATGTCTGATTAATTGTATATCATATCTGATTCAGCTGTTGACTTCAGTTAGCACTCACTTGTCCATGTTCATCCACTACTGAATAGCAACTTATCAGGCAACTAATTCTTATTATAGTAGCTCAAAATGAGACACAACTAAGGAAAGGGTCTGAAGTTTGTCTCACTCTGGTGAAAGTATAATTATCTAGGCTATATGTGTCATACTGTATGCTACACTAAAAAGATCTGAATTGAAAACTGGAGGACTTCCTCTTGACTCTAATCTTTCCAAGGAAGAAGGCTATTTCCCTTTCCCCTGCATTCAGGTTTAGCATTTTGTGCTGTCATAAAAATTAGTCTTGAAAAATAAGAACCTTTTGGTATCTCTGCACATCTCAGTGGAAAGGTAGTGTCTTTCCTCACACATCTCTGGCTGCCTTGGTATCCCATCATGTTTACTTTCAGGGTGAATTTGTAAGTTGAAGCTACCTAGTTCAGCAGTGCAAAAGTCTTTCCTTTTCCATCAGAAGATGACAGGCTAGCTCTGGGCAGACTTGTTCACGTGTCTTATTAAACTTATTTCTGGTTCCACAACCCAAGGTGGGCAGGTTATGTGAATGGTTATGTGAGGGAGATTCCAGCCTAGAAAGCCACAGGGATGTCACAGGTCTTTGAAGTCCTGGACTCTAGACACAGCAGATACAACTTAGAGGCTGATGCCTTGTCTTTGAGAGCCAGGTGGTCCACACTGAAGCTGACTTGGAACTTAATATTACACCAGACACTCTGAAGTGTGATAGAATGTATTTAGTACAGGGATTATTTATTTTATAAGAACAGACTCAGAACCCCATGAAGACAGGTCTTGTTTGTCCAGAAAGTAGCCCATATTTCTCCATTGTAATGATTCATACTCAACAGTGCAAGACCTACAGTTGCTGAGTCTTTGAAGCGCTTGAAAAGACAGACTTACATTGTCATTTCCATAGCATTGGCTGGCCTAACTGGCAAGGTTTATATAGTTCACCTGATCCTTTATTTTTGAGATTAACTTCAGTACCATAACTCCATGAAAGCTTCTAAGACTGAAAATTTATAATCTTTTGTAATGTGCTAGAGTATAATAGTTCTTTGTGAAGGCCTAATCCAACGCTTCTTATATGATGATCATAACGAAATGGTGTTGGAGAAGGAAGATAGATCTAGAGTGAAGGCTCTTTTGCTGATCGGTATCTCAGAATTCATCTATTTCCCAAAGTGAGAAACCAGCAAAGTGTTTTTCTGAGGTTTTTATCAGGCATCACTTGGTGTTTAAATGATTATAAGCATGTTATGAAAATTGATCTGTGCTTAACTTGCTTTATAGTTGGAACTAAATCATTATTGATTTTATATTTTTGTATTAAATTATATATCATGGCTTTAAAGTGCCAAATGCATGAATAAATATAGCACGTTTTTAAAATGGGTTGTTACATATACTCTCCCAGAAGGTGGCAGCTGGGAAGCTCATACTACTACATAGTACACTCAGACTACTACAGTGTGAACAATTTGTGTAGGGGAAATAAGCGCAGAAGGGGGGAGCTACACCTCCACACAACACCGTATGCATCATTAGGCTTCAATTGAGTTGCATCAGTGTTGTCCTGAAGACTTTTAGTGATATGAACATCTTTTTCCACAGGAAAAAAAAAAAAAAGATAAAATCAGAGTTTTTAAGATAAATATCTATTTTATTTATTTCTATACATACATTTAAAATAAATATATTGAGAAAGCAAAGAATCTGTGAGGAAGGAAGAGATGGGAAACCAAGATAAACTGGAATGAAGTAAGTCTAGGTGGCCAAAATCCAAAGAGGACACCAATGTGGCTTTTAGGTCTGTGTTGAGAGGCTCCAGTGCTAGATGTCAAAGGGCAGAAAGATGCTTGGTGATCCAAAATGTATGGAGCTAACTGGAAAATAAATACAGGAAGAACAGAAGTAGTCTGGCTTTTCCTTCTTCTGTGCATGTTTTGAGCCAGCTATGAAACACTTGCAGCTTTATAGGGATGGCTGTTCTTTCCTAGGGTAATACCTGATGACATTTTCTTAAGAATGTCTTATAAAAATTGAAAATACAGTATTTCTTTCTTTGTGGAGGAACAAAAATCTTATAACAGAATAAGGGGTTTTTAAAATTAAAAGTATAAAAAAATATTGTTACTTCTAAAGGAATGAGCTAAATATTTGGCAATTTAAGTTACATTTTATATTAGTTCAGTTTCTTGACCACTTGAAACTGTGAACAATTGAAAGTACACTTGTTTCAGAAATAATTGTGAAAGGTCCAAGAGAACAGTATATGTGCTTTGCATCAAAATGAGAAAATACATTTCAATGGCCATTTCCTGCTCCTTAATGCATGTGTTAGCTGAAGATATTAAATAATCAGTTTTGACAGAAATTTTGTAGTTAAATAAAAATATCATGACTGTGCGCTAAAAATGAAAAAAATTCACTTTTTTGTGATGATCAGTTTTGGTGTTGCTGGAATATTAGATTGAGTTTTGAGAACAATTTTTATAAACAAAGCTTTATCAAAAGGCCTGCTAAATCAGCAGCAATAGTTTCAAATTCTAGTTTCATTTGTGCTCCTTCTTTATTAAGAACAATTATAATTAACAGTTTCTGTGGGAGACTCTCAATTTTAGTTTTAAACCTTCATAGGAATCTCCAGAAGAGCACAACTGTTCTCTGTTCTATGAAATTTAATTGGCATTAACATGGTTCATGCTAATAAAATAGAAAAGTAATATATCAGTAGGTGTCCTCCCTTGTAGCTTTCTCCTATTACAGCCACCCCACATTGGACTGTGAATGCAATTTGATGCGCAAGTAAATCAGGAACAGTTTCTTAAAGGGCGATTTGTGAGGCGCACCACTGCTGCAGAAAATACCTTTGAATAGTGAGTAGTTGACATCTTTCCCTGGAAAAATCTCCTGTTACAGGGAGCATTTTGCAGTACTTCAGGTGAAGAAATTAAAAGGCTCTTAATCTCTTGTTCATTAACAGTCTTATTACACTTTTGCTAGACTGGCTGCCCAGTCACTGTCAAAATTCACACATGGCTGCCTGTCATACATCTGCATACTTTTCAGCATCAGCCCTGTAGGATGATATGATATTTTTTGCTTTCTGTCTGAAACTGTTGTGCAGTCTTGTCCTGTGATATTTACACTTATGTAGAAGCAGTTGCATATCAGCACTTAAGTGTGTCTAGGGAGTCTCTCACTGAGTTGTACAAATGTTAAGGCCCCACACTTATAATAAATATTCCAACACTCATACAGTATTAATAATACAAATTCATAATATTTATAATACATCCTGGGGGAAAGGAAGGGAGGTTCATTTCAAAAAGATTTAGAAACAGCTGCTTTCTCTCCTAGCTCATGGCAGCTGATGGATGCTGCTGCTCTTGGAGACGATGCTGTGTGACATCGGGTAATATATGTGCTGCCAAGGAGCTACAGCATCACTTGGGATACAGGGAGCCTCATGGCACGGTCATTCAGTGTGATCCAATACAAGTGCAAGTCATTAGCACTGTGAGAATAGCAGTTGTAGGAAAGCCAGTACACCCAGTGCCAAATCTGATGATAATTTTGGTTCTAAAAAGTTCCTTGGAAGAAAACAGTTCGTGAGTCACACCTGTTGGAAAATACTGTACCATTCTTGTTTCCCCAAGGAAGAGAAATTGCACTGTGGTCAATGACAAATGAGAAGTATTAGTCACTTTTGAGAGCAAAAGCCTTGTGACCAAATGCCATATTTTTATTCTGAATTCTATTAGATGGACCCAAATCTCAGGTCTTCTGCTTTTGTGTTTTAAAAATAGTAAAAATACAGTAACCATTGAAATGTCTCACCAAACAATTAGGATTAGGCTTTATGGAAAAGATCCTAAATGGAGTTCAGGCTTCAATCCATTGAAAATCCTATCCGAAGTCTACATGAGGTTTCAGCTTCCACAGGATAATAGGATATATGATCATAAGCATTTAGAGCATCTGCTGGGTGATCCAGAAGACAGTGGTCTGTACAAGCTCAAGTACAAAACAAATTGCCCTGTTCAACCATTTCAAAATACATGCCTCGTTCAGTTTATAAGACAGATTTTTGTTCAGGATAGCAATAATCATTCTGGTTTTCTCTAACTTTTGACTAAATGTTCTAATTAAACCCACTTTATTAGGTTCAAGAAGTATTAAAAAAAGAAGTGTTCTGCTAACTATGCTCAAATTGGCTGCATGCTAGTTCTAGTCCTTAGGGCAGGCCATAACTCATGGATGTCTTATTAAGTCTACCTGCAGGTAGTTTTAGGCCTTTTAGCTATTTTTTGTGTTGAGCACCTTATGTTCCTCCTAATCCCCCCAGTATACATGATGCTGTGCTTTCTCGGTTGGAAGGCCTGATGCTGCATTATTTTAAGCTAAACTAACAAAGTCCAGGTTAGTATTTTATTTGATAATTGTTAGGATCACTTTGTCAAAGGGATATTTTAAAAGCCACCAAAATGCAGTCTATGATATTTAATTATTTGAAAAAGTATTCTGAACAATATGACACTCAGCGAGAGTAGCTGTAGCTCCTGAGATATCAATGAAATTGGAACCTAATGTACTGTTGTGTAAGAACTAATTTAGTACAATTTAGTAAGAACTAAACCAATGCCTTCATAGTATTTTGTGACTATGCTCACAGGAGTTGCTTATATGCATCACAGAGTTGCAATGGCTCAGTCTTCTGTATTAAAATGCTAGATGCATTTTGGTAGGGATTTAATGTGAATTTATATAAATGTGTGTGTATGTATTTACATATATACACATTTATATAGTGATATATTTCTATATAAATCAACCCTGTGAAATTATTTGTCAGTAATTAGCAGCTAACTTGGAAGCTGAGTAGATCAATGTAGTTGTTGCTGTTGAGGGGAGCTAGGTTTCTTGGGGACCCACAATATGGAGCCATCTTCCTAAAATATCAGTAAATATGCAGGCTTCCAAGTGAATTGATTGTAGCTAAGCAGAGGTTAAGTTTGTTTGAGTTTGGTGCAAAGGCTCTGCAAAGTTCTGTTTGCCCTCTCTCCTAAAATAATATGAACACGTATAAATGTTTATAAAGTGTATATAAATCTTTTTAAAGGCAGATGAAGGATATAAATGTGACCTTTTTCCATTTTGTAAAAGAGCAAGGGCTGATTTGCTTATGNTTCATTAACAGTCTTATTACACTTTTGCTAGACTGGCTGCCCAGTCACTGTCAAAATTCACACATGGCTGCCTGTCATACATCTGCATACTTTTCAGCATCAGCCCTGTAGGATGATATGATATTTTTTGCTTTCTGTCTGAAACTGTTGTGCAGTCTTGTCCTGTGATATTTACACTTATGTAGAAGCAGTTGCATATCAGCACTTAAGTGTGTCTAGGGAGTCTCTCACTGAGTTGTACAAATGTTAAGGCCCCACACTTATAATAAATATTCCAACACTCATACAGTATTAATAATACAAATTCATAATATTTATAATACATCCTGGGGGAAAGGAAGGGAGGTTCATTTCAAAAAGATTTAGAAACAGCTGCTTTCTCTCCTAGCTCATGGCAGCTGATGGATGCTGCTGCTCTTGGAGACGATGCTGTGTGACATCGGGTAATATATGTGCTGCCAAGGAGCTACAGCATCACTTGGGATACAGGGAGCCTCATGGCACGGTCATTCAGTGTGATCCAATACAAGTGCAAGTCATTAGCACTGTGAGAATAGCAGTTGTAGGAAAGCCAGTACACCCAGTGCCAAATCTGATGATAATTTTGGTTCTAAAAAGTTCCTTGGAAGAAAACAGTTCGTGAGTCACACCTGTTGGAAAATACTGTACCATTCTTGTTTCCCCAAGGAAGAGAAATTGCACTGTGGTCAATGACAAATGAGAAGTATTAGTCACTTTTGAGAGCAAAAGCCTTGTGACCAAATGCCATATTTTTATTCTGAATTCTATTAGATGGACCCAAATCTCAGGTCTTCTGCTTTTGTGTTTTAAAAATAGTAAAAATACAGTAACCATTGAAATGTCTCACCAAACAATTAGGATTAGGCTTTATGGAAAAGATCCTAAATGGAGTTCAGGCTTCAATCCATTGAAAATCCTATCCGAAGTCTACATGAGGTTTCAGCTTCCACAGGATAATAGGATATATGATCATAAGCATTTAGAGCATCTGCTGGGTGATCCAGAAGACAGTGGTCTGTACAAGCTCAAGTACAAAACAAATTGCCCTGTTCAACCATTTCAAAATACATGCCTCGTTCAGTTTATAAGACAGATTTTTGTTCAGGATAGCAATAATCATTCTGGTTTTCTCTAACTTTTGACTAAATGTTCTAATTAAACCCACTTTATTAGGTTCAAGAAGTATTAAAAAAAGAAGTGTTCTGCTAACTATGCTCAAATTGGCTGCATGCTAGTTCTAGTCCTTAGGGCAGGCCATAACTCATGGATGTCTTATTAAGTCTACCTGCAGGTAGTTTTAGGCCTTTTAGCTATTTTTTGTGTTGAGCACCTTATGTTCCTCCTAATCCCCCCAGTATACATGATGCTGTGCTTTCTCGGTTGGAAGGCCTGATGCTGCATTATTTTAAGCTAAACTAACAAAGTCCAGGTTAGTATTTTATTTGATAATTGTTAGGATCACTTTGTCAAAGGGATATTTTAAAAGCCACCAAAATGCAGTCTATGATATTTAATTATTTGAAAAAGTATTCTGAACAATATGACACTCAGCGAGAGTAGCTGTAGCTCCTGAGATATCAATGAAATTGGAACCTAATGTACTGTTGTGTAAGAACTAATTTAGTACAATTTAGTAAGAACTAAACCAATGCCTTCATAGTATTTTGTGACTATGCTCACAGGAGTTGCTTATATGCATCACAGAGTTGCAATGGCTCAGTCTTCTGTATTAAAATGCTAGATGCATTTTGGTAGGGATTTAATGTGAATTTATATAAATGTGTGTGTATGTATTTACATATATACACATTTATATAGTGATATATTTCTATATAAATCAACCCTGTGAAATTATTTGTCAGTAATTAGCAGCTAACTTGGAAGCTGAGTAGATCAATGTAGTTGTTGCTGTTGAGGGGAGCTAGGTTTCTTGGGGACCCACAATATGGAGCCATCTTCCTAAAATATCAGTAAATATGCAGGCTTCCAAGTGAATTGATTGTAGCTAAGCAGAGGTTAAGTTTGTTTGAGTTTGGTGCAAAGGCTCTGCAAAGTTCTGTTTGCCCTCTCTCCTAAAATAATATGAACACGTATAAATGTTTATAAAGTGTATATAAATCTTTTTAAAGGCAGATGAAGGATATAAATGTGACCTTTTTCCATTTTGTAAAAGAGCAAGGGCTGATTTGCTTATGCAGTTTGGTTTTTAGAGACACTTTAGATAGAGGAAAGGAAAAGGAGAAAAGTAGTTTCCACTGGTGAAGAGGAGGATGCTGGTGCTGGTTTTACTATATTACAGAATGGGAATTACCTCCATAGCTGGAAATAATCAAGACAATATTCCTCCTACAAAAATGCATTTTAAAAGACCCATTTCTGCTATGTTTGAAGGACAGGTTTCAGAGAAAAAATCTGAGCATTGTTTTTACCCAGACCATAATGACACAGCGGTCCACCACTGTGGAGCCAGGGAACTTACCATGCATATCCACTGCCAGGATCACAGAAGCAGGAGTGCAGCAGATGCTACTCCTGCAAGCAGCAACTTGGCTGTTCTCTTTTTCTGTGCTGGTAGGGAACGAGAAGATAAAGATTATTAGATCACTAAAAACTTTTTTTTTTTCCAAACTTAACAAGTGTAGGAAGGTGATATTATTTGTAGCACCTACTGTGTGCATGGGTGTGTATGTGTGCCATCACAGTTCACTGAATAAATTACTTAATCAGACAATTGAAAACCTATACCCAGCTTTTCTCTTTATGATAGTCCTGGAAATGCCTTTTTATCTCCTCAGATTTATCACTGGGAAAGTCCCTTTGCTCTCATTTTGTGCTAGTCTCAGGGCTCAGTTCTTAATGCAGCCCTATAAAAACACAAACCTGTAATACATGCCTGATTTCAGCTGTAAAAGGCTTTTGTTCCTACAGTGGCCTCCCTTTGCTGAAAATCTGCTCTGCATGAGCTTTCTCAGTGTGTAATTACTTGAGGATCTATAGGTAAGACTTTTCAGTACTTAAATAACTGGTATATGAAAACTCCATGGTGAGGCCTTTCATAAATCAGAGGAGGCTTTGGTGCAATTGATTTGATGATGCAGTTCACTCTAGGGGCTGTGGATGGTGGAGTCTAATGAAGAATATTGAAAAGGTTACAGAACTTTCTCTTGCTTTATGTGCTTTTTGTCTTGAGGCTGATGCCTGAATGGTAGAAACAAGTCAAGTTATTGAAATTCTCATCTTTCAGCTCTATTTAAAATACAAATCTCTGTAATTTTGTTTTGAAACACATATTTGTTCATATGGCAGTGCAAAAATTATTAATTCTGGCTAACCAATACCAGTTTCTATTTCTCAGACTAACTAATGGATTTTCTCCTGTACTTACTACAAAAAAAATATGCAAAAATCCAGTTTAGACCTGTGCTATAATAAGGTATTCATGAAAACTATTCATGAAAGAATATACTCCTAGAAAAAATTTTTCTACTGTTACTTATTCTTAATGTTTTCATTCTGTCTCTCCTCCCTTGCAAGGAGGTACTGTGGCTTGTGTGAGTTCTGCATTGCATTGTAAGGGCAACATTTAAGCTCTGTCATGGATACATTACAGCAAAATGGCTAACAGCAAACACTTTTCAAGATGTTATTTTAGCATCCAATTCTTGGAAGGCCTGTGTTATTTCTCTGTTAAGAAAAAGCAAGCTCAATGTTATTCAAGATCAGGGTAGTTTCCACAAAATATCAGTGAAACTCTTTCTGTGGAGGACAGGGCATGAAATTCAGCAAGCCTGTGAGCGTCAAAGCTTTCCTCTAGTGCAGGTCTTTCTGGGATTTTCATCTGTGTGTCAGTCTTTCTTAGAACTATATGTTAGGAATTAAGTAAAATGTATAGTAATGTTAAGCTGATCAGAAAGACTCGTATTTATTTCAATCTTTCCTTTGGTTTGGGGAGTTTTTCTGAAGATAACTGAAGAGACTAAGGCTGTCTTATTCTGATATGGTTAAAGAAATCTTTAGATAGCAGTGTTAAGTTTATGGCACAAAGGCAAATGCCACTGCACTCATACTACTTTTACATAGCAATCACGTTGTACCAGAAATAATAATCTCATGGTAAGCTAATTTCAAAATGATGATAATGACATTGATTTCCTTTTTAAAGTGCTCTGAGATTTAATGATGAATGTCTTGATGCAAGAAATAGATATAAATTATCATCAAAAGCATTCATGTACAGAAATTCCAAAGAAAATTATCAGAAAATTTTGGTTCCAAAGTTTAGTACTGCTATGGAAATTCTCTGTTCTGCCATTACTATCAGTAAAGAGTGAAAATGAACACGAAAATCAGCGAGGCCAACAAGTAACCCAATGTGTGAGCCCCCTCTACTGCCTCTGCCTGCCATTGCCTAGCTAGCCTATCCCCAGATTACTATAGAGCTTGTTTCTGAGGTTCAAGGAGAAGCAAAGAAGTTGTGTGAGACATAGTGATTGGGTTGAGGTCATATTTTAGAGTTTTGGGTTAAAAAAAGTCTCCCAGTATCCTTTCCCAGTTTGACATCTAAAAGATATGTTTCTAAGAAAGGAAACATTTGACAAACGTTGTTAAAGCTAATAATATTATTTCAAAGATGTAGCTATTATCTTCCGAATTCCCTCAAACTTAAATTATATTCAAAATATATGGGGCCCTTTATATTTATATAACTTTAACAGGAAATTTTAATTTCACTGTCTTTAAAAATAATCTTTTCTTTCCAAAGATCTTAAATACTGTTTCCAGTAGAACAGATTTGGTAATGAAAGTGCAGGTGTAAGGATTCATACTCTCCAGCCTTGCAGCTTTTGTGCTTATTTTCACCTGCTCAGCAGGAGAGGAAAGTGGGAGTGAGTGCTACAACACGAACTATAGCACATTATACCTTTTGTGCAAAAGTATCAATATCTAGGCAAGGCAATGAAGAATCAGGTCTCCTGGGAGGTATCCAGGAAAACAGACTGAACCAAAAGTTGTGCTCAGTCAAAGTGGAAGGTGAACTGCTCTTTAAAGTTATCTTTCAGACTAGATTTAAAATCTAACATCTATGGCTAGGAATGAGACCATGACACATTTTGCAGTTCTTGGATGTTCTGTTTTATAATTGATGCCAATGTGAGCCACAGTGAGTGTAAATTTCCTGTTTTGGTAATTCTGCCGAATTACTATTTGTTTATATTTTTGCTTTCCCAGTTTAATTTCCAATATGTGATGAAGAAAATATAATTTCTCATTTTGATGAAGACATCAAGGGTACTGGAAGGGATCCCATATACAAGTACATCTGTGTGTCTCTATCTGCTCTGGTATCTGCATCTGTCCTGTGATTTGGTATGAATGAATTACTGTAGAAGAGCTACAAATGAATAGACATAATTAGGCAAATAAATTATAAACTCTAGTTGAACAGTAGAAAGTGAATGGAGGGAGGAAAATATAGACCTATGTTGCCCATTACTGCAACTAACGATCTGTAGTCTTAACAACGTAGGGATTTGAGGTAGGAAGATGTAACTGGGAAGACCGTAGGAACCAAAGCCAACAGTGTTGCTATGTGCCAGCAGACTGACGGCGCTGTCCTTCCTGGGAATTCTGTCCTGAACTGCTGTGTCATTGCCTGAAGGCTGGAGACTTTTCCTGGAGTTTAGTCTTTGAGATTCACTGAGAGCACTGAGAGAGAACAAGGTAAAGCTTGTTCAGGGATTAGCTTTAATATATATTTTTTTTTTAAATAGGTCATGTAAGGTTACATTCTCAGAGGGACTATGTAGAGATTCAAGGCAAAATATGTGCTGTTAAACTGTGATAGTGATTACATTGTACCTAGCTAAGATAATCCTGGAAATGCTGTTTTAAAGTAGATTTCACATTTTCTTCAAAATTGTGTAAGTTTGCTCTAAATTGTTAAATAGATCCTCTATATCAGTTTGAAAGCTGCTGAACAGTGTATGAATGTGTGGAGCACTGTGTAGCCTTCAATATGAAAAGGACATTGTGGGTTTTTTCTGAGTCAACAGCAATATTTGTCAAGACTTTCATGGGCTTCAGCTTAAATTCAGTTGTAATTTATAAGTAGTCAAAATAGTGAAATGAATGGCACTGCTTGGCAAAATTTAGCGCTCTTCTATGACTGGGAAACCCCTTCATGGTTTAACTGATATAGATATCAAAAATGAGGTCAAGGTTCTATAATCTCCCTCAGATGCATCTGTTGTTAGCTGAAAGCCTTGGAATTTTTATGTTTTCAAACTTATGGCAATAAAGTGTCAAGCTGTCTCACAAAAAACTTTCAGCAAATTGGGAATCTATCACAACTTCTTAAGAAAACTCTTTCAAGGCTACTGTTGACCTTGGATTTATAACTGTCATGTTTTTGACATTCCTTTTCTTATTTAAGGTGTATATTCACTTTGCACTGTCTTCATCACAAAGACAAGCTGAGATTGATGAGATCCATCCATTAATTCCAGCTTTTTTTCATGATACATGTCTTGCACATCTGTCACATCTCAGACCATGCTTTCCATATTAGGTAATAGTCTGAACTTACATAAAAGAAGTTGACTCGCAGAGACAGAAGGGGAACTTGGTCTTTAGATAATATAACTTAACATCTTGATTTTTAAATGTGATGCTTTTCAGGGATACTAAGTGATGATATTTCTGTTTATACACTGAAATTCATTGGAACTTGTGCTAAATTTAATGCAATGCCTAACCCCTTTGAAGGGCTGAGCTCAGGGTCCTCATTGCCTTGCCAGATTAAGTCTCCAGTAATCTGCAACTTGATTCCAATCCTGTTTTGTGCCTAAATAATAGTATTGAGTTCAGCATTATTGTTCCTCTTCTAAACTTGTCTCGGGCATCTATCCTGAAGCCTCAGTAATTAGATAACTGAGCTGAAAGAAGAGTCCCTCTTTTATTGTACCTGTTGCAGGATGCATTGTAGTATGTGCCCGTAAGGAAGGTCTGGTTACTCCTGAACCTGGAAATAAGACAAACAAGCGACAAAATTATATTATTTTCACGATTATTATTTCATCACTATTATTATTTTCATCATAATGAAAATAATACAGCAGTCCAAAAGTCAGAGTATTTTCCCTATTTTTACCCACATTCTTATCTTAATCACACTGCAGAATCCCAGGACACTTCTGGGATAGGTTTAGTAAAGGATCATGGATACAATTGCTCTAGTTTCTCTAGTTTATTCAATCTGCCATTTTTGCTTTCTGACCTGTTTGGTACACACTTTTTTGTAGAAGCTGATGGGAAGCAAACACAGTGCTGTTAGTGAGCTAGACAAGTTAATAGTGGCACAACCTGTTAAGCTGCTGGACAAATATGCTGGGTTTAGGAATGCCTTCTTTGCCTTTCTTTTAGGTGAAATAAGGAAATCCTGGCTGGTCAGGGCACAAAAAAAGTGAGTGTAGGGAAACTGGTTTTAGATCCCTTCAGTTCACTTATGTGATTTTTTTTTTTTTTTTTTTTTTTTGCAACGAGTTATACAAGGTCTTTAGAGGAGGGAAAGGGGAAACAAAACGAGGGAAATCAAGCACAGCCTGGAAGGGTTTCTAGTGATAACAACAGGATTGGTATTAATTGAGGAAGCCCTCTAGCCTGGCTCTATCTAGCCTGGCAAATCTTTTCAGTCTGAATTTATAATCCCTATAGGTTCCTGTAACACTAAACGACATGAATGTCCAGGTATGGCATGAGACTGGGGGAGCTGTCTGAAGTGGCCAGTCCTTAGTGAAAGAGACCCAGAGAGCATGTTGCAGTTCTCCATTTTGCAAATAGAAATTGTATGAAGGGTTAGGTAAGTATAAACACACATATACTCCTTTGTTGTATTTACCCCCTTGCTAGGTAGAGTGGTAGTTCATACTAACATCATGTGGAGTGCTGGGAGCTGCTGCTCTGACTAGCCTCAGATTGTGGAAATCAAGTTGGCAAGTGACAACACTTAAGTTCCTATGGATGGTTAAGTTATATTTAATCTTAGGGGATTTGAAATTGATATTGTCTTCCTTCTGCCTCAGTTGCTACCTAAACAAAACAAGAAATTTTTACTCTGCAAGTGAATGACTTAATACATCCAAGTAATTTGGTTTTTAATGTGTGTTTTCAAGAGGTTTTGGACATCCTTAGGTAGTTAAAAAGGAAGGAAAATAGGTGGGTGGTGGTAAAGCGAAAATTAAGAGGAAAGTGTATATTCATTAAGGACATTATTCCATAGTGCTAATCCAGACATTGGGATATTTGTGCAGGACCCAAGGTCTGTTCATGTTCAAAACCACGGGACAACAGTCAAAAACTATTGTGTTTTGTTGTGTTTGCAGACTGCACCTGAGATTACTCCCCCTCCACCCCCTCCCCAATTTGGACTCTATCTCTGAGCTGTTGGCTTTGGTGAGCCAGCCAAGCTCTGCCTGAGCTGAATGCTGGGTGTTGCATGTGTGCATAAGCACGCAGCAAAAGCTTAGTTATTGTCTATATTATCTCTGTGCACTGGGCTGTGATTTTTCATTTCATAGCTCTGTCACAAATTGGTGTGCCTGAACTGGTGACACAAAGGAAAGGATTTGGACACATATTGGCATGGGTTTCATTAGCCACTGTACTGCCCTGGTCTGAGCTGCTTTTACAGATAAATCCTACATTCTTACCCCAGAAGTAAGCAACAGAGTAATTCTTTAGGGGTGTATTTTGTGTAATCTCCATATAGGAACAGTCACATCTTATTTCATTTTACAACAGGTGCTTTGTTCTGCTAAATGCTTTCCTTACCAGAAATGGGGGGAAGGGAGAAGAAGAGCTTTTGTTGTTGTTGTTTTTAACCTGTACTACATGTCTGTGTCAAATTACAGAATCACCACATAGATTTGCAACCCACAAACCCTGTGCTGGTTTAGCTACAACTTCACTATGTGTCGTTTTGATGCATTTCAGCTTCCATAATTTCAGTGAAAGAGGAAGTCTTCTCATACCTTGCAGGAGTTTTGGGGATGAGTCAAGGGAAAGGTTGATGTCATGAAAGGAGGGTTTCTAACATGGAACAGGTCAAGGAAACTGAACATCCTGATAGAAGAACGTAGAAAAGACATCAGGAAATTATTTGATCTGCCTGCCCCAAATCTGAAGTGCTTTGGATGTTTCTCACATCTGATCCCTCAGCTATTTTTATTCTCTTTGGGTTTTTGGGTTTGGGTCGTTTTGGGGTTTTTTTTTGTGTGTGGTGGGGGAGATGTTGAGTTGGTTTGGGCTTTTTTAGCACAAAGGCCATATTTACTGGGTTTGTGCAGCTATTAACACACTTCCAGAGACAGCACAAACTGGGAGGTCTGGGGCTGCATTTCTGCCGACGTCGCTCTTGGCATCAAAGGCAGTGTGAGCTGTTCCCGCTCTTCTCTTTAGCTCCATCTGTTTATTCCATTTATTTCCAACTGTTCACTCCAGGGGTGGATCCTCAATTGTGCCATTGCCACTTTTTGCAGGGCTACAGATGAACTGGTTGACCTCAGCTGAATTAAAAATATGCTCAGTTCTTTTTTAAAATTCTTTAACAGGATTAGTTGCAAGTTCAGTTTCTGAAGCTGGTTCACTACACGACTGCACAGACAAACGGATCAGCAGAGCTGAGGGACAAAGGCAGGAAGAAAGAACCATCTTGGCCTGTTTTACCTCTCAGAAATGTGTCCTGAAGCTGTGACCTGAAGCACAGTTAGTATCAGAACCAAGGCAGTTATTACAAGCCTTGAGCCCAAGACCTTCACTTCCCTTATCAGGATGATTGGAGATAAATATAAGACCAAACTGTTATTTCAGATGCATTCTTAACACCTTCACAGAACTGTAGAGAAGGTGAATGGGTATTTAAGGATGGAGCTTGGCTTATTGTTAGGTTTGGCTTTTAAACTGCCTTCTACCCTTCTGTGCAATATATTCTAATTCCTCTTTATTTATATCCAGTACTTTGTGAGGTTGCCTTTATCAACTGATTATTATCCCTTTTCCAGTCATGCAGGAAAAAATTTTGGCTTTCTCTGCTGGCTCACCTTTTAACTCCCCTTGTTCCTGTGCTGTTTGTCTTTTTCACACTGAATGCTGATGAGGTGCTATTTGGTCTGTCTTCAGCAGTGATTTTCTGGGTAATTTCTTTAAGCAGCAAACACTAATTCTTCCCACTCTTTAAAATGCCATATGGGATCAGATTACCAGATTAAACATGACTCCATTTTTGGATGGCATTTCTGTCCCATGCTAATTCTATTAAAATTATTGACTATCTGGCCAAAAATATGGCCTTCTAGAGACTGACATGCAGTTCTTTTTAGGCCAGAACAAGACGGGTGAAAGACTATTTTCATCTATTGTTTCTAACATCTTTATCTCAAAGTTTGCACTTACTTGAATATATTGTCAACTGAATTCCATTTGTTCACGTTAACACACACTGCTACAAATGCAAAAATGTTTTTAGGAGTTACCCTCCTAAGAAGCATTTTCCAGTCCCAGCCGACACATGAAAGATCTTGTGGGGTTCCTCAGCAAGACAATGTGGCCCTAGAGATTATTATATTGTCATTCAGATAGTAAAGTTGCACACATTTTGGGAGCAGATAGTAGTTCATAGGCTGATATTTAATAGTCTTAACAGAGCTAGATGTTTCTTAAAAGAACTGGTATGAGGAATATGTTTAAAGGAGTAACTCTTGTTCTCCGGGGTAAATGTTTCTAATTCATTGATATATAGTGAGTGGACTGGATTTGATAGTCAAGGAGCAGCAGTCTGTTAGTAACTGGATACTTTCTGTTATTCTCTCTTGCCGATTTTATGTTTATTTGGTGAGGCTGAGTAATGCATGGCTCAATGGCATGCATCCTGCTCTGGAAAGGAAGAAGAATATGCAATATTTAGTTTATGGCTGAAAGGCAGCTATCTAGTTTCCATATACAACCCTTTGGATCTCTTCTCTCCTTCCCAATAGGTATTATGGTGCAGTATATGTGAATTCCTTCACACTGGAGATTTCTAGGGGATGAGGGACTACTCCATCAGCCAAAAATAGTATAAACAAAATTTAAAATCATTAGTGTGGCTTCTGGTATTACACTCTCAGCAGATATTGTAAACTTGCAGGGTTTGATTCATTTGCATTGGCCATGAATGCCAAAAACAATTGACTGTTCTTTCACAGCTGTTTTCTAATTACATTAGAATACTTTCGTGTCTAATGCAGCCACTCAGCCATGGTGTGGACTTACCTTGTCCCAGAGAGACCTCTCCAGAAGAGCAAAGCTTGTTTTGGGATGAAATCTCTAGCAGGTATGACTGATATACAGGTAGCAATGACTCTTCAGTCATGGACAACTTGTTTATTCCCTTGGAAGCCATTTCCCAGGACAGCCTAATGTGGAGAAGTCAGAGTTTAGAAAAATAACACTGAAAATGCCAAGTCATCTCACATCATGCTGGCATGCAGCCCAGCATCTTGTTAAAATGCAACCTCATCAACTGAAAAGGAGTTACTGGAGAAAGAACAGAAAACAAAAGAAAAAGCCTTCCCAGCTCTAACTTGTGATGTTCAAGTGTTTCATACACTGTGTGGAGCTCTTGTTACCCTGTCTCCAGCAGGATGTGATGGAGCTGTGGAGAAGGTGTTAGCTCAAGCAGAGGAATTGAACAGTTTCTGTACAAGTACGAACTGAATACACCAAATCTCTTCACCCCAGGGAAAAAGGAGTCTCACGGTGCATGTAATACTGTGAACAACAAGGATGTAAAGAGGTGTACCAAATTATAAATGATCGAGGTAAAGAGAGAAGACGACCATCCTCTGTTACCCTAGAATGAGAAGCAGGGACACGCTGAAATCGTTAGGCAGAAGGAAAGCACTTTTTCTTCATAATGAAAAATAAATTGAGGATTTCATTGCTACAAGATGTTTTAGATATCACACATTTACAGAGTTTTAATAAATGATTACACAAAATGAAGACAAAGTTGCATCAAAGTTTATTAAATACAATGGTGTGGATACAACTTCCAGTATAGGAAAGCCCACAGTCTTGAACTGACAGTAACTAGAACAACTTTAAGCTGAATGAGGATGGATTAGTAAAAGGATCGTTTTTTAACTTTCTTCAGTTCTTGGGATATTTTGCATGTTTTCTCTTTTGAGAGTGGACTGGGGCTGTTTAGTCTGGAGAAGAGGAGACTGAGGGGAGATCTTATTAACATTTACAAATATCTAAAGAGTGGATGTCAGGAGGTTAGGACATCCCATTTTTCTATAGTAGCTAGCAACAGGACAAGGGGTAATGGGATAAAGCTGCAACACAAAAAGTTCCATTAAAATATAAGAAAAAGCTATTTTACTGTGAGGGTGATAGAGCAGTGGAATAGGCTGCCCAGAGAGGTTGTGGAGTCTCCTTCCTTGGAGGTGTTCAAGACCCACCTGGACATGTTCCTATGCAACCTGATCTAGGTGAACCTGCTACTGCAGGGAGATTGGACTAGATGATCTCTGGAGGTCTCTTCCAACCCTGCCATTCTATGATTCTATGACTACTGAGACTTCAGCTTGAAAAACTGAAGTAGTTATTGTTATTATTGTTGTTGTTGTTGTTGTTGTTATTATTATACCATTCCCAGCATTCTGAAGGGAAGAGGTTCCCTCCACCCACATCCTGCTTCAGTGTGTGATCTGCTGGTAAACCTCAAGAACTACTATGTTTTTCTTCTCTGTCTTCCTGGCTTCCCTATGACTCGGTTTGGGTTTTCTTTCAAGCACTTGCCCTTGGACTCTTTCTATTAGGCTGAGGCTTCTTAGGAGAAAATTTGAGGCAAGAATAGACATATCCTCATGTAAGAGCTAAAAATTAGTGAAACAGGATCAAGTAGTAAACGCTAAGGGGTACAACAAGTTGGTTATCTGTGAGGTGCGTTGGTCCTGAGGCAAAGGAAAAGTGTCCTTACAGTGTGCTGTGACTTTTTTTTTTTCCCCCAAGTAAAGACAGAGTAAAACATCTTGACATATGTAGACTTTTTTGTCTGCAGGGGAATTTGGTTATGTCCTGAGTTTCTATTTAAGTAACAAAGCAGTTATCATCTTTTTATGGTTGAAAAGATAATGAGGAGGCAAATTAAGTGTAAACTAACAAGATGAGACTGTCTGAGTCAGAAGATGGCCTAAAACAAGACAGAAGCAGACTGCCTTCAGAACAGTGAGTTACTGGATGTGCAGTGAGGATAATGTTTCCTCTTTTACTACTGAGGAAGACTCTAAAGGAGAAATTAGATAATATTAATATATAATATTTTATACATATAACATATACATGCGTATATAACACAGCTGCCTGCTACCATCTGTTTCTGTCATTTTAGCATGGCTGGGAAAGAGCAAAGCACAAAGATCCACACAAAAAAAGTCATTCTTTGGCATTACTTAAGCCATTTCAAAATGCATATATGTTGCTTCTCTTGCTGTTTACTGAACCATATGAAGATACCAAAAAGAGAGCCTGAAGATTGTTTATGCATATTTCATCCTTTTCTTGTCTGTAAATAACATATATAATAAAAATCAGATCCTTTCTTATTTGAGGAACTTTATTAAGAAGCTTAACTTTTCCCCTACCTCAATAAAAAAAAATGACAGAGCATGATTTAAACAATTCTGGACATGCTTAATGATGTGATGGAAAGAGTAACCTGAGTTAGTTTTTCTAAAGACTTTCAATATTCTCTGGGTTATGTTGACAAAGATGATTCATACTAAAAATAATTTGAAATGGAAGGTGGGTGTTTGTTTTTCTTCCTGCCCTACAGAGATTATTGCAGAGGATGGCACAGTAGCTGGCATGTGAGAGAACAAGTATTAGGGGTAGGTAAAACAGCTTGACTTTGCCCATTTCAACTGAAATTTTTACACTGTGTAGATTTAAGGAATTTAAGGAATTTTTTTCTACCTTCCCATTATATACAAATAGATACCCTAGAGCCCCTACTTTGCATAGTGCTTCAGTGTTTTCTTAATGGTTTAAGGAGAGAGGGTTCCTGCCATTTGTCATTCCCATAGATCACTTGCTAAATATTACCATCTGCTTTCTGAAGAGGTTCCCTCCACCCACATCCTGCTTCAGTGTGTGATCTGCTGGTAAACCTCGAGAAAAATGATGTATTTCCTCTATCTTCCTGGCTTCCCTATTCACTGCCTTACTGTTTTGGGTTTTCTTTCAAGCACATGCCCTTGGACTCTTTCTGTTAGGCTGAAGCTTCTGGGTAGAAAACTTGAGGCAGGAATAGACATATCCTCATGCAACAGGATCAAGTAACAAATACCAAGAGGTACAACAAGTTAGTTATCTGTGAGGGAAAATTTACTTGTTCAGTAAATGTACTTGGGTTTTTTGTGTCATTGGAGGTAAATAGTAGATCCGTTTCACTTGCAGTTTCATCAGGATAAGTAAAAAGTTGCAAGTGGTCTTTTTCTTTAATTATTATTATAGTATATTGTTATTTTTAGGATTTCAACTATATATTAGGTCCCTTTTAAGACAGGAAAAAGCTGATCTCTTGCCCAGGTGACTGCATTTAGTACAATGCAGAAAACGGGACTTGCAGTCCACGATAGGAACAAGTAGTAATTAAATTTATTTTGCTGTATTGTTCTTCAGAATCATCTCTTTCAGCAGTAACATTCTGGAAGTTAGGAGGAAGGAGGTGGTTTTCTGAATCTGGAAGATTATTTACTGAAAATCTCCTGTGTTGATGAACTCTTCTTGTTATCTTGCATGCACTTCATAAATTTGCAGACACGATAAGACATAGTAACAGTATGAACCCTAAGGCCTACTGAATAGCAACAAATAAAAGTTGGGGCATTAAACCACATACAGTCCTGTAAGAAAACCAAAACAGGGGATTAGAAAATCATCATTTTTAAGTAATGGTGATATTATCCCAAAAGAGGATCCACATGACCAAAAAAAAAGGGAGGGGGGGAGAGGGGCTTTGGAATTTTTAAATCCTACATTCTAAATGTAAGTGTTTAAGTCTGAGAAGTGGTTATTTATATAACTCCTGGTTTGATTCAGTTTTTAAGTGAACGGTGAATGTTTTGTCCCTATATATGTTCTTGTGCATCTAAGTAACAGCTAGAACCCCTATGCCTGCCCAGACCTCTTATAGAGATACCTTCCAAGCCTCTTTCTTGTGTTATTCTTGTGCTATTACCCATTAAGCTGCTTTTTAGTAGCAGTGAATATGCTTATCTTCCAGGGTTGTTTTAATAGCTGTTTAGATTCCTGTTCACTGCTAGGGATATTCAAATTTGCAAATCAATCAATCCCTCATCATCATTTAAAGGGATTCCTAGTTTGGAGTGCATCTTGCTTTGAACCCTCAAATGGCATACTGTCATACCTACTTGTCTTTAGAAGGTGCTTAGCCCAACATATGAAAATCAGTACCTTCTGTAGTATTTTTTTTTATTGTTCAGCACACATAAGTAATTCTTCTGAAGAACAATCTTTAAAACTAAGGTGAAAGATTATAATTTGGATATTAAAGCATTTAAAATCCAAGAATATGCTTGTTTTTGTTTGCTGTAGTAAGTTTTCAGCCTACTAGTGGAATTGTATGAATACAAAATGCTTCCAATTATGTTCATGACTGCTAAAAGTATATATGGCTCTACAGAACAATGTTTGGTATCAATATTGTATGCCTTTTCACTTTCTGTTAGACAATGGATAATTTAGGTCTAACTTGAAAGAGCACTTGGCTCCAATGATTCTGATAATTGAAATGTATGAGAATTCTGTTTAAATACAAATCTAATCAGGATATCACTGGTTGCCCAAGTGGAATTCAGAGTGCTCTAATACTTTGATCTATGAAGGTCTTTTCTAACAGGAAGGGGAATTACTCTTGGTTGCTAAACAAGCCAAGTTTGCTTTCTTTTATTTTCCTTCACCTCTAATGTTTGTTTCTGTTTTAAGATCTCTCCAATTTTATTCATTTTGGTTTTCTGTCTCTGTGTTTGCTTCAAATACCTTCTCTTCTGGTTCTTCTATGTGATTCCTCAGATCCTCCTTTCCTCAGCAGTGACCTGCTACTACTCTCTCATTCGTGTCTTGCAAAAAAATCTGCAGCAAAATTATTTTAGAATAGTAGAAGGCAGCTGCTTTATTATAATTGAAAATTGCCGGTCCAAACTGTGCAAGAAGTGCCGTCTCAGCAGCTCCAGGTTTGGCCACTTGACAGTTAATTATCTGAGAAATTCCTTTTTTCAGGGGAAGGGTACCAAGATCCACATCTAACCAAAACTGATGACCTCCAAAGTCACAACATCCAGAAGGAAATCAACTTAGATTGGTTCACATTGCCTCCACTTGACTAACCTGTCACTGCATTATGTTTTAGAAGTCTTTGCTTGTCATTTTGTTTCTTTTGACACAGGATACATTGCATCACACTTCATTAAACTACCCTGCAATTGTTAATGACATCTCTTACTTCGTGCTTGTATCACTTTAGTGACAAAAATGCTTTACACTTGTGCTAGCGATTCCCATTTATGGGAAGAGAAGGGTAATTCAATGGCTGATACTTCCCATTAGTCAAAATGACATAAAATTAGTTCCCTGCTCTATTGCAGCTTTTCAGTGCAACTTGCTCTCTTTGACCTAAATTTACAAGGCCTCAATTTTCCCCAAATCGTGATGTCTGCTACTTACTCTTGATTGCCATCTTCTTATTAACCTAGATCTTCTAATAGGTTTTCAATAAAGGGCAGAACAAAGTCAGAACTATAAATGAGAGTGGATATTTCCTTGCCTTCTACATTGGGAAGTATCTATATTTACAGCTCACTGCTGTGTTAGACATAATGAGACAATATAACATGGGTCACTTGATTCTCAACTTATAATTGTATATGTATTTGTTAGTTATTATTATAGTAACTATGAGTCCTGTGCTATCTTCCTTCCTTCTATTCCTACCACTGTATTGATAGAGTTTGTGGAGAGTTCTGGTGAACCAAGTCAGAGAATTTAGCCTTATGTGGAAATGTTACTTTTATTTACAGGACTTCAGATCTCCATGTAGCTACACCATATCTGTTTGAAGGCACCAGATTACATTCTTTCCATATAGACACATTTGAAGACCTAAGATATGGAAACTGTAATTTTTTCCATAAACAGTTTGAGTTTTGTAGTCCCCCACTCTACATACTTTTTTTTTTTTACTTTACACCAAGATTTCCCAAGTTCCTCAACCAGCTAAGGCAAATAAATATCAAGGATGTATACTAATGGAGACAAGCGGGATCTTGAACCTGGAGTTTCCTTCTTCTTTTCCGTGTTATATAACTTGTGCGTCACAGTTTTCTGATACTACTGTCATTACCAACAGATTTCTAGTTCACTTTACCTGAGTTGTGGTGGACAGAGTTTTTATCTGTAAGGTTTATGGCATAGTTTGACAAGTGCCGTTTTAACGTCTGTGTCAATAGGGTCTTAATCACACTGAAATCTCTGGATCTCTTAGATTTGCCAGGAACCCTCCAAGGAAATCAGAATTGCAAAGGCTTGAGAAAGCCCCAGAGGCTTTCCAGCTTAATTAGAAGTGAACTCCTTCCCTGTAAATGAAGTGGTTCTTTAAAATGACTTGGAGTCTCCGTTCGCATCTTCTGACAGTGCTATGATGAAGTACAAAATATTATTAGAATTATGTACCTCTCTCGTGACACTCTTTCTCTCATATATCTTATGGAAATAACCATATTTTGTGAGTACCCATAGCATTATTTTTCTTGTACTGAAACAGTGTAATAATTTTAAAAAAAGTTTAAATAGATTTGAAAACATCACAAAATAATAGATATCTGCAGCATTACAATCTGGAGTTTTCTATTTTGAATGTGAACCAATCATTGATAGAACAGTATTTTAATGAATGGATGAGATAAAATATTTATAATAGACTTAATCATGTAAAGTGTCACTATCTTGCTATATTGCACATTTAAGTGACACTTCTGTAAAAAGCAAATGGTACATTCCAGTATTTACCATTTTATTAAGTGCCTTTATCTACAAAGAAGACTTGATTTTCTATTCTGATCAGGTATTCCTAGATGCCCACAAAATTCTTTAAAAGCTGTTTTCCGTCAGGTTAACTGAGACACACCAAATCTGAAGTAATGACAGATAAATTTGAGACAAGCACAAAACAAGCAGTTTACAGTCTTCAAAATTTGCTCCAAAACCTCTTATTTATGGCTGATTTCTCTATCATTCTTCCTGTGTCATTTAACAAGCAAAATATTGCCTAACCTTCTATTTATATATCATAAACCAGACATAGTAGCGTTGAAACACAGTTTTTCTACTCAATTCAAAATGAGCCAGAGTCTCCTAATGGCTCACCAGAGTAAACATGTATGAAGACTGCTGAAATACTTAGGATTTAAACTGATGTTGGGGATGGGGGGATAGGTCTTGCTTATAATAAGTTACTTTGTTTGTAAAAGGTTTTGTACATAAACCAAATAATCACTGTAAAATTTGGTTAATATTTTAAATAGAGGTTCTGCTCTGAAGAACAAAAAAGGCCAACAAAAAAATTCATCTGAAGGAGCTCACAATATTTTCATTTGTTGTGTAATTCAATGATGCCCAGCTGTAAATATCAAGGAAGCTTCCACTCCAAATTTGGCTCCAGTGTACCACCTTGGATGTTCGGGAGTCAAGCTAGTGATCCACTAATGAGTCTTTTCCAATTCTTGATTCATTTCTTGAATCAAAGCTGCTTGGGAACTAACATGAAATGGGGTTAAGTGCAAAATATAAAGGAATCTTATGATCTGCTCCTAAAATAACACCAAATTGTACACAAGGTTCATCTGTTCTCTCAGTGCAGTTATGCAGAGAAAGAGAAATTACTTGCTTATTTCAGGGTATGGGTGTTTTAATAAAAAGAGAAGAATGAAACAGGGCAAGTTAGCCATTATTGCTTTGATTGTTGCTGGCTCATTAGCATTGGCCACGCTCCTTCAGATTAGCAGTAATTAAACTGTGAAATCAGACCGATTGCCTTAAGCTGAGACACCATACCAGGCTGTCAAGAGAAATCACAGGGGATAAATCAAGGGCCCTGTGCATCTCGGATCACCCTTGGCATGGGTGAGAGTGTGAGAAGCGGAATAATGAGGACATTCAGTTTTTTTGTATCTGGTGAACTCTCGGCAGACAAGCTTTGGAAGCGTTGTCATGACAATGACAACAGCAAGGATAAACTCTTACTCGCACTAGCTGTGGTTAATGAAGATGATAATGAAAAATTATGCCAACATTACTGCAATTTTTTTATTCCGACTGGCACTTGTAACCTTACGCCTAATGACACAACACAATAGTGACAGTAATTGTGCATTGATAAATGGGGTAAAGATGCTGAAAAAAATGTCTGACTCAAAGATACACAAGTTTAGTTAGCTGAGTAATTTCTTCCAATAAGCATTTGCTTTGTTCTTTGAACTCTCACTAGGTGGTTTTAGACTGTGCATGCCAAAAAACGTCTCTAATCACTTTTCATTGTTTACTAAAGAATAGGCCCAGCAATTAAAGGAAATAGTGCCTGTGTTTTATTTCTTCTAAGCAGAACAAACACGATCAAGATAAATAACAGTAATAAAACAACAATACTTTCTACAACTTTTGAATAGGCTTACAAATTCAGTGTTTGTTTAACTGCTGGTTTCTGAGACATCCAGTTTGTCCCACAAAATGTAAAGCTTTGGTGGATAAATCTCCAATTACATTATGTAATGGCTGTCTCACCCCACCATTGCCCTGCCTAAATGCCACCGTTTATTCGGATTGCATTAGCACTTACGTAAGTGTCTTTTTCAACCACAGCTCCTAAACCATCACACATGGGGAAGGATTTATAGATAGATAGATAGATAAACTGAGGGTGTGGTTTAACATTATAGTTAAATCACTGTAAAAACTCTCTTCTGACCTGCTCCAGCCCTGTGCTTACATTTTCTTTCTTGCATTAAGCCCATGATCAATCATGGTGAACTATTTTGGGGTGTTAAAAAGGCAAAAATCTGTTCACTGCATTTTTTTTATAGTCTTTTACCAATTCAGCCCCCTGATGCAGACGAGGGCCAGTGATGGGGCAAGGGAAAAGCATGTAGCCAGAAATGGTAGTGAAAGTCAGCTTAACTGAAACCTCAAGTCCCACCTTGAAGCACAAATGGCGCGCGTGACTTTGGGGAGGGATCTGCACTTGAAACTCTTGCTGCCTTCTATTTAAACACCATAGGACCATAATCCTGAAGAGGCTTATGGAAGCTGTTTAAAAAGTACTCACAGCAAGAACAGTGGCAGCCACCAGTGCTTTTGCAAACACATCTCTCAGTGATTGCAAAAGGGCCACGCGGCGTGTCAGGAATCTCTCCTGCTCCCCGGGCTGTCCACTTCCCACTGCTGAAAGGTTGACGTTGTTTCAACAAGCAAGCGTGATACAGACAATACAGAATAGCAAACTCTTTCAGTTTATGTAGTGGATTCCAGCTCTGCTGAAATCCAGCATCCAGCTTGCACTTTAGAAGCCACAGCACTTGGCTTTAAAGAATAGCCCAATTGAATGTGTGAGTATGCTGCAGCACAATAACCTCTCTGGGATTAGACAAATAAATGCAAATGAATCATTTAATGCAAACAAATCACTTAAAGGAGCAAGTGTTGTTTTATTTACTCCAAAACTACCTAAAATAATAGGTCTTTTGATAGCTTTAGTAAAGTGTTTGGGGTTTTTTTTGTGTAAAATTCTACAGTTGCTCACCGATGGCCTCATTCCATCAAAGCTTTAGAAATCTAGATTGTCGGATGTGGGATTTTTTTATTGTTCAGCCAGTGTTTTGTTTGTTTGTTTTTAAGAAAAAAGATTAATCTCAAAGTATTGGGAGGTGTATCAGATATATGAGGGTTTCTCCTTCACTAAGTGGTATTTGTCTCTTCAGTTCTTGAAAGGCGGTATTAAGACAGCACAATAGTGTTTGTGATTCATGGTTGCAATTCTCTGTTTATTGCTGAATACCAGCAGTGAATAGGAGCTGCAGAAGGACACATTTACAATTACTCTATCTCAGAGTTCTCCATTGCTTCTTAACACAGACTTCTCTATCTCTGAATGTCAACGTAATGCAAAAGTTTATTTTTTTTAAAAAAGAGATACACAGGCATACACCACAGAAACATTTCTGAAGTCAGTCTCTGCATCCTTGTTGTGACTCTTCTGACTAGATGAATAAAAACAAGTTAACCACTAGAGAAAGGTATTACGTGAACCAATGTCCAAAAAATATTGAATGTTGTGTGGGAACAGAGCACATGACTCTTGAATCCTAAGTAGTGGTCTCCTTGCTTAGCATAATCAAAATGGCTTATCAAAGCATGATCATAATTCCCTTAGCATGTGGTATGAGGGAGAGAGATGTCCGTGCAAGAAACTGAGAGATTGATTTCTGCTTCCTCAAGAGGAACTTTTTCCTGGACGGTGGTCTTTGGTGAATTTGGGCCTTTATTCTGTACTAGGACCAAAGTCTGTTACATATGCAGGTGTAGAGCTTGATACAACTCAAATGGAATTTCTGGCCCATCAAGAGTTACATGACCATTTCTTCAAGTAATAGTGGGTGGAGTAGAGAGAGAAAGAACAAAAGCCTCAATTACTTTACCCTTGAGATTCTTTAACCTTTATCAGCATCCATTTTAAGAGATATATTTTTTAAAAGTGAGACAAGAAAAACATCAAAATACACTGTCTGAACATTAACAGAGTGCACAGCTCCCAGACTGACAGAGAAATCCATGCTAGGAAGAAGTCTGGAATAAAGGATCAAAAGCAGACACACTCTCTGAAGAAAGGAGGATAACAGTACAGAGCACCATGCACTGAGAAATTTTGATTTAATGTGTTTTAAAAGAAAACTACGTTTACTTGAGAGACTGACAAAAGTTTATACATTCATGAATGAGTTCTTTATGTATTTAAGAGGAATGACAACAGACAAAAGGAATATCTGATGAACGTTCAGGAAAGATTCTGGAAGTCAGAGATCATCGACAGAGGATAGAAGGGTTTGGCTTTTTCTTACAAATAGCTGCATCTGTTTGGCACTTTGAGTTTCCATTCTGTATGCTGGAATTGTGATAGAACCAGAAAAGGTATTTGAGAGCTGACTTAAGAACTGAAAAAAATATAAAAGTTTTAGGAAAGCTATGGCTCACAACCTTTCATAACTTCCTTTTCATCTTGCCATGTAGTGGAGGACTCTGGCTAAAATTAGCAGCTAGCAAAGACAGGGCAGTTTTAAGGAAACAATGCTGTGAGTTGAATTCGTTGTGAGAACAAGTAAAAGAGAAAACTTAGGTCATTTTGATATATTTTTATTTTCCTGTCTTTTGTTTTAAAAGATTTTGATGGAGATATTTCTTTCAATTCTGCTCTGTATCAAGGCCAGCAAAAAAAGACTGGACACCTGTACTTCAAGGATGTCACTTCATAGACTTGTATCTCAGCAGTTTGAAGAGGCTCTGTGAGATATGGGCCTCTTTTTTTTTTTTTTTTTTTTTTTCTTTTTTTCTGTTTTTCTTTCTGTCCAGGGGCAATAACTTTGGCAGAAGGATGGGAAAAATAAGAGCAGTGACATCTAAACCATCTCAGCAAAAATTTGCTGCAACAACCTATATTTTCTGCTAAATCAGCAAATCTTGAGGTTTCAGAGAAAATTCTTAATTATTTGTGATGGAGTTTAGTTTGTAGAATAGGAAACCATACAAAGAATGAGGTGGTAGATGGGAGGTTGTTTGAGCAGCTGGGAAAACTCAGTATCGCTGGCCCTCGTTCTCATGGGGGACTTCAACCTACCAGATGTCTGAGGGGAATACAACACAGCAGAGAGGAGACAGTCTAGGAGGTTCCTGGAGTGTATGGAAAATAACTTCCTCATGCAGCTGGTGAGAGAGCCAATGAGGGAAAGTGTCTTACTGGACCTGGTGTTTGCAAACACAGAAGGTGTAGAGGGGAGACATGATGGTTGGAGGTCATCTAGGGAGTAGTGATCATGAAATGATCAATTTTTCAATCCTAAATGAAGCAAGGAGGGAGACCAACAGAATTGCCAGCTTAGATTTCCAGAGGGCAGACTTTGAATTGTTTAGGAAGTTGGTAGCTGGTATCCCTTGGGAGACAGTCCTAAAGGGCACAGGAGTCCTGGAAGACTGGACATTCTTCAAGGAGGATGCCTTAAAGGTGCAGGATTGAGCTGTCCCCATGTGCAAGGTGAGCCAGTGGGCCAGAAGACCACCCTTTCTGAACAGAGGGTTTCTGCTGGAGCTTAGGAGGAAAAAGAGAATCAATGATCTCTGGAAGAAGAGGCAGGCATCCCAGGAGAACTACATCACAGGCTGTGGTGAGGATATTAGAAAGGCCAAGGCTCAACTTGAACTTCAGCTAGCCACTACTGTAAAAGACAGTAAGAAAAATTTCTACAAATATATTAGCATCAAAAGAAGGCCTAAAGGGAATCTTCCCCCTTTAATGGATGAAGGGAGAAACCTAGTGAGAAAGGATGAGGAAAAGGTTGAGATACTTCATTCTTTCTTTGCCTCAGTCTTCAATAATGAAACCAGCCCTTCTCTGGGCACTTGTCGACCAGAGGCAGAAGACAAGGGATGGGGGATAGACTGAAGCCACCTGAGTGAAAGGGAAAATGGTGTGTGACCTGCTGCTCCACCTCAACACACACATTTGATGTGACTGGACGGAATCCACCCAAGGGTGCTGAGGGAACTGACAGAACTGGTCACCAAGCCACTCTCCATCATCTGCCAGTAGTCTTGGCTTACTGGACAGGTCCCCAAGAACTAGAGGATGGAAAATGTGACCTCCATCTACAAGAAGTGCCAGAAGGAGGATCCTGGGAACTACAGGCCTGTCAGCCTGACCTCAATCAGCAGCCAAACTGCAAATCAGGAATATACCAATAGCCTGCACCTTGAAAGTAGCTGAAAACACATTAAAAGTTTTTCAAAGGCCACAGCTGAAAGCATGAAATAACCCTAAGCCCCTCTGTGCTTGTCCCTGGGAGGGATGGCAGCAGAGAAGATGTGCACACACTGCTGGGGCTTGGAAAGACTTTGATCCTCATTGTCTTTACCAGTCAGCAATGCCCCTGCAGTGGTGAAGCTGCACCTTGAATACTGTGTCCAGTTCTGAGCCCCTCACTACAAGGAGGACACTGAGGTCTTGCAGCAAGTCCAGAGATGGGCAACAAAGCTAGTGAAGGGCCTGAAGCACAAATCTTATGAGGAGTGGCTGAGGGAGCTGGGGAGCTCAGTCTGGAGAAGAAGAGGCTGAGGGGAGACATGATCACTCTCTACAGCTACCTGAAAGGAGGTTGTAGTGAGTGGGGGGTCAGTCTCTTCTCCCAAGTAACAAGTGATAGGACAAGAGAAAATGCCTTCAAGTTGCAGCAGGGGAGGTTTAGATTGGGTATTAGGAAAAACTTTTTCACTGAGAGGATTGTTAGACGCTGGCACAGGCTGCCCAGTGAGGTGAGGGAGTCGCCATCCTTGCAGATATTCA
>WBNH01004811.1:113896-174589 GCA_013401255.1 Urocolius indicus | reverse complement strand
GTATGGAAAATAACTTCCTCATGCAGCTGGTGAGAGAGCCAATGAGGGAAAGTGTCTTACTGGACCTGGTGTTTGCAAACACAGAAGGTGTAGAGGGGAGACATGATGGTTGGAGGTCATCTAGGGAGTAGTGATCATGAAATGATCAATTTTTCAATCCTAAATGAAGCAAGGAGGGAGACCAACAGAATTGCCAGCTTAGATTTCCAGAGGGCAGACTTTGAATTGTTTAGGAAGTTGGTAGCTGGTATCCCTTGGGAGACAGTCCTAAAGGGCACAGGAGTCCTGGAAGACTGGACATTCTTCAAGGAGGATGCCTTAAAGGTGCAGGATTGAGCTGTCCCCATGTGCAAGGTGAGCCAGTGGGCCAGAAGACCACCCTTTCTGAACAGAGGGTTTCTGCTGGAGCTTAGGAGGAAAAAGAGAATCAATGATCTCTGGAAGAAGAGGCAGGCATCCCAGGAGAACTACATCACAGGCTGTGGTGAGGATATTAGAAAGGCCAAGGCTCAACTTGAACTTCAGCTAGCCACTACTGTAAAAGACAGTAAGAAAAATTTCTACAAATATATTAGCATCAAAAGAAGGCCTAAAGGGAATCTTCCCCCTTTAATGGATGAAGGGAGAAACCTAGTGAGAAAGGATGAGGAAAAGGTTGAGATACTTCATTCTTTCTTTGCCTCAGTCTTCAATAATGAAACCAGCCCTTCTCTGGGCACTTGTCGACCAGAGGCAGAAGACAAGGGATGGGGGATAGACTGAAGCCACCTGAGTGAAAGGGAAAATGGTGTGTGACCTGCTGCTCCACCTCAACACACACATTTGATGTGACTGGACGGAATCCACCCAAGGGTGCTGAGGGAACTGGCAGAACTGGTCACCAAGTCACTCTCCATCATCTGCCAGTAGTCTTGGCTTACTGGACAGGTCCCCAAGAACTAGAGGATGGAAAATGTGACCTTCATCTACAAGAAGTGCCAGAAGGAGGATCCTGGGAACTACAGGCCTGTCAGCCTGACCTCAATCAGCAGCCAAACTGCAAATCAGGAATATACCAATAACCTGCACCTTGAAAGTAGCTGAAAACACATTAAAAGTTTTTCAAAGGCCACAGCTGAAAGCATGAAATAACCCTAAGCCCCTCTGTGCTTGTCCCTGGGAGGGATGGCAGCAGAGAAGATGTGCACACACTGCTGGGGCTTGGAAAGACTTTGATCCTCATTGTCTTTACCAGTCAGCAATGCCCCTGCAGTGGTGAAGCTGCACCTCGAATACTGTGTCCAGTTCTGAGCCCCTCACTACAAGGAGGACACTGAGGTCTTGCAGCAAGTCCAGAGATGGGCAACAAAGCTAGTGAAGGGCCTGAAGCACAAATCTTATGAGGAGTGGCTGAGGGAGCTGGGGAGCTCAGTCTGGAGAAGAAGAGGCTGAGGGGAGACATGATCACTCTCTACAGCTACCTGAAAGGAGGTTGTAGTGAGTGGGGGGTCAGTCTCTTCTCCCAAGTAACAAGTGATAGGACAAGAGAAAATGCCTTCAAGTTGCAGCAGGGGAGGTTTAGATTGGGTATTAGGAAAAACTTTTTCACTGAGAGGATTGTTAGACGCTGGCACAGGCTGCCCAGTGAGGTGAGGGAGTCGCCATCCTTGCAGATATTCAAAAGACAGGTAGATGAAATACTGGGGCATATGGTTTAGTGATGGGCTTGGCAGTGGGAGATTAGTGGTTGGACTTGATGATCTTAAAAGTCTTTTCCGGAGGAAACAATTCTGTGATTCTGTGATGGAGGTGAGGAACCTTCCCCATGGCCACTGTAACCTCCCTAGCTACAGACTGGCTGATGCTTTGGCAGATGAATCTCTGTACTCCCACTGCTGCAAATGAGGTAGTTCAGGGCTGCTCTGATGGTGTGAGACGCCATTGCAAATATAGCAGCACCTTCTCTCAGACAAATAAGGCAGAAGGAGCTGGGAGCCACTCAAAAAAGCTTATGACTGGCATCCAATGACCTGCAGGAAGGGCAAGCATTGGCCAAGCTGGCAGGCAATCTAGGATGTCAACACCATGTCCAAGGCTCATATCACTGTGTAAAACACTCCTGCTGATTTGCACTTTTGGCAATGGTCATACAGAGTGCGACTGTGTTACCAGAGCCATGAGCTGGCTATGGCCTCATTCTGTATCAGGCTGCTGGCCCACTGTCAGTGCTGAGTTTGGACACAGAATTATAGAATCATAGAATCATTTTGGTTGGCAAATACCTTTAAGATCATAAAGTCCAACCACTCACCTCACACTGCCAAGTACACTACTAAACCATGTCCCTCAGCACCTCATCTATGTGTCTTTTTATCTCCAGGGATGGCGACTCCACACAGGAGAGCAAACAGTAGCTTTCAGTGATACTTGCTTATGTTTCACTGTTTTACATTTAAAGTAAAAAAGCAGCTCCGTGGGACTTAGATGCATCTGTTTTGGCAGAAAGGTTTATACAGGAACTGCNCCCACTGTCAGTGCTGAGTTTGGACACAGAATTATAGAATCATAGAATCATTTTGGTTGGCAAATACCTTTAAGATCATAAAGTCCAACCACTCACCTCACACTGCCAAGTACACTACTAAACCATGTCCCTCAGCACCTCATCTATGTGTCTTTTTATCTCCAGGGATGGCGACTCCACACAGGAGAGCAAACAGTAGCTTTCAGTGATACTTGCTTATGTTTCACTGTTTTACATTTAAAGTAAAAAAGCAGCTCCGTGGGACTTAGATGCATCTGTTTTGGCAGAAAGGTTTATACAGGAACTGCTTACTCCTTTCCTTGTGATTCCAAACTCCTTATTCTCTGTCTTTTTTCATTCATATAATCCAATCCATATTATATCTAGCATTTCGAAACCTAACTCAATGAGGTTTTCTGATTACATAGTTATTCTTACATTTAAGACATATTTAATGTTCAGGTTATTAATTTAGCTTCCAGCACTTTCCATCATGTAACCTATGTGACATTGTGAACTTTTATATCAAAACTTCTGTATCAGTGAATATGCCCAAATGAACATGGCAAGTTTTTGTCACCCCACAGAAACTGGACAACTGTGTTACACTTGTGAAATGTAACTTGTCAAAGACAAACAAGAAATTATTATGAAAATTATAGTTTGATGGTTTTACATTCATTGACCTAAGTGATAATGTCTTTACAAAACTGATTTCTTGATTTCTCTCAAATCTCTTCCTTCCCCTTCTAACAAAAATAGTTGTATAGAGACGTTATAATGACAAATTGTTATTTCATATTGTGGAAACCGCCTTAAATTTTTAGTTGTTGTGAGTGCTGAAGGACTGAAGTGGTGAACCAATTCAAGTCAGTGATAGCTTTGCTGTTAACTTCACATACATCAGGATTTTGTCTAGCTGTTTCTAATGAGTTTGAGTCAGATATTCTATACTATTTATGGTGTTACATATTTACGCATGCCATTCCAAAAAAAGAGGGGAAAAATTAAGTCATACTTAACCTTGAGAAAGAAGTATAGCAATATAAAAAGCATATGTTGTCCTGTCAGACTTTTTTTCCCCTATTGAAGCTGCGCCTTCCTTTCACTAGAACTCAGCTGGTTTAGCAGAGGTTTCCAGCTAGTCCATTGTACTACAGCATACAGACCTTTGCCCACTGATAGCCAACAACTTATTTAAAAAGTCATCTAGATATGCCATGTGGGGCTATTTGTATGGCTAGAATTAAGCAGGTGTACAAATGCATGGAAAGTTAGGTCTTTTGGGATGATTTTGCTCAGTTTTAGCTGTTTCAATTTTTGTAATGTCTTTCCAGACATCAGTCCCAGCTAGTATTTCAGACTTGGAGTTTCTTTTGGCAAGGATTTAATTACTTTCTAAAGTGGGCAGCATGTTGCATAAAAGAACAGCTTTCTAGCACTAACAGCAGTTACCTATCAGGTGTCAGTAAAAAAAAAAAAAAACATATATATATGATTGGAACATTGGTCAATTGATCTTGTTAGCAAAAAATGATCCAAACTACATGTTGCCTTGTAGCTTTCTGCCTCTGAATGAATCACTTCTGGCTTCCTTTACAGTCAGTAGAGTGAAATAGGCACTTTTCTGATGTGATTTTTCTGGCCCATTTTAGATATCTAGTTTAGGACAAGATGAACTGCAGCCTAGAAGCATCTATTTCTCATTGCTGATTATAAAAGGAGTCTAGACATCTCCCAGAGAAGCAGGCAGCCAGATTGCAGATGTTTTTATTTGGCATTGTGTGTCTTCATGTGGCATGGGTGACTAAAAAGACTTCTAAGCTCTATTTTGTTAGAATTATTCCAGTACAGTAAATTTAAGCCTCACTACTGAAAATGAGAGATCTTTTTATAGGTTATTATTGTGTAGATAGCAATTAACCACTCAGAAGAGCTGCTAGTTTTGACACTCACACGCTCAGCCACTTCATGCTTTAATGTTAAATTATATTTGACATTTAATTTAAACTCATATTGCCTTCATTCAAATATAAACGGTACTGCATTAGTAGTGAGAAGGTGGAGGGATAATTTTTCTTCCCAAATTCACACTCAGTGAAATCTAAACTGATTGTTCATGCTTAGTTTTTCAACTATATTATGTGCATTCTTCTGAACATAAGTCTCTGCAATTGCTTCTCAGATGTGAGGGAAAGAAATCAATGCATCTATCTTAGTAAGCGATTGCAACACAAAAATCTATTTTTAATAGATGCTTTGGAGGCTACACATACTGTGAGGTTTGTTGCCCTCTTGAATCAATTGTAATCAGAAGCGACATATACAATTATTTGTTGGGCAAGGCAGCTCTGATTTTGTGGTTGTGCCAGTATATAATGTGATCTCTTTAGCTTTCATAAATTAAGCAGACAAAGACTCAGATGACTGACATACATGTAATGGAAGGGTACAGGAAGAAGTTCTGCCCAATGTCCTACCAGTGATGTTTATCCTATCTGAGTAGGAGCAGGGATCTGTCCCACCAAGTCTCTGCTGCAAGGCTGAACCTAAAAGGAGGCTGAAGGGAGATTGCTTCTTCCTTGGTATGGTCTGGCTAGTGAGCCATAACTTAGCACTTTACAGGCTCTCTTTCAGTCCTTGAGTGCATCCATGCTTTATATCTAGCTACTTTTTAGTTCATAGCTGTGCACACCACAATAAAATGTTGCCATTCCAGACAAAGAAGTAGAATCTCTCCCCTCTGGAGCACTGCAGCACTTCTGAGTGAAGTTCAAAGTTGGTATCCTGGGCTTTGGTTTCTCTGAAAGCCCCCATGGGACACTTAGAAGCACAGTATATTGAGCCAAATCAGAACTAGGCCATCTGCATTCTCTTCATCATTTAGCCCTTCAGCCCATCTTGGCTGCTCAGACTGTTTGCACACCATGACCAAGACCCACTGGGAAAACTGACGTCTTCAACAGCAGTGGAACTATTGCCAGCAGTAATAGTTTGCAGTCATGGGAAGGAGGTGGCGAGTATTCAAAGGAGCAAGTCAGCCCTGGATATGACTTAAACATTTTCAATGAACACGAGTCTCTGAGTCTTCCAGGCAAAAATACAACACAAAACAAAACCATCAAAATTAGAACCTCCCAACATCAAATAAGCCAGTGCAACCACAGCTCCTCTGCACATTTGTCTTTGCTGTTAAATTGAGTGATTTATCCACCTTGCAAAAGACATTAGCATTAAGGGACATAGTCTTTCTCAGATGTAATTCATTATTAATCTTAATGGGATTATGCTTCAAAGACCACTAAACGCACATCTTCAAAGTACTTAAATTACTCCCTATTATTACTTCTGACAATAAAATAAATAAAGCTTAGTTAAATTCTACATGCTAAACCCAAATTACTTTTTTCTTTTCACTGTGCCAACCAAGGCAAAACACACCATAAAACAAACAAAAAAAAAGGAACTGCAGACCCTCTACTAAGTTTTTAATGGATTGTGATTAACAAATAATCATAAAACCACGTTGAAGACATTTGAAAATTAATTTTTTTCATTGTAAATGTATGCAGCATCAAAAGTGTGGCTACAGTGAGAAAAGAATAAATATTTAACATTGAACAAATTTATTTATTAATATAATTACGTGGTACAAAATGCATTTCCTAATAGTGCTTTAAAATAAATTTTAAAAATTCATATTCTAGAGCTAACATTATCAACAACAGAATCTAGATAATAGGTAAATAGCTCTTTGGGTGACATTTGCTTTAAAAACAGCAGCAAAAGCCAAAATTTCCATTTTTCTCTGTTTTCTAATGCAAATTCCTCGTAAGCTTTGCACAGAATAAACATGTTGTGACCTGATCTAGGTGAACCTGCTTCTGCAGGGGGGCTGGACTAGATGATCTCTAAAGGTCCCTTCCAACCCCTATCCTTCTATGATTCTGTGTTTGGGCTGTGCCCTGGCTCCATGGAACTGGGTGACAGGGAGATATTTTTTGATGTTTGCAGTAACTGCATTGGAGCTGGACTCTTCCTCGAGGTCTGCTAGGTCACTGAATGGAGTCATGCAGAGGGAAAGAAGAGAATAGCTTGGACAAATGGTGTAGAACATCTCTGTACATAGACTTACCAGATGCTCAGGTTATCCCTAGACAGCACTGGGCTAAGGTATATGTCAATCACCCATGCCATGATGCCTCCTCATCAGCACCTTGGATTTAAGTTGTGCCAAGGGAGGTTTAGATTAAACATTAGGAAGAACTTTTTTACTGAGAGGGTTATTAAGCATCGGAAGGGGCTGCCCAGGTAGGCGGTGGAGTCACTATCCCTAGAGATATTCAAAAGACCTGTAGACGAAGTACTGAGGGATGTGGTTTAGTTTAGTGATGGGCTTGGCAATGTGAGGTTAGTGGTTGAACTCAAAGATCTTAAAGACCTTTTCCTACCGTAATGATTTTATGATTTGATGATCCCTGCCCATGTGTCTGGGTCCTTTGGCACACTCACTTCCTCTATTTGGGGCCTGAACTGAGGAGCAAATGTGTTCAGGGCACAGAAGAGACACATCTGAGGGAGCTGGGGCTCTTGAGCTTGGAGAATAGGAGACTGAGGGATGATCTCATTAATCTTGACAAATATGTATAGGGTGGGTGTCAGGAGGATGGAACCAGGCTCTTCCCAGTGATGTCAATTGATAAGACAAGGAGCAATAGGTATAAGCTGGAACATAAGAGGTTCCAAAGGAACACAAGGAAGAATTTTTTCACTATGAAGGGTGAGGGAGCACTGGAACAGGCTGCCTAGGTGGGTTGTGGAATCTCCTCCTCTGGGGACATTCAAAACCCACCTGGACGAGTTCTTGTGTGACCTGGTCTAGGTGGCCTACTCTGGCAGGAGAGTTGGACTAGACGATCTTTTGAGGTCCCTTCCAACCCTTAAGATTCTGTGATTCTGTGATCTGCTTTCAGAAACAACAGGATTAAGGCTCAGGGTTTGTACTACCCCAGATCCTGTCCAATCTTGTCCTTTGCTAGAAGCCTAATCCAGCTCCACCACTTTCTGTGCACAGTCCAGCTCTGGATTTCACAGGCTGTTCAGAGATTATCTTTTTCAGCCTTTTAGCAAGTTTCCACAACATGTTGTTTAATTTCACAGACCTTGTTAAGGAGGCTTCGAGGAAAAGTGTCTTCTAACAATGGGAAGATACACCATCTACCAGGAGGCTCATCTCTTTTGAGGCACGTGTCATCTAAGCTCATGGTCCTGCTCAGGCGATGTTCTTTCAGGCCTCTTCTGCTTATGAAGGTCTTAAAACTTCATTTTTCTCTCAATGCCTGGAGCAGTGTTTGCTCTGTGCTGTCTCTAACCCACACAAAAGGTGCATGTGCTATTGGCTGTGATGGAGGGGTTCCTTCACTCAAGCTGTCTCCTCTTATACCATCTTCAGTTCTTTCTGTGGGTTCTGCAGATCCCCTGTCACCTTCCTTCTCACACAGTGCTTGAGCTTACATTCATCTTCCCAACACCATCATCTTTCTGTCTCAGAGACAGATCATTTGGAAAGGCACTGGCTTAAATATTATGAGGATACACTTATACAGGGATATTGCTGTTCTGAATGATGTTCAGTTGTACCATCAGTCAGTTCTTTGGCATCCAGGCAGTTGCAGTGGCTCTACTAAGCAGATGGTAGGAGTCCTACCTTCAGTTCTCCTGATTCCTCCCCAGTAGATACAGTTCATTAGAAATGTTGATGATTTCCCCTTACCTACCTGAGAACATAAAAACATCTTTCTTGGACCATGTAAGTCTGCATTCAACTGCAGGCAACAGCAAGATGGAGTAGGGGCAGTGTGTAGTGACACTTTGCTGATATATTTCCCCAGCTTTCGGTGATTTGCAGTCCAGGGACTTCCTAAACCACAGATGGTATCTTTGTGTGCAATAGCCTTTGATACATTTTTCTTCCTTCAACTTGCCTCCAACATTCTCTTTGAAATCATGGAGGAGAGTAGATGTGACATTCCCAAAATTCATCTTGTTACATTCAATTAAAAAAAAAAAAAAAAGACACGAAGTACAGTGTAGAGCCTCCCAGTCTCAACAAGTTTCTTTTATTATACATTTACAGAAGTCAAGGCTCTCTAACTTGGTAGAAGCAGATGCAGCAAGCTGTAGTCTGATTCAGTTTGTCGCAACTGGGACATGGATGGTCCTGCCTGTTGGTTAAACTCAGTTGAATTAGAGAGAAAGTAGTCAAGACAAATCTTGACAAACAAGATCAAGAACTGGAGAAATCATGAAAGAGTCAGAACAAGGGGTGAGGCAGGAGCCCAGTATGAGGTGAAGATTTTAGATTCCAGCTAGACAGAAAGAGGCTTGGGAACAACTGCAGATAGTGCAGGAACAAACACGAGGATGACTTCACGGACGACTGGACAAGATGTAAAAAACAAGGACAGATGAACTGGGCTACCTGCATGAGGAAATATTAGAGTCTGAAGCCAGCAGTCAAGGCCTTTTCAGGTTTCAAAGCAGTTTTCAAAGCAGTTCTTAGGGTGAGCTTCACTGAGATACTTTTTGTGTTTGTTGATTAGTTTAAAATTGCATTTAAGTGATGTCCACTCTACCTAACTAGATACTGACAGGCCACTTGGAAAGATGTGTCAGCCCCAGCTGGGAAATAGGTTGTTGTGTCCATACACACAGCCTTTATGCTTCAGTAAACCCCCATTTATCTGCAGTGTAGTTTTGTCTTTAGGGCTGTGGCTTTGCCAGGCCTGGTCAACGGGATTTCCAGCTACAAGCCCACATTTGTATCTGTAGCAGTCAAGTTAGGCAGCAAGGCCTGTATTTAAGTGTTAAAATAGGTATAATTCTCCATTTGCTTATTACCTCATACCTCAAGTTAAGAGGAGTTGTATATCCCCACCAGCTCTTTAAATTAGAATAGTTGGGCACATTTGTGTAAATTTTGGTCCTGAGATCAGCCTGCTGAGACATCTGAACAGTTTAAGTATGGCACATGAGGCTTGTCTCTGTTTACACAGATTTTATCAGAACCAAGTGACTTGAAATGTTTTAGCAAATGCATTAAACCATCCAAGTGCATCTATTAGGAACTTCTGTGCCAAGGCTGAGTGGAAGAATTTAAAATTTTCATGGATGCTGTGGTAGTTTGACCCTGGCTAGATGCCAGGCACCCACCACACCACTTGATCACCCACCTCCTCAGCAAGCCAGAGAAAGGAAGAAAATAAGACAAATGTCTCGTGGGTTAAGATAAAAGCAGTTTAATATAAAGATAGCAAAGCCGCGTNTGCCCACCCACCGCTGTTGGTGAAGGTGGGGGAAGGAATGCTGGAGGGACAGCCTTGATGTTATGCAAGTGGTAGTCATAATATTGATATCAACAACAAGCACAGCACTGCAAGAGCTACTGTGGAAAATCACTACCATCCCAGACCCACTACAGATGCCTGTACAGACTTTGGAAGACAATTATTACAGTGGCTGAAGCTGATGTAAAGCAGAATATGTTCAAAGTCTTCCCTGTGTGGAGAATGTTTAGGTTTTTTAAGAAGCACTTTACATCTATATTTGTAGAATTGAAGAAAATATATTTTTATTGGTTTTTTTTTTTCCCCGCAGTGTTTTAGCTGCAGTGTTAAAAAAAAAATAAAGGAAGTTTGGTCTGCTGTGCCAGCTTTGGATTTATACTGTGATTCCTGGAAGGAAAGCGGATCCTGGTACAAACAGCAAAATTGGACTATTTTGTGCCAAATTATCTAAGAATTTTTGTTTTACAACATAAAGAGAGTATAAGTGAAGTATCAAAATCATAGAGGGAAAAAAATGTTTTTAAAGAGCTTCAGTGAAAGTTTTGCATTCATTTTAGGCAAATGGAAATGTGCAAAATGACTGCATAGAGCTGACCAACTCTTGAATACAGGATTGTTAACAAGTTTCAAAAAACCTGCATCATTAGGAAGACAAGAAGTAGGAAAGCAGGATTTAGCTTTCTTATTTCTGGATATTTATGGCTTGTATAAATGTCAGAGGCCAGATAACTGACTTTTGTTGGTAATAGCCTGAACTGTATTACAATGTGTATATGTAGTTGTTATGGCAATATATCAGCAAGCCGCCACACTAGGTCAGACCTGGTTATATGGATTATAATGGGGTAATATGCAGGCTCAGGAGTTCTCTTTGAGTAGAGCCCTTCTGTTCTTTTCTTATAAAACATTTAGATACATATAGTCAACTGCTATAATGAGGAACCACAAAACATTTAATCTAGCAAGATACTTGGCGTCTTCAGCGCCAGTGCAATCACTATTGAACAAAGAGAAATTGAAAAAGAGACTTCTCTCCTACAAAAATTTACTTTTCTGATACATGCTTCATCTAGAGAACGTAATGATGAGCCATATTGTGGTCTATGCTGTACTTATGCTGTTATATCAAGGGTCACGGCAATTATGATTGCTCGCCTCTGTGTTTAAAGATTGCTCCTCTCAGCTCTTAAAGACAGCCTACTCCAGTAAAGCCATCCATATGCTGAGGTTCTTCTATACAGATTCTTTCCACATTAGTATTTTCAGTACACACTTAAACGCTTCTGATGAGAAAGTGCACATATACTTTTTAGTGCTTCAAAACCTATGGTTCCTATGCCATTATTAGTATTTTAGCACTGCATAACTTTGAATTGTGACCTGTAAGATCTTCCACTGTGTAATGGCAGGGAGCCTTACCCTCTGCAACTTGCAGTCGATTCTTAGAAATCCTTTTAAGAAACACAGACTCTCTCTTTGAACCTTAGTGTTTCATACTTTCAAGGTAAAGGAGCTGAATAGTTTTTTAAATGCCTAGGTCTAAATGAGCATACTTTCAGATAAAATTACTATAGAAAGCTACATGATCAGAAACACAGTTTCTACAGTCTCTAGCAAAGCAAAAGAAATTCCACAGACGTATGGGAAGAGCAGGACTGTCAGTGCATTGCACCTATGGGTACAGTCAAGAGCGGTCGATGTAGCCTTTGGGCTTAGACAGTTCAATGCCACATCCTGTGCACAAGGGAAGTCTGAGAGAAAATACTAGAGGCTTTTGAAGGAGCATAATTCCTCTACTTACGTTTGTCTTGATATCTGTATAATGATTGAGGTTAGATCCAGAAGATCTGTTTGATGGATGATCTTACCTGAGAGAATTTTCGAAGCAAACCAGTCTATTACAAAGAAATATTTTGTCTCCAATGGTAAACTACACTCATTGCAACTGTCAGCCTTAGGGAAAATTGTACAGCTCCTGATCCAGAGGAATCTAGACTTCTAATTTCTAATTATATATGTTCTAAGTACACTGTATCTATACAGTTTAAAATTAAGATAGATTTTAAATCTAAAAATAAAGATGAGGTTTTGAATAGTCTCAGAAAAGAACAAGTTATTTCCAGAGCTCATTCAACTTTTATGATCACTTTCATGTAATAAATGAAAATTCTCCTAAAAATACTGATGTACTATTACCTAATTAAACTATTCCATGCAGTACTACCTTAGAAGCCTGGATGTTTCTAGATTTGTACCTTCCCACAGATAGAGCAGGAAGTTAGGAAAATACCTGATTTTTAAAAGAGCTGCTACTGAAATAATACTGTTTTTCATGCTAACACAAATCAATCTGTCAATATGCATGACAATAGAAAAGGTCAGCTCAAAAAAAAAAACCAAAATATATCTTCTTGCCGCAGACTTTTGTTTACATTCCAATTAAACTATTTTGAAGATATTTTTATCTAATGAATTCTTGCATGGACCTGTGAAGAGGTACGAATTTCAGAAATGTCCAGAGGGGTCAGTGGAATGAGGATTTCTTTCCTGGGGACAGGATTCAAGCTTTCTCAAGGACTATACAAAGAAGATTCAGTATCTGGTTTTGTGGCACAAGTCCTCGTGTTTAATGTGCAATTTCAATCATGTTTCCTCTATGATCCTATGGATTGTTCACAGAAAGGATGAGCATTGGGAAAAAAATTCTCCCAGAAAAGAAAATGAGCTGCACCTTGATGTAAGAGTTACGTGGCCAATTTCTGCTAAACTTCACCCTCACTTAGCCACAGACTCTTGAAAGGACTTGTGAAGGCATCTGGGAAAGGTATCACTGCTACCACCAAGCTCTCAAGGTGCTCCCCAGCTCACTTGCCGGTGACACAGCATAGTTCTGCACTCCAGCTGGGACATTATCCCAGGTAAGCTACCATGTCCAGCCACGTCATGCCTCTCATGCACTGATCAGGAGAGAAGATCTGGCCCTTGACATCTGCACACTTGAGAGAGAGGAAGTGCCTCATAATCATAAGCTTCAAGGATAGTGCTACCGTTCTTTTGATTTGAATTTATATTGTCTTTATAAGTAGTCAGTGACAGGCAAGGATTAAAACTCAAAACAGCATATCCTGGTTGATTATTAGGAGTAATGCTATTAAAAAGTGATAGTGCTCAAGTTATAAATTGATGCAATTTAATGGATATTATAAGTAGCAGAGATGTTCAGCTAAAGCCATGGCTAAAGGGACTCTGGTTTAATAACTTTCTAATTACATCTGTATAAGCTGGGTCACTTAGCAGTAAACTGACAGGTTTACATTTCCTTATATACTAGATATTGCTCTGTGTATTAGCCCTACACTAGCATTGAAAATAGAAAATAATTGGGTTCCTTTTTAGCCTCCCCAAATGGTTTAAACTAGTGGCAGTGCAGATCAACACAATGCCTCTACGTGTGCGATTTTAACGGTCATTGATTTCCTCAGTTCCTGGGCAGCACGACGTTGGCTGGAAAGCCACGCTGATGTGATGGCTGGAAAGCCGAGTGGTGAAAGGAGCTTTACGCAATTTTATATTAGTTCCTGGTATTCAAGAGCCCACCTTACAGAAAACCAAAGGCTGCATTCTCCAAATTCTAAATATTTGGTGTTATTCCTTATGGCAGAGAAATGTAGCATCATTCTGTGTATGAACAACTGGCAATGGCTTTGCACAAAGGTTTGAAATGTCTGATGAAAATTTGATGCCTGGCTGAGGTGCAACAGGCGAGTTTTCTGATAGGATAAGTGGGAAGGCAGGAACAGTTTTAAACAAACAGGCTGGTGGAGGTTTCTACCTAACGTCTTCCATGTATAGCACTCTTTAAATTTTATTAATTGCAGTCATGCCTGTTACCATGACAGCTAGGTGCTGCAATTACCTCACACCTCAGGGTACTTCAGGCTTAGTACACCATTCAGAGTCTACATCCCTGAATTTTGTTTTTATTTTTCGACTTTTATGTACTTTGTGGAAGTATTGTAGGAAGCAGAAGCACGCCATGAAAGAAAAATGCACCTTTGTAGTCCCAAGGCACCACAAGCCCTATTTAGCTGTGGCCTGAGGAAACAGTAAAATGTAATGTTCTCTGTGGGAATCAAATGCAGTGACCGCAGCTGGGTTTTTTTTCTTTCTCCTTTGCAACTGCCCAGGATGGCTAGAACATGCTGAGAAGAGCTCCTCAGTGAGAGGAACCTGCTGTACTGTAAAATGACTTTGACAGCAAGCTTTACCAGGTGAAAGCTGTAACACTTTCATCTAGAGGGATTAGCCTAAGGTCTAGCCCCTGAGCTTCTGCGTAATCTAGACATTTAAGATTTGGGGAAAGGCCACAGCAAAACAATGTATTTAGAAAGAATGTCCTTTTCCATCAGGATGCCTTCAAATTGGAGAGCCGGTTGCCATAACCAGTTGTGCCAGGCACAGACGTATCAATCAGAGCATGGCAGAGACCACAGTGCTGCGAATCCTGAGACAGAAGTGAAGGAGAAGGAAGGAGGTTCACACACAGTGCTTGAGAAAATACATCTGTTAATCCCTTCTTTAAGGTGTTAAGCAGGCTCAGCTGTCATGCAAGCCTTGTGCTGGTGATCCAGTACAGCATACTTTTTCTAGAAGTAGCTGATTTGATGCTCACTTTAGGTATGATATTACTTTGAACAGTAATGTAAACAAAGAGATCCAGGTTAGGCAAAATTATTGTGAGCAAACTTCAGTATTTTAAACTGAAGCTATGGATTCAGATGTTTACACCAAACCAGTTCAAGGATCAAGTTTCCCACCCAATGTGGTGGCAGTGCTATTTTATTTCTGTCAGTGTTTTCATATCATAAACTTCGATGTTTCAGTATATTTCAGCTGTTTCTAATCCCTGACACCTGAGACTTGGCATACAAATTGCTAACCCATATATTAATTTGAACAGAAGAGGATAAAGCCATGTTTAAGTTATGCAGCAAATTCTATTGATTTTTATTTCAGTCACAGAGGTGCTTTCTGCCAAACTGTTGTAAAATATGGTTTTCACTACAAGGAATTGCATGTTCATTATATTTTACATGAATCGGTATCTTTTCTATTGGTTTTAAATGCTTTTGAAATAACGATTATGCTTACATCAAGTAGGCTTTTTTGTACATCATTTCTCCCTAATATTAGAGTGGCATCTGTGAACCAAATTTGAGTCCTTTGGCTTTGGTCTTGTTATTAATTTATGTAAAGGTTTGCTAGAACTTTATTTTGAATCTTAAAGCCATGTATTACTGTATTTGCTAACAATAATGCACATCTTGGTGAGAGGCAGAAAGATTGTTGTTCAAATGTCACAGCATTTAAATGTTGGAGAGATTTCTAACAGCATTAATAAAAATACACTTTAATATTGGGCATTTACAGAAGAACATTGGTTATATTTTTTTATCTTAATCCCCTTGCTAGTATAAATTTATTTACCTATGTGCCGGAAGGGGACTCAATTGATTGTTTCTTAAAAAGAGGGGAAGAAAATCCCTGGAAGATAGAAAATAACCTCCAGCAAACAGAAATTATGTACCTAGGATATGCAAAACATAAGTGCACTCCATTCACTGTGTAATACTGCACTCACAGGATAGCTCAACAAAATCAAATTTACTTCACCTGTCTTCTAATGAATTTTGAGCATTCTAAAGAGATAATGCTACTGTGGCTGGAGTGAATAATGTTTGGCATATTAGTATATACCGGTCCAGAAGTCAACGAGTTTTCTCATGACTAGGGAGTTTTTACTGAGATGTTCATACAAACTTCAAAATTGTGAGACAAGTCAGGTTTTCCACTGATTTAAATAAACTCAGTGCTTTCTCTCCTCCCCTTCACCACTACTGCCCAAATAACCTATCAAGAAATAGTGATGTTCGGCTATTAAAACACAAGTCAAAGTCTTTGGAGATGATCTGTCGAGTAATTAGTGATCCTGAGCCCAGGGTACTGTTACTTAGCAACTTCTGAGAATGGATTAACCTTCTGTGGTCATCCCTTGCACTTGCATGTATAAAAAGACTGATTCTTATGTTGGTTTGTACAGTCAGGTAAAGCATCCAAGAGATCAATCAGAGATTTCCCTGAAAGAAATATATGCATTCTATTGCATTGCATGTGCAGTGAGGTGAGTGCATTTGAGATAAACTGGGCAGCAGTAAAAGCACAGCATAGTTGATTTGCCCTTGTGCAATAACGCATATGTACACCAGATGCCTTTTCTGTGGATAGGCCAACTATTCAGTGCATAATCTAGGGTTTGACTTTTAGATTAATTCATAGTTCAGTGTGGTTTAATATATATATTTGTTATAGCACACCAAACAGAATGGACTGGCACACATGCAGTGACTTCTCTGACGTTTCCAGGCAATGCTTGGATCAGTCTCACAGCTGTTTAAAACTCCTCAACAAAAAGCCAAATTCCCCTTTCTTCTCTGGCACAAAAGAGAGTAAACTTTGGAAAGTCTAAGTACTTGTGAAACTTTGTTAGACAATAGAGTGCAATGTGGAGACTCCTTCTGAACTCAGACTCACCTGTAGGTAAGTGTTGTCTATTATTTTGTGATCTGTTCTTCTGATGTAAATGTAAAATCCCTATGAATATTAATGATAAATTCCTGTGAATTGTCTAACCCAGAAAGAACAGACACTATAAAAACCAATTTGTTTGACATGATTGGTAAAAGACCTTATTCTGTAATAATTGCCAGAACCATTCTTGATGCCTGTGAACAAAATTACTGCTTTCCCATTTGCTATACTTTTTATTATCTTTTGTGTAAACAGTTATATTCATCATGTTAACTTTAATACTTAGCATTATATAGGAACACAGAAATGGTGATTGGAGAGGATATGAGCAGGTCTAGGCCAGCTTCCAGCTCAAACTGCAGCTATCACTAACACACTCAGGTCAGTCATGCTATGGTCCTCCTAAGTCTTGAAAACCACAAAGACTGGAGATGCCACAGCCTCTTTGGGCTATCTCCATCTCCCAGGCTACAGCTGACGACTGTTGTTTTTGGTATGTTGTCTAGCACTGCTGAAAAGAGTTGGGCTCTGACACCTTTGTAACAGATATAGATACCTTAGGTATTTGTAGACTGCTATAAATCGCCCGTTCAACTCCTCTTTACCAGATGTACAATTAACTCGGAGCATAAACATTTGCCTAATATGCTTTTTGTTCATGTATTCCTTTCAACTTGACTCTGCAGTTGCTGTGCATGCTCTATTCAAACCACTAAGGAGTAATTTTTTTTTAGTATAGTTTGTTCTCACAGTTTCCTACACTGCATTTTTTTCTAGTGCATGTGGGGAGCAGAAGGCTAAAAGCATCTGTACTTTAGAAAGGTTCCTTCACCCTCTGATGACGGATTTCAGGAGGGGGAATTAGAGATTTCTATGATAGCAAAGGACAAGACTGGGCCTAGGTTGCAAATGATCTGCAAGTTAAGAAGACAACCACAGTAATACTTTGCTCATCTGTTTTTGCACAGAAATAGTCAAAAAAGATTAGGCTCAAAGGCTTCATACATTTTTTTTCCCCCCTGACTTTCATTAACCTGGGATGGCCAGCAGGTGATAGCAATTTATGCAAATCCTTCTCTCTATAAGACATTTTACCTTTTGACAATAGACAACCAAGCAGATGACACAGCTACAGACAAGAGGGTTTTTGAAGACCCAATTTAAAATCTGAGCTACCATATTTTTTTCAAAAGCTTTTCGAAGGATAAGATAAGAGTGTAATCCCTTAGTTTGGTGCAAATATTTTAAGACTTTGTGTTTCTAAAATCCAATTTGAATTAGCCTTGAACTTTAAAGCTGTTTATGTCTACTGAAGCAAAAGACACCATGTGATGCATATAATAGAAAGTATTGTACAGTCTCTCTTTTTCTCCACCCCTTCTGACATTGCTCTATAGTGTGTGCCAAGAAAATCATCCAAAGGCAAAATGTTATAACTTTAGAAAAAGAAAATGCTAGTCCCTTTCCAGCAAAGGACTTACAAATCCTCCTTTTCCTTAGGCTTCTCTAGCCTTATAATTTGTTAGGAACTCTTGCCATCAAATTTGCTTAGGGTGAACTTGACATTGTGTGTGAAATGATTTCCAATTACATGTTGTATAAAATGCTTCTTGATACTTATAACAGCTTGGATGAGTCTGCTGCATCTTTGGGAATCAGCACTTTGGGGATCTGCATACTGATGTGACTTGTGAGAGGAGGGTCCATCATATAATGAGATGTTAACTTGCTCTCATTTCAAATCATGCATTATTTAAGAAATGAGAGGAAGAGGTTGGGCAAACCGTCATGAATTCCTTCACTCCCAACATCAACCTGCCTATCCTTTTGCCCAAAATAGGTATCATTATCAAAATTTACATGTTTTCAAAGTTTATCATAAATTCTTTTCAAAAGTCCTGCTACTTTGGGCATTGAAGCAGGGCATAGATCAGATACAACATGCAATTCATTGGATGTATCCTATTTTAGCCTTAACTTACCAATGTGGTTAGAAAAATAGGGACATAATTCACAAGAACTGTTTCTGAAAGTAACTTTCTTCTACTCAGTTAAAAAAATCACCGATATACCAACTAGTTTATTAACCAAGCCTATACGTGCTGGTAGGGTGTTTACAAAGGAAAACAATAAATAGTCCTTTGGTTATACCAGTAGCACGGTAGGCATAAAGCTGGGATTCAAATGTTGCTCTGACCCAGGGAAATCAGTTAAGACTAACCTCATAAAATGACATAAGCCTCCCATCTGACAGATTCAGCAGCTGTGCTTCTAGTGTCCACTGTCTCAGAGAAATTCACTATTTAGCAAGTAGGAGGGTTTGCATATAGAATAGATCCTCCATAAAACTAGCATGTTGAGCAGGGAGCAGCCTAAGGGAGCCAAAGAGGATTAAGCTACATATCTAAAAGGAAATATGGAAAATCAGGAGGTCTGGATGGGAAGTAAAACCCTCAACCATATACTACAAGTAGTGGTTTTTATCCATCACCATCCTGTTTTCAAAAAAAAAAAAACCAGCAGTGTTTGGAGACAATACCCAGTGTTTCAGCAATACCCAATGCCTTATCTTCTGTCATTTAGATCACCAAGGACATGAGACAACCAAATTCAATTTCCATGCTTTGAGGATTATACTGACATGTCTGGTCTCCTGGTAGATGTAACTCACCTGCACATTCACAGGTGTGTTGAGCTGACCTACTATAGTCAAATCATTACATATTTCTAGATCTAGAAGGGGGTAACATCATAAAATCATAGATTCATGGAATAGTTTGAGTTGGCAGACACCTTTAAATATCACCTAGTTCTAAACCTCCTACTGTGGCCAATAATGTCTTTCACTAGATCAGGTTGCTCAAAGCACCATCCAACCTGACCTTGGACACTTCCAGGGATGGGGCAGCCGCAGATTCCCTGGGCAGCCTGTTCTAGTGTCTCATCATAAAAAATTCCTTTCTTATATAAAATCTAAATCTACCTTCTTTTAGTCTAAAACTGTTACTCCTTGTGTTATCACTATAGTCTCTGGTAAAAAGTCTTCCTCCATCCTTCTTAAATGCCCCCTTTAAGTATTGAAAGGCTGCAATAACGTCTTCCTGAGGCTTTCTATTCTCCAGGATAAACAAACCCAACTCTCTCCATCTTTCTTCATAAAAGAGATGTCCTAGCCCACTGATCTATATGTGTCCATTGCTAGACAGGTATACAAATTACTAGACTGGTATAAGGAAACTGGCATCAGTGCCTTTGGCAGCCTCTGTAGTGAGATCTCCCTGAGTATTTAGGTTGTTTCAAAGTGAATTTTATTTATTTAACATTAATGACAATGTAGACCCCTATTCTGGGTTCCACCAAATCCCTTTTAAAAGGTGCAAAGATCCTCATGGCAGAGTACAATGAACACACCTGTCATCTGCTTCCTACATCTGTAGGTGATGCTTATATTCAAGGACTAGTACCTGTTACAGCTATTTTGGATTAAACTGCAGAGATGACCTAAAAAAATGGTGGCTTAACAAAGGAGACACTTAGAGTGAATGGATAATTGACAAAGCTTTATTTACAAAGTATCAAGCAATTATATTAATGTTTTAAATATCTGGCTTTTTGTCTAATTCATCTGTGAATGAGTGGGGAAAAATCCATGGTAAGTGTAGCTTCCTAATGAAAATAATGTGAACAAGAACAATCTTCTTAGCTTTAAAAGTGTCATGATCTATGTAAAAGTTAGTCTTTTTATACTGTTTGTGAGACCAACATCTTATTGAATTACCTTTGTGCTACTTTTCCACTCTCTAAACCCCACTCTTCAAAGCTTTATGGCTGCACATTGTGGTGTGAATAGGCTTATGGATGCTATGAACTCTTTAACAAAAAATCCATTATAATGATACATTGCTTTTTCAGAGATATTCAGTGTATAACAATCCTAATGGTTCTGGTGAAGTAATAGGTATGGAAATGCTGGGTAGAAGACAGCTTCTCCCTACTTGAGTTGCTATATGAAAGGTTCTGGCTCTAGTTATCGTCGATCAAACCACCTGCAGCACTTAAATTCGTTTTTTATTTTTGTTCCCAGCAGTAGTCCCATTGCATTCAGTAGGATTGCATACATGATTAAACTGATCAAGGTCTAATTAGTGAAAGAAGTGCAGCCGTCAGTGCTGTAGACAGAAGGCTATGCCCTGAGCCCATCTTCCAGTCCCCTTTGTAACCCATGTGCTCTTACCCATGTGCCCACACAGACATGAGCTTGTCTGTGTCTGCGTGCAGAATGTTATTCTGAACAAGCATTTAAATCCAGATGTAAATTAGTTTCATATTTTGAGTCCTTTGGAAAACCAGACTAAAATCCATTTTTATTCTAGAGTATTTCAGAGCCTTAGGTGGGACTATTTGATGGATGCAGAGATCTCTTTCAAGGGGAAAAGCAGCAAGTGAATATTTATTTGTCCTGATTTTAAAACAACAGGAACATCTTCAGTCATAAGTCAAGGACTTGATTTCTTCATGAAGTGATTAAATAGCAAAACTCCTCTGGCCCTGTGTGTAGTCACTGGAGAAGGAGTGAGATGTATCTCCTCAAAATATTTCAGTCCACAGCCAGAATTGCCTTGTAGAGCAGTGTCATTATTTTCTGTAGCCTACAGAAACTAATTGCCTAATTTAACCAGCCAAAGGAGGTGACTCAGATTTGATAATCTCAGTCTTTCAGGTCTTTTGCTGCTAGGCTCCATTACAAATGCACATTGATGGTAATGTTTATTTGCAATATTTAGCAATAGATACTTTGCAGGATAAAAAGCCAATGATTTAACTTTGAAGTCTTTTTTTGTTGAGACAGTCACAGCCTAATGTGTTGAAGATGCCTTTGTCATATTTTCTAATAGGACACATACGAAAGGCATTTAAGTTCTTAGGGAATTATTGAATTAATACTTTAATATTCTGTAAATACTGTTTAAAAATATTCATGCCGAAATTTTGATCATCAAACTCCAAATCATCATGCAGATATTAGTTACTTGAAGTAGATAAGAACTGGGAGTAAACTAGAGAACTGGATAATGGAACAACTGAGTAGTAGTCAAGTTGGCAGATGAAGTCAAATGTACAACTGTATGTAACATGAATAAATACACTGAGACTGACTCCAAAAATCATAGTAGTCGTGAAAATGCTGCTGAGTCCCCAAAGCATTATGAGTTTTTGTGGGCATTGAAAAGTCATAATAAGTGAATATTCATGATTAAGTGTTGGCAGTGACTTTCATTCCAACATTTGAAAAATTTCACTCATTCAGTCAGGATAAAGAAAATAAAACTGTGTTAATTAAATGCCAAAGTAAATGACATAAATAGTGAGTAATTAAAAGGAAAAGTTCACATAATAGTTCAGATTTTTTTTCCAATTCTGAATATTTGGCAAATATTTATAAATTATAAATGAACAGCTAGAAAATTAATTATTGACTTGTGAATTATTTACTAACCAGAACAGATGTTAAAGTTCTGCATTATTTATTATGATGCATTTATTTCAGTGCTGAATTTAATCTATGAAGATGATAGTGATATTATAACTGTATTATTTAAACAGGTTGATCAGTTGTAATTATTATCGCTATTTAACAGGGAAGTCAACTAAAATACACAGGAAGGGAGATTTTCAGAGACCCAAGGGGTGGAGTTGCACAGGTCTAATGAAAATTAATGAGACTCACATTTCTAAATCCCTCTGGTGCTTATGAAAAGTCTTTCACAGGGAGGTTAAATTGCATGCCCAAGTCAAGAGCTAGCAATAGACACTGGGAGTTCTGGTCCTACTTAAATTTGCTGGTGATTGTATGCAATCTCTCCTCTATTTGGGGACTGGGTTTTTTTTCCACAATACTGAAATGTGAATGTCTCATTAGATACCAGGCTTTCCTAGCCAGAGCAGGCAGTTCATCCCTCTGACCAGCCTGCAGGTAACAAATTTGTTGGCCAGATATTCGTATATTTGGGGTTTAACAACAAATTCATATATCTTTATTTTTGCCTCTTTCTCTCCAGTGCTACATTGAAACAAGGGATTGTTCTTGGTAGAGTTGTTTAATGAAACTAACTGTCCCTTAGCAGCCATCTTATTAAACTCTAGATTTTTTATGTCTTATGGGTGGACCTGAGATAGACTGTCTGACTTTGCATATCCATGGCATATTATAAGATCCTAGGAACATCATGAAATCTCAGTGTTGCACTGCAATGATATTGAGCAAACTTTGAGACATTCTGAAGACCGGTTGGATTTACTTTGTTTTCCCTCCCATAAAAACAGATTAATTTTTGTCCCTTATTCTGGTTTTGCAGTTTTTCACAAAACCACCTTTGTTTATTCCTGCTTTATGGCACTTGTTACAGGAATCTGTCTGAACATCTGTCTATCAGCTGTGATATTAAAATCAACCATATTGTGCCCTTCTTGCTTGTTTTTAAGCCAGAGTAAAAATATTTGGACATCTTGTTCAATTTAATTTCATTTTTTTTCAGTGTCTTTTTTGTTTTTCTACTTCTTCTTAGCAATATTGTATCAAAATGTTGCAGTGAACTTGGAGATCTGACCTTATAGCCAACGAGTTCATACAACTATTAGCTAGAAATCCACAGTCTGGAGGCAGATCTCTTTTGGTGGTCTCAAAGGGGAGCTAAAGCTTATTTTAAAAGGATGTGCCACTTGTAAATACCTACCTACAACTTTTAAGCTTGAGTGGTAAAGAAAAAGATGGAAAATTACTATGGTGGGACAAGGAAACTTGTATACATGATTTTTTTTTCCTTCTGGTTTGTATTCAGCTGTGTAGGGAAGCAGATGTTACAGGTTTTGCAATTCATACAGCAACTTTTGGCTAAAAAGTTGAATGCATCTTATAAATTTTAATGAATTTAACTCTGCAACAGCCTTGTGAGGGATTGAATTTCTGCTATGTCCATTTTACAAATAAGAAAACTCAAGAAGTTATGACTTGCAAAAAATTCTACTGAGTGTCTAAGACAGATGTGGGAAGTAAACTTGAAACTCTATGCGCACTTATCACTTTACCTTCCCAAGGTCCAAAAATGTATGGAAATTTGTAGAGGAAAATGCTTTGCTGTCATTGTTAGCTCTGGAGGGCTTTGTATGCTGCCTGCTGAGATCTGGCATCACCCTGTCCTCTTCCCACTCATCCTGTCATTTCTGTCTGCTCCATTGCATGCCAAAAAATATTTTATTTGAAAAGGAGAGTGTAATGTACTGAAAATAAATTGTTTATTTTGTGGATGAGCACCTTGGAGGATTCAGAGAGGGCTGATAAGCCTGGTAGTTAAGGAAGTTTTTGTTGATCCTCTGACTTGGGGCAGGTGCACTGGTACCAACTGGTACCAATTGTGGATTTATTGGCCCAGTTTGTGAGATGATTTTATGCCGATATGATTTTTCTTGTGCGGTGAAGGCCGTGAGAGGATGGACAGAGCTTCCCATGAAAGTGTCTTGACTTGCCTCCAGCTAGGCATCTTGGTTTCTCCTAGAGGCCAAATCATCCCATAAAATCCACAATTCCCTTCTCATCTGCCAAAATCCTCCCAGCTGGCAGCTCTAATGCCTGTGATACCAAGTATGTTAAAAATTCTCTAGGCTTTAAAATAAATCTTTTGTTGTTTTGCTGACTATATTTTTAGGTGAATATAAGGAAATAAATCAAATGTTTGCATGTTTTATTTTTCCAGTGGTCACTGTAATCCTCTTTTACTTCAGTTGTTAAAAAAAAAAAAAATCCCATCTTTCCTCTAAAATAAAATTGAGGCCTATTCTTATTGAAATGAGATGCATAAACCATTCTGCCAGGACAAGTTGTTCCGATCTGATCATCACAAATAATAATAATAATAATCATAATTTGCTATATAGAAATTATTGTGAGCACACATTTTCTACTGTGAGGGGCAAAAAGTGATCTATAACAAGAAAAAATACTCTGCTGGGATCCTTTTCAATAAAGAAAAGCAGCAAGCTGTTGGAGAGGTGTTAAAGTCAAAGCACATCTTAGTCATAAAGTTTCTAGCCAAATTCCAACAATAGAGATGTTAAGGTATGGTTTGGTGTTCCTTTAAGTACAATCTTCTGCTGCACCACACATATTTCATAAGCATTTAGAGTTTTGCTGACAAATAAATTCATATTAATATTTTAAATTAATGTGTAAGTAAGAGCACTCGATTTTCTTCAATGATAAATAATCCAGCAGTTCTGCAGATGATGAATGTCCCTGTTCTTAGAAGCTTGAGAGTTGCCACTGAGGAAAAATGCATCATGCAGCTGCTGCCCCCACAACCTGGGGCTAAATTCAGTGCAGGACTTAGGAGCCTGCAGTAAGAAGTGACTACATCCAAAGTTGCAATGCAGCTGCCCTCACTTCTCTCTCTCTCTGTCTCCTTGTGCCTGTTGTTACATACATCTCTATGTGATTAGGAAGGTCTTGTAGCACTTGAATTTGGTTTCTTCAGTGGTAATGTAGTGCAGTGAAGGCAGCCAGGGGCCTGCCCAAGGACACACTGTGCTTTGACAAAGCTTGTCTGCAGTATCCAATAGCACAGCACTCACTCTGAATCTGTGAATCTATAAGAAAATACCAACTTTTAATAACTCCACTAGCTGCAATTATTTATGTCATTAATATCAGGTCTTTCTGCAAGTAAGTCTGGCTAGCTTGCTTGCCCTGCAATGGTCATCCAGTGTTTCTTAAAGGAAGTGGTGACAGGCTCCAGCACTCAGGCACGGTGACTTCTTTGTGTGAGAGCCTGGAGGTGTGCTAAGGCACAGGCTGGCTACTAGCTGTGCCCAAGCTCTCCCCACTCCACCCTGAAACAACTTTTTAATGTGTGAGCCCCAGCATGTGACAAAAAGTCAAGGTCTGAGCATGGGCTGAGAGCTTCTTTCAGACGTATGAAGGATGTTACCAAGGTGATCCTTTGGTTCTCTGCTCCAAGTATCTCAATGTGCAAGTAGAAGGAGCAGGCTGGAGGCTACAGAGCCCACCTTCATCCCTGCTGCCTCTTGTGTTCATCACTGTGTTAATCTCAGGTGTGTGAGTTCCTGGAAGCCATGATTCGCCCTCTGCCTGAGCACCATCACATCTGCCTCCAGCAACTTTCCCTTTTCTGCGAAAGAGCACAGCTCTGATATCTAAGGAGCTCTGCCCTGGCTAGACACCATGAAGGATCGGGAAGGAAGGGGTGCTCCCCAGCTCTGAGCACACAGGAGGGGAGGCAAAGCATTGCCCTTCAGACCTGCAATTAGCAGTGCCCTGCTGATGCAGGGGAGCGACAGCAGCTGATACACCAACGCTGTCAGTCTGGGCACGTTTCCTCAGCATGCAGCTGAGAGAATGCAGTCACCCAGCCTGTTTCCTCCATTCAGAGAGTTCATCCTCGAAAATTATGATATGTAATTGTAGCCCTAAATCATACACTGTAGCTGTGAATAGTACAGTTGCCTGATTTCTCCTCCCATAAAAAGGACTTTGGATTTATTCCCTTTCTGAGTCACTGGAAAGCAATTTATAGCATTCTGGTTCTCTAGCTCTTGATTACAATAAGATTCAGCTCTCCAGCCAAATGTAGAGTTTGTTTTGTTTAACATTCATTTTGGTAAATGTGTTAACAAAATTGCAATTATAACTATGCTTTGTTAATACAATCTTAAGGAATTGTCTTCCTCTTCTTATCACATGTCATCACTGACACAAACAACCAGGACTAAAGATTTTGGGTCTCTTCATTTAGTGTTCTAACACTAAGCAACAGAGCCTTTTTAGTCACAGATGCAAAAGTCAGGAGTCTGTGGGAAACTCACAGAAAGGAAACAGCTTAAACATGAATAACAATCTTAATGATCTGATTATTTGGTTTTCTGTTCGTTATCCTTCAGGCAGCCTTATAAAATCCAAAGTGGTATGGGGAAGATGTTTCAAAGATGATATAAGTGCTGAGACAGAACAGGAACTGCAAAGAGAAATTAGATATTAGGGTTTGATATTAGGGCAAGGAGACACTTGTTCCTAAACAGCTCTCTGCTACTGCTCTGTCAGCTGAAGGAACCTGGGAGACAGAGTAAACACTTTGACAGAACCCAAGTGCTATCAAGGCAACTTGATGATCTGTGGCATTTTAGCCCAGCTGCGCACTTGTTGCAGGCAGCCAAGTGCAGCAGGGAAATTCCTTGTAAAACAGCCCCATTTAAACTAAGAGTCTTGTTGAAAAACAGTGCCAGATCAAATGTCTGGGATGGCAAGTAATTTGCAACCTTATTGCATCTCTCTTTTCCATGCAAACGTATGCTCAAACTTGTAAAGTGTGTGCAGGATTCATAGATTGTCCCACACAAGTAAGACAGGAGAGTTTCCATCATCTTTCTGAGATTTTACCCCTTTTGAGGGACATCTCAGCATCACTCCAATTAAAAGGGAAAAGGGGCTTTCTAAAAAAGAACCCTGATGCTCTTGTTTTAATGCACTCATGTTGCATTCCTATCCTGAAGGAATGGCCAGTTTATAGAGGCTGGAAGGAATCAATATGCAGCTACCTTCTTTGCCTCTTTGATGCAGAATAGTGCTTGGAGACTTACCTATGCCAGTCCTGCAATTGCTTGTAAACTGCACAGTGTCACAAACCAACAGGAGTGGGCCAGGATTCAACCCTCATCCATGTATGAGAGAAACTGATGTAGAAGGATATCATTTTTCTTTGTCATACGTATGATAGTCATGTTTCCAAACCCTGCAATTTCAAAATTGTTTAATTTTCATATAATGGTAATGATAGTTATTACACTACTCAATGTTATGTCTAGGGGGAAAAACGAGTGGGAAATTTATTCTGCATTAAACTATCAGATTGAGGTATACAGCAGACACATGAGCTTGTGTCTATGTTAATTTACTCACAGACTGCATCTTAAATTTCATATCTGTTCTATCATGCTCTTAATTAAGCTCTAAGTAATTTAAAGCTTTGAGGTGGACTACTGTTTTATTTCTAGCCATGGTGCATGGAAGTGTGATTCATATGTGTGAATAAAAATAGATGAGGACAGACTTTTCCTAGTGTAAACTGTTACAGCTCCAGCAGCTTGTCTTTCCAAGGGAAGACCAGAGAAGTGGCATAGCAATTTTTGTCATCATTTTAGGGTGAGCTGTGTTACTCATACATGGCAAAGCTACAGGACAGTGCAGAAGGGGCTTCAGGGATGAACATCGGGTCTTTCTGTTGGTCCTGTTTCATATTTGTTCCTATCTAAAGGCAGATGAATGATGAGTTGAACATAGAGAAATACTCACAATAGAGGAAGTAAATACCTCCTGCTGAAGAAACAAGGTGAGGAGATCTACTGAAGAAACTAGCACCTCTCTTTAGCAAATCTCACACTTCACATAAAAATAACCTATGCTTAGATGCGTGGTCAGCAGGGAGCTCTCTGCCAGGGCAGCTTCAGCACATTAATCACCTGCCTTTGATATCCAGATGCAAAGTCCAGCTCTCATGGGCATCCTGTAATGTTATGGCACTGAGTCCATAAACTAATAAATGTGTTTTGCTGATCCAGACAACGCTGAACAATTTGGTTTTGAAACAAAAAAGATTTATTTCTATGTGAAACTTCTTCTGTGGTGCTGAATATAAACATAATTACCAAAGATTTAAAGTCAACTTCTAGCTGAAGACTTGTCAGGATATCCCGATGTTTCATGTCTAATTCTTTCCCTCTGCTCCTTCCCTCTGCTGGCAATGGCACGCTTCTATGTCTTGCTAGATGCCTGTTGAGCAAAGCCTTTTATCAGTGCAGCCAGGGTACAATTTGGGCTAAATGTGGGAATATGACTCTTCATGAGATCAATGTTGCTGAAAAAATATCTAAATATTTCCAAAGCCTACTTTTTCTTTTTAGAAATCATAAGAAATTCAATCAGAAGCAAAATATCAAAGATACATCAGTTACAGCTACACTATACACTGCACTGCCTGATTTTAGGAGAAAAGATACTACTAGTGTTTATCTTTCTGATTGGCAGGAAATTTATAATCAAAATCTGTAACTTAATTAAAAATGTGGTGTCACTACTGGAATATGTTTTTTCTGTTGGTGTCTTCTACATACAGATTCATAGAATCACAGAATCACAGCATCTTCAGGATTGGAAGGGACCTTGAAAGATCATCTAGTCTAATCCCCTTGCCAGAGCAGGACTACCTAGAGTAGGTCACACAGGAACTCACCCAGGTGGGTTTTGAATGTCCCTAGAGAATAAATCCTTCCCTATGTTTCTTTGGAACCTCTTATGTTCCAGCTTATACCCATTACCCCTTGTCCTATCATTGAATATCACTGAGAACAGCCTGGCTCCAACCTCCCAACACTCACTCTTTATGTATTTGTAAACATTAACAAGGTCACCCCTCAGTCTCCTCCAAGCTGAAAAGCCCCAGCTCCCTCAGACCTTCATCATAAGGGAGATGCTCCACTCTCTTCATCATCTTGGTGGCCCTGTGCTGAACTCTCTCCAGCAGCTCCCTGTCCTTGAACTGAGGAGCCCAGAACTGGACACAATATTCCAGATGCGCAGGCAGAGTAGAGGGAGAGAAGAACCTCTCTCAACCTACTGCTCACAGCCCTTTTCATACACCCCAGGATGCCATTGGCCTTCTTGGCCATGAGGGCACATTGCTGGCTCATGGTCATCCTGCTGTCCACCAAGACCCCCAAGTCCCTTTCCCCTACACTAACAGTTCATTTCCCAGCCTGTACTGGTACATGGAATTATTCTTTCCCAGATGCAAGACTCTACACTTGCCCTTGCTGAATTTCATTAGATTTCTCTCTGCCCAACTCTCCAGCCTGTCCAGGTCTTGTTGAATAGCAGCACAGCCTTCTGGTGTGTCAGCCACTTCCCCCAGGTTAGTATCCTTAGCACACTTGCTGAAAGTGCCTCTATTCCCTCATTGAGGTTATTAATGAATATCTTGGACAGTACTTGTTCCAGCACTGACCCCAGGGAGGCTGACCATTCTGTAGTTACCCAGCTCCTCCTTCTTGCCATTTTTGAAGACTGGAGTGACTCTTTCTTCCAGTCCTCGGGCATTTCTCTGGTTCTCCACGATTTACTGAAGATGATGGAGACTGGTTTAGCAATGACTTCCACTTGCTCCCTCAGCACCTGTGAGTGCATCCCATTGGTGCCCATAGATTTATGTACATCCAGATTGCTCAACTGATCCTTAACCCTATCCTCATCAATCAAACAGAACTCTTCCTTTAACCTGACTTCCTCTGGAGTCTGAGGCTCCTGACGACAGTCTGCAGCAGTATATACAGAGACAAAGAAGGCATTCAGTAACTGCCTTCTCTGTATCCTCTGTCACTAGGGAACTTGCATTATTCAACAGTGGGCCTACATTGCCTTTAGTCTTAATTTTATCCACCATGTATTTGAAGAAGCCCTTCTTGTTGTCTTTGATCTCCCTTGCAAGGTACATCTCCAACAAGGCTTTAGCTTTCCTAGTTGCCTTCCTACATCCTCTGGCAAAAGCCTTATATTCATCCCAAGTGGCCATCCCTTCCTTCCATGATCTATAGACTCTCTTCTTCCATTTGAGTTTGCCCAAAAGTTCCCTATTTAACCATGTGGGTCTCCTGGCTCCCTTTCTTGATTTCCTACCCATTGGGATGCTGTGATCCTGAGCTTGGAAAAAGTGATCTTTGAATACAGACCACTATCTTGGGCCCCTTTATCCTCTAATACCCTGTCCCACAAGATGTCCCCTAGTAAGTGTTTGAAAAGGCCAAAATTGGCCCTGCAAAAGTCCAGGGTTGTGATCCTGCTTGGTATTCTGTTTCTACCACACAACATCCAGAACTCCACCATCTCATGGTCACTGCAGCCAAGGCTACCCTCAACCTTTACCACTTCAACCAGACTCTGCTTGTTCATGAGTACAAGATCCAGCAGTGCTCCTCTCCTAGTTGGCAAAACCACCATTTGCATCAAGAGGTTATCAATCATGCCCTGAAGGAACCTCCTGGACTGTCAGTGACCAGCTGTGTAGGTCTTCCAGCAGATGTCTGGGTAGTTAAAATCCCCCATGAGAACCAGGGCCTATGATTTTGAGGCTGCTCCTACCTGCCTGTAGAAGGCCTCATCAGCTTCCCCATCCGGATCAGGTGGCCCATAATAGATACCCACAACAGTGTCACATATGCTAGCCTACCCCTTAATTGTAACCCACAAACTCTCAACTTGCCCCTCATCCTCACCTGGACAGAATTCAGTACATTCCAGCTGCTCTTTCACATAAAGAGCAACTCTACCACCTTGCCTGGCTGGCTTGTCTTTCCTAAAAAGGACACAGTCATCTATGACCACTTTCCAGTCATGGGAGCTGTCCCACCGTGTCTCTGTAATAGCCACCAGATCATTGCCCCTTGCCCATACACAGACTTCCCGTTCCTCATGCTACATGCATTGGTGTATAGACATTTCAATAAGGACGTCGATCAGGTAGGATTTACCTCAACACTGGCTTGCCACCTTTACGCTTAACTCTAGAGGGCCTGGTTTTATCCCACCTTTTATCCCATTTTTATACATCTGTTCTGATACCATACCTTTCCTCACCTTCACATAATTTCACTTCTTTTTCCATGTCATTCAGTTGGAAACAGAAAACGCAATTCTGACAGCCGAAACCTTAAAGTATATTTTAACTATCAGAGTATGGTTAATATAAATTAATAAGTGGCTAAAATATCATAAAATCTTGTACTTGAAACTTCTCTTTAATATGGGAAATGCTTGCAGCATTTTTGACAAATCTGGATACTCAGCAGAAACTGTGTCAGGAAAAAAAAGGCTTTTTTTTTAACTGTATGTATTGCTTTTCTTATACCTGTCTTTCAAAATTTATTTATCTCTGAGTAAGTGACAAATAGGAGGGGAAAATGGAGGAAGAAAGATTAAAAAAAAAGGAAGAAGTAGGACTAAGCAGAATCAGGAGGACTTCTACCTCTAAAAACTTAGAAGCAAATTTCTAAGACTCCTTGCATTAAGAAAATGAAAGAAATAACCTATCTCTATAAGAGCCTGCAGAACAAAATTAGTTCGATTTTGTTGGTTTTGCTCATTTTCAGGTTGGCTTGAGTACAAAGAAAATGAGAAAACTGTCTTTATTATCATTAATCTGGTTCCATTCAGCCATGCTATTTATTTACAGCAGAGACAGTAATGCAAAGGGAAGGCACAATGCATTTATGTTATTATCTCTTCTAAATATGCAAGAGTTTATGAACAAACTATTTATCATCTTTCTTTCTGACCAATCCAGAATTTTCTTTAAATTTGCATTATTATTACTTGCAAAGCACCTTCCACTTTGACTGCAGAGTATTTTCTTCTGCTTCCATATGAGCAAAGTGTTTTATACATATGGACCTTCTTCTACTCTGCCAAAATATGTCAGTCTGCCAACTATCCCACAGAAGGACGGAGTAGAAAAGTATGTAAGATGAATGTTATACTGTAGATTGACACAAAGAAATGGAAATGAACTGATGCAGCACAGTACCACAGGCTCAATTAGTTTAAATTAGGAAATTTCTCAATGTAAAATTTCATACTTTAAGATTCAAAATTTAAATTCTCTGTGTGGAAAATGTCTGCACACATTTCAGGCATTTTTCTTTCCATTTATCTTGTCTACTACCTTGTGAATATATATTCCAAGTTATTCTTCTCCGACTAGCTTTGGTATTTCTCACATTCTGTGTGTTTTGTCACTCTTGATTTTTGTTCTCTCGTTCCTCAGTAAGGCGTTTGAACAAGAGACAACAGTGTTCAAGTTTTCTCTGGGGATATAAAACACAACAATATAAAAATCAAAAGATGGGTCATGTCGTGATACATTTTTACTGATACAAAACTATCTCTCCCTTTGAAAGAGAGTATGTTTATGGATATATTTTTAAACTAATGAGTCACTGGACATGTTGCAGTTTTTAATGGTGTATGAGTAATGCCTGGGAGTCTGCATTTTAATATGAGGGAAATCTTGACATTTTTAAAGGGAATTCTCTGGTGTCGTTTCTATGGTTACTTTTGGAAAGATATAATATTTGTTTCAGTTGATTTTTAGTTGTGATCAACAGTAGAGTAATGAATATATTGAATGTAAAAATAAAGAAATTTTATTTCTTATGAGCCCTTCCAGACCAGCAGGAGACCAAGGGACCAATTGCACCTCACTTAAGCCCTGACCTAGGAGCCTAAAGGAGTTTCTTCAGTTCATGGACTCGACTTGGGTTTTTGGAAGCAAGAAAGCAGAATCAAAGGCAGAAATGTGTATCAGGGAACATAGATAGTGGAACTATGGGTTGAATGTTTGGCTCAGTGGAAAAGAAGATGGGATAATTAGTCCTAAGGCTTAACTTAGCTAAAGGAACAAGACTATTAAAAAATGTGAGTTCAATATTATGACATAGAAAAATTAAGACCTTAAAGAATGCCTTTGTACATCTTTTTCTCCACAGCATCTTCTCCATTTGCTCAAACAACTGAACAGCAGAATGTTTCTACTAATCATAGTTACAACTCTAAAAGCTTTCAGTACATTTGTATATTTTAAAATGCAACACTTCAAGGCATAGTTTCCTTTTTCCTGTGAAGTCAAGATCTCATGTGCTTTTGTCTTACAAGCAGGGCATTGATTATGGCCTGTTTGCTGGCCTCCAAGATGCTCATGAGAGTCAAACTTTCAAGCACAAAGTGATCAATCCAAGCACAAAACCTGCAGCTCTTCCCCAGGTATGCTTAAAGTTCATCCCGAGATCATCACAGTGCCTTCAGGAGCTCTGAAGACAGGACCAGAGAGAGGCTAGAAGGATTTCCAGAGGAGCTTTTAACCTGAGTACTGCTTCTCACTAATTTCCTTGAATTCACAAGGAAATTTATTGCATAAAACTTAGGAATAGATATGTTGGAATGTATCTAATTGTGAAGAACTGAATTCCATACATAGTTTCGGATGATGAACCCTAAAATTTTCCTAAGCTCTGCATTTGAAAGGGCAGTATGGCTAGTATTATTGACAATTTTAAATTTTATATCGAATTAAGAGAAATCTTTGAGGTTTATTGGAAATCCATTTGAAATAATTTATCATACACAGAGGGAATGATTAAAAGGAGGAAAGAGGCAAGATCTATTCTTTCAAAAACCCAAGGAAATAACCAAATAAACAAACAAACAAACAAAACAGAAGATCTTCTCCCTGTGCAATTAGCTTTGCATGAGAGACTTGTCAGTGTGTGTCTTATCAATCTCTGGCATGACCCCTTCATTCTTTGCCCTTTCAAAACTCTGAGAAAGTTATGGGAATCCAGTGACAGGCAGGTGAACATAGCTCTCAGTGCCACTTTTAAGACTGCACTTTAAGGCTGAAAGCTTCTCTTCATATAAAACAGCACTCTTGCTCTTCTTCAAATTAAAAAAATGATACTTCAGAGCTAATTGCTTCAAACATTAAGTGTTTGAGTACAAGTGACAGCTTATGGACCGTACCTACATTTAGTGAAAATTGACAAAATTTCCTCTATCAGGAAAGCAGTGACTCTGAAGTCTTACTAGTTTGAAGGGAATTTTAAATCTATAAATGTTTTGAAATTAATTGGGAAGAAAAAAAACCCAAAACAAATAACTGTCTATACACATGCTTCATTATATCCAAAATACAAAACATAGGATAAGTACTTTTTCACCAATATGTGTGATATCATATGTAATCTGAAGGCATAAATTAAAAGCATGTATTTTTAAAATGAGTGTTCAACACATTCATTTTATCATGCTGTCACACATGATTGCTTGTCTCAGATTTATAACTTGTGGTTGCATAAACCAATTTAGTTACCTTCCTGTTCCCATGGCCAGAAAAAGGCAGAATTTTTCATTGTTGTTCAATGCTTGTGTGACTCAGAGAAGAAAATGGACTTTCTGAAAGTTATCTAGTCTCTGTCCTCCTTCCTACATCTGTCAGCACCTTCTTTCTCTTTTTCGTAAGTGTTCATACTTTCAGAGATCTAGTTACATTGAAAATGCTATGTACACAGTGCATTGTTTGCTTTACTGACCAAGGGTCTGCTTCCAGTCAAGGGCCATTTTGTCATTTCTTCAGTAAGAGGAGAAAAAGACAAGGAAAACCCTGACAACATGCTTTCTAAAATAAGGAATTGGGGTGGGAATGGGGGTGGTGGCTTTAGTAGATATACTGAAAGTACAAGATAGCTTTTATTGGGTGTCTGCCATCTTTGCCAAATTATCTTGTAAAGCTCAGTTCCAGGACCAATATTACTGGTAATATTGCTAATGCTGTTCAGACTTCCACAATTTCTATGTGTCACAACATGAAAATAAGACCCTTACCAGGGACCCTAAAGCAATGGTGGCACCAATTAGAAATCTTAAATAAAGTGGTGTTCTACTGGTACATGAACTTCAGTTAGTCAGGCAGTGCTCTGTTATCCTGACATTTGTTAAAATTTGGTATATCAATTTAAATGATGTCTTAATATGTTTTCCTAAGAGGAGTTGCTGAGTTTCCCACAAAGACAGTCTTCCTTTGCAGTCAGAAATGTGTTGTCCATGCAAAAAGATTCTCAGTGGGACTATATGAAGCACATATGAACTTTGTACACATTCTACTTTAGAACTTTATTTAAACTTATAACACAAACAGTCTAAAACTAATGAAAATCTTCTAACATCAGATTCAGGTAGAATGGAAGTGAATTTCAATCAATATAATGAAGAACAATTTTCTAATGTAGTCTATGTTTGTCCTGAGGCTACCAGTATTAGAAGATAAGACAGAAAGAGAAATATTTGTGTCAAATCTAGAAAAAAACCCGCATCTTTTTTTCAGATCTCATACAGATTTGCAGCACCAGCTATTATTCTGAAAATACTTTTTCATATGTAAACTGTAGTAGTTTTTCATCTCAGGAAAAAAGAAACAAACAATCACCTTTTTCTTGACAATATTAAAATAGTACTTTAACAAAACTAATCTGCTGATGTTGCAGTAGAGAAAACTGATACCTAACATTGATCTGAATTCTTGGCACGTACAGTACTGATGCGTAAAATAAGTTCAGCATTTCAGTGACAGCCACATTTTGTTATAACAAGATCACAGTGTAAAATCATGCATTTCTCATTATGTTTTCCTATTAAAGAGGTTTTGAGTTGGCATTTTTGTAGAAGCTTCTTAATCAGGCTTTTATAATAACAATATTTAGTCTCTGTTAAAACTTGATATTTTTATCTATATGCTGTGAATATAAAACTAATCACAATGCAGTTAAGGTTTCAATAATGCAAGTATTTTTTTGTGAAGTACTGATTTACATAAAGCCTGACCCTGAAAACATTTACTATTGTGTTCTGGTTGCTATTCTGATTAGTTCTGTTGATTTATAATCGATTTATCAGATTGAGGTGAGCAGGATTGGGCCCCAAGTTAGAAAGAGACTCAAACTGTTCTGAAATGTTAGAAGGGCATGTTTCAAAACACCTGCTGTGACTCCCATGGTATTTGAGACTTTTTCTTCAATACTTAGTATTCCTTCAGCTGATGCTGGTGCTTAAGTATTTGAAGGATAGCATTATTACTGAATTAGGTAGAATGACACTATTTTTACGTTACTAACAAGACTGGCTCTGTCTGGTCCTGTGGTTTATCTCAAGAAAGAGGTTCACCTGCAAGTCTAGAACATGTCAGCTTTAATTAAATTGAATATTAAAACCACAATTCATCCAGTTGTCTTGTAATATTTTTCTGTGGATCAGTAAACATCACATGCAAGTGGATGAGAGAGATCTAATAGGGTTTTTCAGTTTCCCTAGAAAAGTATAATGAATTTGTTTAAAAAGGGTTTATAAAGGCATTCAGGTTGATAAGGAATATCTTATCAGAATTCTTCTTTTATAAGGGCTCTATCAACATCCTAGAAAGCTGAGCTGACCCTTCAGACAGTTGCACCTCATTTCACCAATGGGAACCCTCAAACATTTCTGCATCTCTTGCCTATTTAAAAATAAACAGTCAAAAGGGACAATGTGAACAGGGAACTAATCGATACAAAAATTTGCATTCAAGTTTGTTTGATTTGATGAAGCATAAAACTATGTTATTTATTGAAACTGTATTAATGTAATTAAAATAAATGGAAAATGCACTCTTTACTTAATTAATATTTTAAGCTGTCTCTGAAGAATAGTATGCAGCTTGAATTTAGTTATCATTTTTAAACTGCAAGACAGATTAATTAGATTCAAATCTTAGCCAGAATGAAATCATTTTCTTAATAAAGCTAAGAGCTCTAGAATTTACTTGCAAGTAGAAAGTGTCTGGTGTTCATCGTCACAGATGAGCATAAGAAGATAAGACATAAAACTCAGTGAAGTCTAGTGGTTAAATTCCATTTTCAAATGATGGTCCTAGGTGTTGATTTTCTTCATGAAAGATGTGGTACTTTCAAGACATGAGGACTTTGTCTCTTTCATAATACATGTATTCCTAAAGTTAAGGTAGTTTGAAAAAATGTGTTATAGGAAGTTCATATTTGGAAAAGACTTTTTTGTTTGTATGAGTGAAAGAAATTCAACTTTGATCTTAAAATCCTCACAGACAGAAAATCTGTGGAAAATCCTCTGCAACACACTTGGATTTGTATTTAAGGAGCAAGGCTCTAAAAGACATTAGATGAAACTTAAACAAAACAACGAGATTAAAAGGTATTTTGGCTTTATTGTACGTCCTTTAAGAGAATTAAAATCTATTTCATGCTTTACATTGTGCATGCATTTGCAGAAAGAAGTGACTAAACTTCAAACTGTAGACAGATCTGTAGTCGGAATTCAAAGCAAAAGAGTCAGTATGGTTTCCAGCACTCTGTTGTGAAGAACATATATTTAGGGAGTCCTGACAAACATTGCTGGCTCTTAGCTGAGAGTTTTGTTCTCTGCAAACTGGAAGGATGTTTCAGCATCATCCTCATTGAAACGGAAAGATTCAGAATATTTTTGTTTTAGATATAGTTCAAATACAGCTCTTGAATTTGGATGAATGTTAATGTAAATCTTCAAAATACTGATATTTTAGAGGCACCAAAAGCAGAGAAACTGTCTCAAAATAATTTTTACTTTCCTTTTCAAATGTTTTCCAAGAAAAAGACATGAAACTTTCAAGAAATTCTGTACTGAAATGCTACTCATATCAAGGCGCTTTTTTTGTTTTGTTTTCCACATTTACAAAACATTAAATCAGATGAGAAAATGTATTCAAGTCACTTAAATGTAAGTCAGTCATTCAATGGAAAATGAAGTTTTAACAAGTAAGTCCATTCACAAATAAGGGCTGTGAGTAACAGCATCATGAAAACTTTGAAAACAGTCTGTAAGTTTTAAATTAGGAAAATAATGAAAAATATTTCTTCTATCTGGCAACAGATCCTATGTTTTTTATTAATAGCACATTAAATAATCACAATTTCTTCCCTGTGACATAACCACCCCATTAAAGGTTATATTTCCCACTTGACAAAAGTAGTGATGACAATTACATTAAAATGAAAAGTATTTTAAATTTCATGACAAATTTTTCAAAATGTCACTGTTTAAAACATATGCATTTTGCTGTCTCTTGAGACACTTGGCTGGTCAATTTCATGTTGAACCCCTTCAGCACCTGAGAGCTCTGCAAAGATGTGGTATTTGCTCAGGAAATGGTAATTAATATATTTGTAAATAAGAAATAGAAACTACAAAGCTAATGGAAGTATTTATCAGTTTCAGCCAGTTCATTAGCAGGATCAATATGCAAACACACGTGTCCTTTTAATGAAATCTCTTGGCAGGTTCATTTATCTTTCAACTTAAGTAATCCAGGTTAGTGAGCAAATTATGTATGCTGTGGCTCTTACTGGGGCAGGATAATATTAGATGAAGAAGAGTGCTATCAGGCTGACAGACTGACAAAGTAATAAGTTGATACGGTGCACTAAAAATGTAGCTGATTAAATGTTTGGAGAAGCCAAGTTTGTGTTAATCTGTGGGAACGTGAAGGATTTTCCATCAGCGGAAGCCAGGTAGGAGCATGAGGAGTACCTCTTCTCTCTGGAAACCTTCTTGTCAAAAAAAAACCCAACAGAAGGTATTGGAGTCAAGAACATCTTCCTCTGAGCTGGGGAGGATCGCTGAGGATATGTGCTTATAGGGGGTCAGCCTATGGCACAACTACTCTGTGCTTTCTAAATATGGCATAACGACCCTGTACAGAGGATTATGATGACACTTTTGGTGCTGTCCTGTAAGTTTAAGTGAAGTGTCACTGAAGGGTGAGCAGGCGCAGGAGGGATGCTTTGGGAACACAAGCAGCCCTTGCCTTTCCCTGGCTTCCCATACAGTCCCATGTGCTTACCAGGGCGCCGGCTGCAGTTGCGGGGGTGGGGGGACGAATATTGGCGGGACGGAAGGGAAGGAAAAGGTACACGGGGCTGCCGCAGTGTCACCGGGACTGCTGCGGGGAGCTCGACCCTCCCAGTCCCGCCGGCAAGGCAGAGCCAGCCGGGGCCTGGCGGGCAGCAACGAGCCGTGTCCCCGACGGCTGCCGGTGCGGCGGGGGGAGGGAGTGGGCGAGGTGTGCAGCTCCCTCTCCCTGAATTGTGGCTGTCTGGACTTGCAGGGGCTACTGCCGCCCGAGAGGGGCAGGTCGGGACACAGCGGCGGCGGGGTGGGATGGCTGGGCCGGCTGGGGACTGCGGAGGGAAAGGGGGAAAAGGGATGCCTCTCTCTTCGGTCAGAGGAGGGCCGGCTCTGCCCTGCCTGCCATCCCCAGCTATAGGGACAACGGGAACAATGGGGAAGAGGGAAGCAGGAGGGTGCTTCATCGGGGAGGAGAGGGGGGGAAGTCTGAGGGGGCCTCCAAAGGACCTGTCACCTGCACCTGGCAGCATCCCATCTCGCTCCCCGCTCCCGCATGCGGGACACTCCGCAGGCAAATGCTTCCCGCAGCGTGTTTGTCGGAGGAATGCTGTAATTTGAGTGAGACAGGGAAGACTGCGGGGTCCGTTTCGTTCTAAGGGTCAGTGCTGCCTAGGATACCTCCCCAGAAAAGCGGCTTTAACTGGGAGTTAGGGATGTGCAGCGCCGGTTATAGCACGGCACGGCTCGCCCGCACCGGCACCGCTCCCGCTCTCAACTGTCCCTGCCGAGATTTATTTAAGCGGGCTCCTCCACTGGCCCATGACTGGTCGCAGCAAAGTTCTTCCTAATTTTGTGTGCCGTTTGGAGAGATAGGACGGGAGGGGGAAAAGTTTGGACCTCCTTTGCTTGGCACGGCGTGGTTATTTGTGTCGTTCGGTTTTGGATTTTTTTTTTTTTTTTTAACTGAGGAAAGTCTTTTCAGGAAGAAACGTTGCGGGCTTCTGTATTGTCATGCAAATGATCTTTAGGTTTTCCTTTCTGTCCTTGTTTGATTTTATTTTTGGCTTTCTGTCATTGTTCTACCCTCCGCTTCCATCTTGCAAGAATGGCACCAAAAAAAAAATTTAAAAAAGAAAAAATGACGGAGTGGGGAGCACGTAAACACACTCCCCGCACACACACACACACACAAAACCAATCGAAAAACCCCCACACCTCCACAACAGAAACCCCAAACAGCTTTTCCAAATGAGTGACACAGCCCGTGTCCACTCATCGCCTCACTCCGGCGAAGGGTTTCCGAACAGCCCAGACCTCCTTAGCCAATTGCTGCCAGCAACATGTGGAGGGGAGGCATCGCTATAGCAACCGGTGGATGGGCCATGTGCGGCAGCCGGCAGGGGCTGCCAGCCGCCCGATATAAGGAGGGCAGCGCCGGGGCGCGCCGGCATCCTCCAGCCGCGCCCGCGCCCCGCGGGGACCGCCCTTGGCCGCCGGCGCCCCCCGCCCCAAGCCGCGTCGCGCCGGGGGTCGGCTGCGGGCTGCCAGGAGCGCTTATGTCTGCTGTCGCCTTTGTCTCCGCTGAGGAGGGAAGTGGGGGGGCGAGGGGAGTGGAAGTTTTGGCACCGGAGGAGGATTGCTAGAGCCCGCCGAGGTGCGCTGAGCCCTCCCAGGGAGGAGCCCGTCCCGGCACGTCGGCTGCAGCGCCATGGCAGCAGGTAAATAACGGCGGAGAATGGGGCGGAGGGGGGTGGGGGGGGGGAGAGCGCGGTGTTTTGAGGCGGCCCGGCCAGGACTCGCGTGGGAACCGTGTGCGAGGCGTGGAGCGGAAGAGCGGAATTTGGGAGAGGGTGGGATGCGGGGGCAGCTGCTGCCGCCGCCCGCCCCGTCAGGCCAGGACGGGCCGGGTCTCCGCCGGGCAGCGCGAGCGGGGCGGGGAAGGTGTCGGGACGGCCGGCTCGCCTCTTCCCGGCCCCGCGGCTCTGAAAGCCCCGGGCTGCTCTGAAAGCCCCGGGCTCCCCTGTCCGAGCGATGCCCTGGGGATGCCCCTGGCTTCGGGGCTATCTGACAGGACAGGGGCGGAAGGGAAACCGCGAGGACGTGCCCTTCCCGCTCCCCTCGGTCCTGTCCCGATTCGGTACCCCCGAGGACTCGGCCTCCCGCGGCGGGTGCGCGGGGGCGGTCCTGGAGCCCCGAGCGCGGGTGGAGGGCGGCCCGGGATGCCACGGGGCCCGGCCCGGCTCCCTGAGAGACAAGGCGACTGCTCCACTTGACGGGGCCTCCGGCTTTGCCAGCGTGTTACCGAGGGACAGCTCGGCTCGCTTGTTGGCACTCAGTTTTACGGACGCTTTATCTAATCCCTAAATTATGTGCTTTCAGCATCAGCATTAGATCAGCGCTGGCACTATGGCTTGTGTTTTTCTTGCTTGCTGAAGACATTTGATTAAGTTCAGCTACCACTGAATGTCCTCTTGGGTCAGGCTTTGACACTTTGTGGCTTGGATCTGCTGAGTCCTTCTATTTCTCTGTTTCACTCTGGCTTACAAAGCCTGGGCTGAGGAAGAAACCTGTGTCCTGGTGATCTTACTCTGCTGTTTTGCCCTAATTGCTCCCAAGACCTTAGTAATTGGAATCTAAGTTTCTTCACCGTGGTGTCTCTGTTCCCTCCTCTTCTTGCAGCCACTTCAGAGGCACACTGTGCAGTTGTGGGCAGGATGGGCCACACTCCTTCATCTCCAGCTCACCTGCCTCCTCCACAGGCATGGATGCAGCTGTCAGGTTTCCTGAGCTGTGTGTTACCCCTATCGTGTCTCGGTGCTGCTGTAGGTTTTTGTACCCTGCTCTTTAAATGCAGCCTTTAAAAAACACACAGATCCTCAGGAAAATCTTGAAGCTCTTTATATTTCCTCTTTTGCAACCTTATTCCTTCCACACTACAAACTTGTTTGGGGTTCTTGGACATTTTGGCTTATCAGCGTCACCTTGTAGTGGGATTCAGGATAAAAGCTATAATTTCTCATCACTCTAACCAGAAACTTCACTTCTGTTTGTCTTTAGGAGGCCAGAAGAAAATATCTACCATTGATCAAGGGATCTTTGAACTTGCTGAATTCTTGATTGTACTCAGTCATTGTTCATGGTATTAATCCTACTAAAAGGTATAGAGACGCTCCAGAGTGCTTTGTGGTGTTGAAGGTTGTGGAAAGATCATTGTACCCCTATAGATGAATAGATCTGTGGCTCTTGCAGTGACCTTTCTCAGTGATTTGAATAAGCTGCAGTTCCCAGAAATCCATCTGCCTTTTGTGTTTGTCGATTTGTCTAATCTTTCCAGCCCCTAAAAGAAGCAAAAAGTACCTTCCCATCCGATTCCATCCTCCCAAGTAAAAGCATTAAATTGACCTCATTTCAGGTGATGAACTGACATCTGCTCAAAGTGATTGTGGCATCAGGAGAGCTTTCCTGGGGAAGTGAAGAGTGAAGAGGGAGGCAGAGGATAGCAGCCCCAGAAAACTCTTACTAACTCAAAAGACAGTACCTTAAAGTACCAACAAGTAGCCCAGGCCATACAGCTTGGGAGAATGGTGCTGAACACAGGGAATGTTATATGCACCGAAGGTGAACATACCCAGGCCTTGCTGCCCTAGTCTAACCTGTCTGGGGGTGCAAAGGAGTGGAAGAGAAGCAGGGACCAAAACCGAGGGAGGTGTTGCTTTTCCTTCTCTTTGCTTTTTTATTCTACTAAAGAAAAAAACCAAACAAACTAAAATAAAACAACAAACCCTTTTCTGTAGGTTTCCTGATTAGGATAACCAGACTTCTCCAGATTTAAAATGTTTCTCTTGTTTTCTAGTAACCTATCAACTGAATCAGCATAGTGTACCTCAATCTGTGTCTCAGATAACCTTGCACAGGGAAATTACTAGATGTGAATTTAAGTTTAGATTTATTTAAGCAAGCAGACATACAGATGTGTGTAAATGTAGATATGAATACATATTAGAGATAGATATATATATTTCCATACACACCCACACACATCCCTTTCTTCATGCTTTCCATATTAAGGAAATAATACACACATCCTTTATGGTTTGTTTAGATGTCAGTGGCTGCAACCATTAGCAAAAGATCCTCTTAAAAAAAAAAAACAAAAAAAACAAAAACTGAAAAAACCCCAATGAACTAAAACTCATTTCAGTGAAGTTTATTTTTAAGAATAATGATTTTCTTGTAGAATTCTTTTCTTCTGCCTAGGCACTTTTTTCCCTCCTTGAATGGCAGATTTGCAAGTACAATTTCATCTGCACAGAGGAACAATAGCTTTCAGTTGCACAAAGGATTTCTCCCACCCTGAATCCAAACCACAATGCCTCTTGCTCTGATAATAGCTTCTGAAAAGATTTTGTAATGCACAGAATTAATACATGATTATTTCCGCCTCACTTCTCTCATTTATTTGATTCTATAGTGAATTCCAAATTAAAAATAACACCTCTTGAGTTCTTTAACATTCTAATATTTTGAAACAAATAATATTCTGAAGTTCCTCTTTTTGCCCATGTTTATGAAGAAATCTGCATTATTAATTATTGCTCAGAAATAAAACTGTGTAGTAGACATGTAAAAATTGAGGCATGCAAAAATGGAAAAAAAAAAAATCCACAAACAATGTCAAGTTGTTTTTAAATTAATTGTGGTGATTTTTCCTTTGTAAACTGAGAGAGGCCAGGTGCAGTTAACTGGCAAACTGGGGTTTAAATCAGGAATAGCTTTTAAAATTTATGAAGCTAAACAAAACCTCAACTTCAGATAGAGTTTTGCTTAAGCAAGGACCAGAATCAGGCCCCGTGTCCTGAAGGAAATAATGAGTGTAATACTGCTGAGGCATCTGGAAGGTGAGGTTTCACATCACTGCATGGGGAGATCCTCTCTGCTCTTACAAAGACTTTCCCCCACACTTGCAAGAAAGGTGTGAGAACTTATTTACATGAAAGCGTACATTAAATATTTACTGACATTTGCCTGAAATTCGTTTGAAATATCGGCTGTTGTGCTGCATCATGGGATGACACCGCGGAACGGGACGCTGCTCTTTGATTACAACAGTGATTTGTGACTCTAGCGTTATGGCTGCTCTAGTTACTGACTCACTTTTGGGTGTATATAAAATGCATTCTGTCGAGAGACCGGGAAAGCCTACATGAGATCAGATCCTAAGCGGTTTTTCTTCCCTCTTAAAAAAATAAACCACAAACACTCAAAGAAGCAGTGTACTTCAAGCAAACACTACTGAGTGTAACTTGGTAGGTGTAATGTTCTGAGACAGGGTAAATCTTCACCTTTCAGCATTTAAGCTTAGGCTGGTCTGTTTCAAAGCAAGTAAAGACTAGCTGAACATCTCCAAAGCCTCCGTATTTAGAGTCACTTCCTAAGCCATCCATTTAGGGATCAGTTGTCTTTCGTCACTGGGACTCTGTGCTACTACACAGTTTTCCAGGGGGAAATAATTCAGGGGAATGTCAATATATTCTCTTTATATAAAGTTTTAAAATTGCATAGTTACATGTAACTGAGCTTAATATTTAAATACGTGTAATTTATGTGGGTTATTTATTTGTTAAGCCTTAGGGGGGAGGGGGGAAAAGGTGATTTGTTTTTCTTGTTATGCAACAGCTATTGTTCCCCTTCCCCTGCACAGTGGCAGCCCCAACCAGCACACGGAGAGGTGTTCTGCTTTAAAAGACATCCGACTGTAAATGTCAAATTCATAAATATTTAAACGTTTCTCTTTCAATTTCAAGGCAAGTCTGACAGGACGCCTCTAATTAACCCTGGGCTCCGTTTCGGGCTGGAGCCTTATTGCAGGAAAGAATCGAGGGTTTAGGCGAGGTAGGGAAATCTGTGCTCCTGGATGGAGGGAACACGGCCGGGGGGTGGGGAAGGTGAGGGAGTATGCTGATAACTAACTCGTCAGATTATTTTTTACCCATTTCATAATTTGATGTTCAGTTAGACATCAAGTAGGAGGAAAGAGCGACGGGTTTCTCCAGCTGAATTTGAGGCTGTGGGGTGTGTTTGCTGACGGTGTTCGGATGGGACGCGCCGGGGGGGCCGGGCCCGGCTGCCCTCTGCGGCGCGGGGTGGCCCCGGCCCGGGACTGCGGGAGCCGGAGCCGGGGCTTGGCCACCGGCTTTACTCGGCGGCTTATGCGTAGTCGGCACAGCCGGCAGCAATCAGCGGTACCTGGGTGTTTCCCGGGGGTGGCGTAGGGGGCCAGCCGAGGTGGTCATAAGCACCAACCCCTCCGTAGGCAGGGAGGGGAAAGGGAAATCCTCTGGGCCCCGACGGCAGCGGCATCGGAGGTGCTGCTCCCCGGGAAGCGGGAGGGACACAGGAGCGGGGCGAAGGGCCGGCGGACCCACGACAGAGCCCCTCTCCCTTCCCCGTCAGCCGCTCCAACGTGGCAGGCACCGCGCAGGCAGAGGGCAGCGAGTAGCGGCTGTGCCACTTCGCCCCATCAACCTTCGCCCCTTCTCTCCCGCTGCAAGGCCGCCATCCCCTTTCAGGGCACGGAGGGTCAGGGCAGGGGTTGGCACCGACCCCCTCAAATGTGAAGGGTTTTTCCAAGCCTTTGCCTGCCTGAAGCCCCGCACTAGGGACACGGCTGCACTGGCTCCCCGCGGAAGATGTTTACCGAGGTGTAAATGCTGAACACCCGACGGAAGGTTTTTAACTCTTCTCCGCGTATCACGTTCCCGGGTGCAGCCGCGGGCCGGGGACGTGCCGGGTGGCTCGGTGAGCACTGCTTTTGTTAAGGGCAGCCAGCCCTGGGGACGGTAGCCACGGCTCTGCGGGGGAAAACTGTCTGGCAAAGTTGGGAGCGGCATCTAAAATGATTGTAACTACAGGGGGAGAAAGGCCGGCACGCTCTTTCTCCCTCTGTGTTCATTCAGGACATTTGAAAGCACTTTGCACCCATCGTTTCCATTGTTTCTCTGGCGTAACCCTTTCCGCGAGTGCAGCTTTTTCACACAGCAACTGGAGAAACTCGTTTAAAACCGTGGTTGCGAAAGCCGAGAATCCAGACACTGAGAAGCAGTGTCCGAAACAGCCCGGCAGCCTCTTGCTCCCCACGGCCGGCCGTAGCCCTGCGGGGGCTCCGCGGCGGGGGGGTCGGCGGGACCGTCCCGCGGGGAATCCGGAGAGGCGGGCAGGGGGGCGGCGTCTGCCTGCCCGGCTGACGGGAGACCAAACGTCGCAACGAGGATTAACGTCCCGGGGCGCAGCTCGCGGGGAGGGGGGCAACGGGACTTTTGCGGGAGCTGCCTATTTAGATGCAGATTGCGACCTCTGGCCCCGAGGGGACGGCGGCCTTTCACGGAGATGCTAATGGCAAAGCGCAGCAGTCCTTTACGCCCCCTTCCCCCCGGGCCGAGGCGGCGGGAGATGCGAGCAGGCGGCGGCTGCCGTCGGTGCTGCTGCTCCCAAGTCTCCCTTCCCAGCCGTCCCCCGCGTTCCCCCCGCCGGTGCGGAGGGCGGGCAGCGCCCCGGCCGAGGCCGCGCTCTCCCCGCTGCGGCCGGGGCAGGTGGAAGAGAGGGGAGAGGAAGAGAGGGGTGATTCGGGAGGCGGCCCTGCAGATCCCCTCGGGGCNGCTGTTGGGATTTGGAGGAGGGGCCGTCTGCGGCGGCGGTGGGAGGGAGAGAGGGAGGGGAAAGGAGGCGGCGGCGCTGGTGGCTGCGCGGGCGCGGAGGCGGGCGCACATGGCCAGGCTCAGGGAGCCCCGCGCCCGCCCCCCGCCGCCCGGGGTTTACAAACCCGACGATCCTTCTCCGCTCGGCGCATCCGGACAAGAAAGTCCGGGAGTCTTACTGAACCTGCATTTCCATTAACTCAGCCTCAGCCCCGGCTAATCCGCACCACTGAAGGCAAGGAGGCTAATTAATGACAAGCTTTTACAGTCAAGACCAGCGATAATTGCTTTGGTGGCCTTTATGATTACAAGATAAAAATGGACCGGGCCTGACATAAGAGCCACTGTGTACACTGCAAGACAGGAGGAAATTAAGAGCTGGCTAGCTGAATACGGAGCAGAAAATTACTAATAGAGGAGAGATAATGAATAGGCCGGCTAGGCATTCATGGGGAAAAATCCATTTTGTTACCACACGAAATTAGGTGGTGGAAAGGAGTTTGCTAATTGTTCTCATCTTGTAGCAACCAGGACTGAGGCAGGGGCGTGCTTTTCAATTCATTTCCCTGGTAATTGTGAAAGGGGGAATGCAGGCCAAATGAGTCTTGCTGCAATTTGCGCGCCTGGTCTTTTCATTTTCATGTTGCGTTTTTAATTGTTGCTAATATAGCTTATAATGAAGCTAATGAGGGGAAATTATTGTACAACTTTTTAGCACATGGAGACAAGTGAAATGCACTAGAAGGGTTCTTTCCTATTGCTGGGAGAAAAAAAAAAAGTGATCTGGAGGAGTTTGGAACTATCGGGCTTTTTTTTTATCCTTTTCCTTCTACAACAGACAAAAGGCAGGACCACCACCTACTTCCCTCCCCTCCCCCCCCCAGCGTTGTCGTTCCGGGGTTTATTTTTCACTTCAAGAAAACAAAAACAATTAAAAATCGGATTTTCCCTTGCTGCCCCCTCGCAGCCCCTGGCCCAGGATGCGGGGAGGGGGCGCGCGGTGCGGGGCGCGCCGCGGTGCTTGTGCGCAGCCAGCGCGCCCGCCTCCGCCTTTCGGTAGTTAAATGCACGGGAGGGGAGGGGATGGCAGGGGGCATAGCAGCAGCGCTGTCACTGCCCGTCCGTTTGCCTCCATCCTTGGCTAAAAGTTAGCGCTGCCGGGGGTTTTCCCCCGACGGGATCTTCTTACCCCTCGCTGCTCCGCGACCGCGCAACTCAGGCGCTGCCTCTCTCTCCTCCCCTACAGAAAAGCAACGTCCCGCCGCTCCCGCAGCGTGGGGAAGAGGCAGAATCCGCCAAATTCCTCCTCCTCACCCTCCTCTCCCTCGCCTGCATCGCCGGGGTCCTGGCGGCGTCGGGGGTCGCCTACTGCCTCCGCCACCGCGCCCACCACCGCCTGAAGGAGAAGCTGTCGGCACTGGGGGCCGACGCCGGCTCCGACGCCCCCGCTGCTTATCAGGTAAGGACCGAGCTCTCTTCCTCCTTTTCGGCCCTACTCTGCCGGGGTGCCCGGCAGAGCCCGGGAGGACCCTTTTCGGTATTGGGAACTGAGGGGGTGGGTGTGTTGCCGACGCTGTCCGTCCCTCTCGCTCCTTCCACACACCCCCATCTAGCTCCATTCATATCCCCACAGATTCACTGTAGCAGGTTTTTACTGCTGGATATTAATCTTGGTGATTCTGGTAGTTGCTGTAAATTCGTGGCTAATTAGAAACATTAAAAAAAAAAAAACCCAAAACAGAAGGAAGCATTTGCCGTTGAAATTCCCTGAAAAAATAACATTAATATCCATAATCTGTCACCTCTGCCACTATTAATAACAAAAAATCTTTAACATTTATGAGGGATGGATTGCACGGTTATCTGAAGATGTCTCTCTTTTTGAGTAATCGACTTCTTCAGGGTCTGATATGAAAAGAGCCTTTGACCCGATCTGTTGCCACCTTCTGCCATTATTCAGATAAAATGAAATCTAATGCTGATAGATGGGAAGGTAAACCAGGGCTGGTTCTGTGAGAACAATGGTAGCAGATGTAGCAGTAATACTCAGATTTCCTGAAATAAATCAAAAAACCTCAGGCTTTCTCTTTCGGTTTCAAAAGTGTTGGGTGGAGAGGCAGTCTGAATCTTCCTGAAGTTTGTTTTAGATCATGGCACATATTCCTCCGTGTTATTGGTGTGATAATGCATGTTCTGGTCATATGCCTCACAGCCTTGGTCTGCTGTTCCAAAATATTTGGAGTGTGACCAGGAAAAAGAACTCAAGAATGTGTAAACATTGTTGCTGTAGTATCCTGGTCTGCTGTGCGCCCACAGGCTCTCACTAATGGCGCTCTTCTGTCAAGTTTTATTTTGCCTTCTTGTTCTGCTTGGGATCAGGCATTATGGTTGTTCTGTATTCTGGAGCTGAGATAGATTCAAACTGGAAAGTGGGAGTCATATATGAATAAACTCATATTTGCTCACAAAGTTTGGGTCTACCTGTCCCTCATATGTTAAAGATTTAATGTATTATCTTCACAGATTGTGTCCAGGGAGATTTTAGTACAGAACGATAAATCTGAATGTTTCAGTAACAATATCTTCAGGAATTGTTTTGGGTTTCAGTTTAAATGGGATGTTTATTTAAAGGAAAAAAAAAAACCCAAAACTTTCAAATTACATCTTTAAACTTAGTGACTTACAAAACAAGAGAGAGCAAGAGCACTTCCAGTGGGAAAAAAAAACCAAAACAGTGTCCTCCAGGATACAGCACGAACAAAACATCAGTTTTGTTGACCAAAGAAACAGTGGCCATAAATATTTTTGTTTGTTTGAATAGGGAACTTGCTGTTGCCTTTCTTAAACCACAGAAGCAATGGGTAGTCTTTTTCCTCCATTAAATGTGAATACAAGAATTCTTAATTTAAAAAAAAAAAAAAACCCTCTAGGTTCCAAAATCACACTTGAAACCGAATTTGTGATAATTAACAGGACACTCTTCCTACTGACAGCTCTAATTAATAGTATCTGTAATTAAAATCATGCCCTTCCAGCGGGAAAATTGTTTGAATTTCTTGGAGTGACCTTTTTTGCCATTTCTCCTGGGAGTATAGTGGTTAAGTTGATATTGATTTTATAATGAGCTCTGGTTTGTTTAATAAGAATCTGTAATCCAGACACTAAATGAAATGTGTGCTTCATTTCTTCTTCCCAGATTTATATATATTTTAAATTCTTCCTCCTTAGATCTGGGAGTGACATTTTCTGTTTAGAAACAACAACAATGTTTCAAGAATGTTGCTCAGTTTTTCAATAGTGAGACTGTATTCATACTCTTTGTTCCTGACCTCTGGGCTCAGCCCTAACCACCTGACTTCTTAAATGTTTCCACTGGTTTTACAAGGGAACTGTGGTTATGAGTGGGAGGAAAAATGTTTTTCCTTAAATACAAAGGTTTCTGAGGGCTTGGCTCTGCTCCTATGGAACTAAATGGGAATTTTGCCATTTGTTTCAATGGCAGCAGTAGGAGGCCCCAGCACAGACAGACAAAATACACAGGCAGTTTTGATGCTGCTAAGTAGCATTTTATCAAACTGAATCACTGAGCCTGGTTCTGTGTAGAATAAACTGTTCATGTGGATTTGAAGAGAAATAGACTTGAGCCCTATTCGTATTGTCAAAATCGCCTTATGTTGAGCTGTGTTAAATGTAATGGATATCTGGTGTGATGCATGTTTTGGATGACATCAATTAGGTCTCAGAAAAGCATCAATTATCTTTTTCCTCATCTTCTCTGATACTCCTAGGGGAGTCATGTAACCTGCATCAATACAAGGGAACAAGCAAGCAGATAGCTTTCAAAATTGTGCCTACTTTCTTCTGTTAAATGTTTCTGCAAGTAAATGTTTCTACTCGGTTAACTCAGCGTATTTTTTTTTAAATGTGAACTATTTCAACAGCTGCTGCCACTGGACTTTAAAGCATGGTACTCCAATATGTTGCTGCTTACAGCTTAAGTGATAATTCAGATTTTTAATATATTTTTTTAATAAATCGAAAAGGGAGAAACTGGTTGGTGTAAAAGGTCCAATGTGATTGAGAGAGAACACTGAAATATCACTTCAATTCACATGGTTCTCAAAATGTCAGTGGTTTATATCTCCACATAAACAAGACTGACCTAAAATTTCAACATTTAGCAAGAGCATTTTTCATCCTAACCCAGTTCAGCCACGAGAGTTCATTCAGGGTTTTACTCCTTCCTTACTCACCCTGTGAACTTCCAAGAGTTTTTTCCCACAGCTGCTTTTTTGTTGTTGTTGTTTTATTTTTTTTACCTCCTTCTCATTCGTGTGGTGAAATACCATCTTGAGCAGAAGAAAACAGGCCAAACGTATTGTCAGGGAAATAGCAGGTTGGCTGCTAAGTCTCCCCCCACACTGGAGGCATAGCGCCTGTCATGCAACGTCACTCTCCCTCAGGCACTCACCTGCAAGCACGAGCAGTTCTCTGAGCACATTTGTCTACTAACGAGAGTATTTCTTGTGTAGGTGCACTTAAAAGTGACGAGTCGTAGGCAGGACACCAATACTGTTGAAAAGTTGAAGCAGGCAAACTATATCTCCTTGATAGGCTGCCAAACGAACTGATACAGCTTGAAGAGGTACTCGGTTCTTTGGGGGTTCGGTAAGGCAAGGAGTTGGCCTTCAAAGTGTTCAAGTAAGGTCTGGGAGACTAAAGCCAGAAGACTAAGTGACGCTAGGAAGGGTAGATAGACAATTGCAACTTTGCTTATCTTTGAATCACTAAACAAAATTACAAGCTGGTTTAATTAGACAGTGGCTGAGGAGCTTTTCAGAGTTAATGACAGTAGGGTATGTCGTAAAATGTTGCGCGTGCATGAGACACATTTTGCACATAAAAGCAGTCAGTTCTTGTGTACCTTTTAAACAGGTTTCCCGTCCTTTCAGATCACACGTGTAATGATTAGATAAGTCAGCGTTAGCATTCAGGGGTGACTAAAAAGAGGTCTGTGCCACCTCCTCGGCACCCCTGCGCATGTGCACACCTGCACCCGTGGTGTTAATTGTTGCTCATCTTGCTTTGATCTTCTTTGAAAAGCAAGTTTAGCATTCTGCAAGCCCACTCTCTGGTCCGGGAGATTAGGGCAGAAGCGTTTTAGGAATTTTCAGCAGACACTCTTTGATTTATTTCACAACACTGAGCAGATTTTCTTCACGCACTTTGAAGCCTTCAGAACATAACAGAGAGGAAGACGGGCATTCAGGCATCAGGGTGAGCTGCAAACAAGGCCACTAAGTGCATATCTCACTTGTCACCGCTCCCATTAGCGAGCAATTTATTAATGTAATGAGTGTGTGTTAGTGACTGCTACTATTTAGGGATGCTCTGTTTGATACAGGGTGATGTATTTGTGACTCCAGCTGAACCCCAGCTTTTGACCCCTCTGTGGGGAGCACTGGGCTGTGTGAGATGCTAAATCATCAGCATGTCTTGTACTTTGAGCTGCAGAACTTTCCTATGAGCATGGTCTTCTGCATCACTGATAATGCTCTGCAAAATGCTGCCCATAATGGAATTTCAAGGCAAAAGTTAAAACACACTGAAGCTGGCTTCAGAAAGCCTACCTTTGAATATTTTATGTCAATAACATTATTTTAATTTTACTTCATCTCAGCCAAAAGAGCTTCCTTTAAAAAGGGAGAGGATAAAGACCAAACGGTTTACAATTAAGTTCCTTCTTAAACTGCCTGAAGTGTTCAAGGTTATATGAGCTATACACTGTCAGTGCAGCTGGATTACATCATCTGCTGTTTCAAAAACTTGGTCAAATATCTTGATTTGGCAGGCATATAATTGTAAATTATATGTTAAATTCTACATTATTACATGTATTATATTAAATATAAATTATACAGTCCTTTGTTAAATACAGTCTTATTAATTACATGATCCTTCTAAATTCAAAGCCACTGAGAACTTCTCTGTGCTTTTATAGATTTCATCCTGCTGCTATTTTTTATTAGAGATGTTAAGAGCACAGTAGTTATGACAATTACAACAAATATTTTTCTGCAGATATTTAAAAAGGCTCCAACTGAAAGAATCCATTGGAAACATACTCTCTACTTAACTATTATGCCTGGTTTGTTTGTCTAAATACAGTTACCTCTAATAGGACTTCATATTTTACACTCTAGTCTGATTTTCATAAGCAAGTGTGTTAGACCTTAATATTGTAATAATGCTGTATATCAGCTCTTTAGAAAATGGAATTTTATGAACTAAGGTGAATGGGGGGAAAAAAGGAAAAAATTTACTGTTCCTTTTTATCAAAATCTCAGTAATACTCCAATTAACATCAGGATTATGACCAAAGAAAGCTGATAAACTGAGGACAGAAAGTACCATACAATATTACCTCCCATCGAGGTAAAACTTTGTTGTAAAGGCTCCTTGCTACACTTGCAAAAAAAGATATCATTTGAAATGAAATGTAGTCAGTACATGAGTATTTAGTAAATATTTCAGTAAGTAATACATTTTGTAAGGGCTTTGGGTAGATTAATATTTTTCTTTAGGGCTGAATGCTACCAGGGGCTTGCTTGTGTTTTCTTCTGGGAAAGCTAAGGATGTAACACATTTTAATCTTTTCCTGTGTCCTGATTAAAAGAGAAAAAAAAAAGATCATCTTGTGACCAGGTAAAGCAACAGGACAAACTGTAATTGTTTGTGATAAAACATACATGGGGAGTTAAATGTGTTAGAGGAGTTGTTCCTGTACATTTTCTCCTTATTGTGTATTATTTTCTCCATGTTTAACTAGAATTTTATCTTAAAATAAGTTCTCAGGAACCTGCAAATACATTGCATGTAATGTTGTTATATAAACCACTGTACTTTAAGGTGAGTTAGTCTTCACAGTGCACAAAATATATATTCTACACAGTAGTGATAATAGGAGAGAAAAAACATGTGTGGAGTATTTTAAGGTGAATAGAAAAGTGTTTACCCTGTGTTTAACACTTCATTCAAGTCAGACAGTAGATGACCAAAGCAGAATGAGGCAAAACAAGACATATAGAAACATGGATTTCACTTCTAATCTGTTTTTTTTTTTTTTTTTTAATCTGATTAGTGCTCAGAACAATCCACAATTCCTGAGGCACGGTGGACTATGTAATTCCCTTACCTTGCTTCCTGTGGTAGCCATAAAATTGAGTTAAATGGTAGTAATAGTCAAAATAGCATTTGAAAATGCTGTATGAATTTATAAACCATCAGAAATTTATCAAATATGCCTGTTTGATAAATTGGGGTATAAATAAATGTTTGTTATGTTTGTTATACATGTTTGCTAACATACTACTCCTAGCATCTGAAATCAACTTGAAAGTACTGCTTAATGAGAAATGCCCATCTGATGTGCTGAAGCTCGGTGGCACAGATTTTGGAGGGCGCTGCAGGAAATCTGTACTTGGGGTTGTTATGTATGTCTGTGAGGAGCAGTGGCTTCCCATCACCCTCTTCCCCTACTGTGCCTGCTGCTCCAGCATGCAGGGCCCTGGCAGCAGAGCAGCCCCGGGGGAACCGCGCTGCCTCTAGGGGAGAGCTTGATTGGGATTGTGATGAATAGCTTTCTTCCAAGCTTTTCTTTTCTAAGAAAATAACTTTTGTAAATTACTCAGTGTTAGAGAAATGGTCTTGCCCTGACCAGAGGAGGTTTTTACTTTTCTCAGCCCAGGTGCTAGGCTGCTGCAGCAGTGGCAGTGCAGCAATACAGCAATACTTTTGAGTAAAACCTTCTTTACATTAGAGCAAGCAGGTGAAGAGAGTTTTTTTGTAGGTATGGGAAGGAAAGTGAGTAATGCATACAACTGCTGGAGTGCTTAGATGAGAAGATGCCATGTGGGTTTCAGTTTGAATAATATAGTCCATCTTTTTCAAGTATCTGCTGTTTATCTGTGTCTGGCTCGTGAAAAGTGGCAGAGAGAACATGATGTCAACCTCCACTCCCAAATTTGTTTATTTTTCCCTAAAGGGTATGGTGTTGGAGCTTGATGTTTTGTAGAACGATGACAAACGTGCTCTAAGCATCTTGCAGTATAATTTCTGTATTTAGGATACAAGAAAATGCCAAGAGAAAAATGGTAGGAGGGGAAATTAAGTTAGTGACTCATTTTTAATTACTGGGAAATCCAGAGTCCTTACCCAAACAGGCATTTCTTAGAAAATGTTATGGAGATTCTCTGGACTTCCAGGCTACATCTTGGCTGGTAAATTAAACTGGTAAATTATTTGAATGGCCCTGGCACCATTTCAGGCCAAGACAACCAACTTTCTCTCAAATGATTTCTCAGCACAGTTGTCAGAGGCCAAGAAAAAGACAAATATATGTTCACTGTGCAGTTTTCTTATTAATTCGGCTGTAGTTACTCAGTTTAAGAGAGTGAGTGTTACTGTTGCTTTATCTGTCCTAACTCTCCATGCTGGCCCACTGAAGCCCTGGCTCCTGCTCCTGAGCATCTCGTTCCTGAGCATCCCTGCTCTGCTTCAGAGCCTCTTCCACCCATCCCTGCTGGGCCACAGGCTGTTTGCCAGCTGAGCGTGGGCTGGCTCTGGATATGTACAATGGATTTTCTCCCTCTGTAAATTGATTACGTCCCAGTGCCTGTACGTTATAAAGAAGCCAAAGATAACCACAGCCTTGCCTAATGGGCTGGAGAGTATTTGATCTGCAGTCCCAGGCAGTACATCATCTCAAGTGTTCCGATTTCTTTCTAGAATAACTATACTGTCTTTAGTGTTAGGGTTTTTTCTCCTCTGGTGTAATGTAGAGGATAATCAGGCCTATCTTTCCTACACATTTCTGGTTTTGGTTTTTTTTTTCTGTTTCAGGATTTCCCTTTTTCTTTTGGAGCAGCTCTGTTATACTTAAGATTTGACACCTTCTATTGTGTATTCTCTGAATGCTCAGCAGCTAACACTGAGATCTGGCGTGCTGAGCCTTTCATACTCCTTCAGAGTGCTGCACTAGAAGAAAACAAAAAAAAACCCAAAAGTTTTTAGCTGGGAAGGTTTCTTTTTTATTTGCAGAATAAATCTTGTACCAGGATTGTGTTCCCTGGAAGAGAGTAGAGGTTAATTTTGCGTACATAAAGAACTGTTGTAGATGATGTGTGTTAGTTCTTGTAGGACCATGTTGCCTGCGAGCAGGAACAGGTTGCAGCATATCCTCTGAAGTCTATAAGGTACATAAAAAGTCTTCTTCCTAGTGCTTTCTTCTGAGTACATCTGTTTATCTTGCACACTGGTCTCACAGGGTTGGCCAGGAAAGGGAAGAAGAATGAGAGATGTAGTGTCACTATCTTTCTCCTCCTTCATGTGGGCAGGGAAGACATGCTGTGATCAGCAACGTGCTGGCAGAGTAGGACTGCGTCTTGCCCAAAGCCAGCAAGATCTCAGTTTCAGGGATCTTCATCCTTTCTGCCCAGTCTGTCTGTGTTTAGCCTTAGTGAAGTATTTGAGTCTGATTACAGTCACCTAAGGTTTTGTCCTAGTAAGCCCATATGGACTATGGCTGTTTTGTGGAACCGATAAACAAAAGTAGCTTTCTCTTCCTGTAGCCCTGTGGTGTGAATCTTGCAGGGATATTGAAAACTTGAATATTCTGACTGGAATGTGATGTTTTCACTTGTTTTACTGTGATATGAACTATAAGAGAAGTAGTTGTAGAGCAGACTGGAGCTTCTCAGCTGCCCCAATCTTCCCAAAGGCAGAAGTGGGAGCTGCTGTCACAGACTCAGGAGTGTGCGTGGCACATGAGACTGGGGGACACATGGATGGTCTGTGTGCAGAGCTACAAAGAGTGGACATTGAAGATGTGATTTGTGTTGGCTGGACAAGAGGCTTCATTTCATTCCTCTCAACAGGAAAAAAGCTACAGCTCCAGGGATGAGGACTTCGTATCCAAGATATTTTCCTTTTCATATATTTACACACACAACAGACCTAAATGCTAGCACTTTAAAGAACCGTAAAAGAAATGTTGAGCAAATTATGGTAAAGGACTAAGACAACTCACCTGACTTCTTTGCATTGTGCTTTTTGCTGCTACAGGTTCAAAGATCTCATAACACCAGTGTTATGTCATTGTCATGTAAGTCACCTGAGGCATTCCTGCAGCTCTTCATATTCCTATTCAGACTCTCTTCTTTCAGCATGAAAATCCAGTTTGGGTCACTTGTATTCTTACCAAAACAATTAAACCCAGACTGAAGAATAGAGATTGTAAAAAGATTCTCCTAGAAGTTAAATCCTTGAGGCAATAAAAATTAATTGGAGGGGTGGAAATAGCTTTTGAATTGGATAATACAAAATTTAGTGCAGATGGCTTATCCAGAAGAGAAGATACATGAGGTTTTCTCTAAGCTTTGCTGACCAGTTTCTAGACTTTTTACCCAAGACCAGTGAGTGATGTTTTATTGATGTTTGCTTGGGAAGATTGCGTTCTGAATAAGCACAGATTTTGATCAGGGAAAGTATTTGTTAAATTTTTAATATTTCAGACTGATAAAATCCTGTTCACTTTTTGGTGCCATTTTTATTTTTCTATTTTCCTGCCTTGCTACCATGGTTGCAGGCTTCTTTATGATTCCTGCCTTTTCTTCCTACATAAGACTGCTTCTGCCTTGCAGAATCATGTTCTGGCAGCATCTCGGAGACCTCAGAAGTGCCTGATCTTGCCCTCCAAAATGGGAACAGCTCATCATTATCATGAAAAAACTCACTTCTGGTATTGGGTTTACGTGTATACCTTGGCTGATTAAAATCACTCCCTTTCCCCTTATCAAATGTTACAAAACTTGGAGATATGTACATTTCATGCATCCTTGATTGTGCTGTCTGACAACAGCAGAGGTGTATGGTTTGAAGTGAGCTGCAATAGGGCCATAACTACCAATCCTACCCATTTTCTAGTACTACTGGTTTGAACATTCCCCGAGTCTTCAAAAATGTATCGGTGAGAATATTCACATGTAGGAGAAATATTGATCTTTCATCACTAATTATTAATAGGAGAAGGAGGGAAAGATGAAAAGGAAAAATTCAGTGTGCTGCTGCTTTTCTGACAGCATGGGGAAAAGAAACTTGGATTTTATCTTTTTCCAACTTCTCAACTGGAGTTTGTTGTCCTGGCTTCCTGGGAAAGAAAACTGCCTCCTGTGGAGTGAAGCAGTGTGAATTGCTGGAAGAGGTTTTGCTGCAGTGGATCACAGTGAAAGGTGGCTATCCCCGTAAGACAGAAGGAGAAATGTGAAGGAGTTGAATGTAGTTTTGGGAGCAAGAACAGTCTACGTATGTAAATTCATGTTATATAGTGAAGTTATATCATCAGTATCTCCCTCTGTACTCTGGGGAAATAACATGTACAGTGAAATGGGAATGTGAACCTGCAAATTCCATATACTCTTACCCACAAGAGTGAAAAAAAAGAGCTGCGATTCCTAATTTACTTCAATGGAAAGCTCCTGGATGTGAAGTTAAAACATACAGAAGGATTGTCTAGCAAGCTGTTCCAAATTTCAGCTTCTTTTTGAAGGTCTGGGTCAACCCAATGGCTCTCCAAGCATTGTTGACTAATAATTTTTTTTGCTTGCTTGAAGGCTTTAGAAGTTAATTAAGTATAAATCAATGCTTGAGGCTTCTGTAAGTGCTGGTCACTCCATCGCTGAAGGATCACTGCAGAAATGGAGGGAGTAAAGAAAAGGTGACAAAAATGATTAAGGGCATGGAAAACTCATGTGAAGAGAGATTGAAAAGACAGATTATTTATTCTAAAACAGTAATGAGTGTCAGCCTAGAAAAGAAAGAAATATATAACACGAGGAACTGAAGAGTGAAATTCTTATTCTGTGTTCTACCTTAGCACCTAGGCAAAGACATTCAGTTGTTATATATAAAAGACTAGTAGAAATGCAACTGCAATATGCAACACTGTTTCTGCTGGATGTTGTTGAAGCACAAGTTGTTAGAAGGAATCTCAAAAGCCAAAGAAGCACATGATGAAAAAATATTCTAGGTAATAAAATAGCTGTTGATATTTCAGAAGATGTCTATAACTTCATGTCCCAGGTCTTAAAGTAATCCAAAATTAAGATGTGCCCACTGTAGGAATGTGCCTGCCTTGTATGTGTTCTCCTGGAGCACAGTTCCTGTGATGCTTCTTGCAGACAAACTGATGCCTGGTGGAGAGGTCCAAGGTGGAGTAACAAGCCCTGTGCTTGCTTGAGTTGGCAAAGGGAAACCCATGAGCTTCAGTAATGGCCAATGAAGTTCTTTTATTTGAAAGCAGCAAACCACATTAACTCCTCACTGCTGATGCAGGGTATTTATTGGAAGTAATGCCATGGGGGCAGGTCAGGGATGGTGGGGAGGTCTCCAGCACCCCTCTGGGCAGGCAGTGCCAGGATGCAACCGTGATCCAGTTGAGTGTGCAGTTGTACAGAGAGACAGGGGAAAGCCCAAAGAAAAATGTACTTTTTTTCCTGTTGCTGTTTTATCCAAAATACGGAATCTCCCTGTATCTCTGAACATTAGTACTGAGTATAAATCCCCTCTTAGTTTTTACAGTATCTTCTGTAACACTGTGTAGAAATATTGACCAACATTTTAAATCCTTGAAGGCTTCTATGGTGTGTGATAGAAGGAATGTTTGTTCACAGAAATATGAAGGAATTCATACATACTTTTTTTTTTCTCGTAGTTTAGTAGGTCTTTGTATTACCAAAGATTTGGCTCATAATAACCTGCTCTTACTTACTAGCAACTTTGTGCTTTATAGATCCATTTTTTGTGCTGTTTCCTTGTTCACAAAATTTGCATTTGTTCCTTCTAGCAGAGTTAAAGAGTGCTTTCATTTTTATTTTCAATGGGGAATGGGGTGGAAGGCAATGACTTTAGTTTTCAAATCAGGAGAGGGTAATGACTGGCAATTTCAACTGTCATGATAGATGATGTTAGGGAAAAAAAAATCAGTTGCTGATGGCAATCCTTGATAAATCCTTCCTTATCCCAGCATCACCTCTTTTGTGTGTAGCCACTTTCTATGGGGGGGAAAAAAAAAAAAAGCATTTGAGGTTTTTAAAAGTTTTTAGTACTTCTTTTTTTTATTTCTAAGACTGTTTTTAGTATGTCTGTTACCCTGAATGCAGTTACACAGACTTAAGGAGAAATAAGAATAATCTTTGCAATGGGGTAAAATAACATTTTTAGACATAAACTTATGGCTAGATGCTTGTTCCTTTCCATGCTAGAAGTCCTGCTGGCAGCTGGGAATTCTTATTTCTAGCAGAAATTAGCTCCCATTTTTAGTCCTGCAGAGCAATAAAATAGTGGACTACACAGCCTTAATGTATAGCTTTCCTGAGAAACTACAGCTGGCTTGGGACTGCATTTTTTGCCTGCTTTGGGCCCCAGGCAACTATAAACACTAGGAGTGGAAAAGGAAACATTTGTGGCAGTTATCTTTTAGAGCACTGGCATCTGCTGGAAGCTGGTCGAGCTTTGGGTGGGTTAGACGAAGTCAAAATACATGATGAATTTGCACATGGTTCTGCATGGCCTTTCAGGTTAATTCAATCGTTACTGCAGTTTATTTGTAACCCATACTGTGCTGTATGACTCTGGCTGTGCTAGCAGTGAATTTACTGTGCAAATTCATATTAAGAAGCAGCTGTGCCCTCATGAGCATGTATTTGAGTTAGTTAAGATGAATAAAATAAAAAAAAAGGTGAAGTTTGTTTTACACATTATTTTTCTCTGTCTAGTTACTCCTTAAGAAATTTTTCCTCAACCAGCTTTATACCTACCATATGCTTGTACAACACTACAGGCAACCACAGCTGAAATGAGGCAAATGCAATTTAGAAACCAGCATTAGCTGACATAACCTTTTCTTTTCTTCTTTTCTTTTCTTCTTTTCTTTTCTTTTCTTTTCTTTTCTTT
>WBNH01004811.1:0-113839 GCA_013401255.1 Urocolius indicus | reverse complement strand
CTTTTCTTTTCTTTTCTTCCCTTTTCTTTTCTTTTCTTTTCTTCCCTTTTCTTTTCTTCCCTTTTCTTTTCTTCCCTTTTCTTTTTTTCCCTTTCCCTTTCCCTTTCCCTTTCCCTTTTTCACATTTAGGTCCAGCTCATAATCTGATGCTTCCAGAATACACTTGTCTGAATTGCAAGACCAGTAATGCTCACACCCTGTCAGGGACACCCTAAGAAAAACCTGGGTGCTGTTATACCAGTAGACCTCAGGTCTATGGTTTGCAGATCTTTCCTATTAGAAATAGTTCTTTGTTTCCTTGGAGGCATTCAAATTATCTCTTTAAATCCTGAGGGAAACCACCATGATGTCCTTATGACCATTAAACAGCAAAAATACTTGTTAAAATCAGTTTAAAGAAATGTGCATTTTCTTTGTGTATCTTCTATCTGTGAAGTCGAGTGTACTGCAGTCATGTGAAGTTAGATGTTAGTTTCATGAAGCTCTTCCCTTTTTTGGAAATCGAGAATATCACACAGTCAGTTAGAGTGGTGTCCTATATTTTTGTATAGGAAAAAAATCCACAGTAGAATAATGTAATCATGGCCTTGAAATTTCATTGATCTTCTAGAAAACAGTGTTATCCCCAAAGATGCTTGTGCTTTCCTGGCATCCCAGCAGGGATAGCAGGGAAAACGCACTATTTCCTTAAACTGTATTGCATAGTAAGTGTCTTCAGTTCTGTGCAAGCCAGAAATTGTCACATCTATTGGACTTCTAGAGTTGTGTACAACACCATGATGTCTTTTTGTTTGTTTGACTTGGTAGGATAAGAGAGGGAATACAACAAATAAAGGAAAAGCCATTTTTCATGTAAAGACAACCATGTTTTCTTTGCCTCCCCCCTCCTGCTGGCCTACACTTTCTTTGTATATATGAAGAAAGAGGAATCATAATTACATGAGTCATCACCAGAAAACATTCACAATGTTAAAATAATGGACAATTTTGCAGACCACATTCAAAATTGGGATTCTGTTAGGAAAATGTGTCTCAAATCTGTGTTTGGCTGCAATACTCTCAAAGAGAAAGAGCAGCAGCTATTCTGTTTAGGTTATTTACAGACCAAACAAAGCAAAACCTCTACACCGAGACTCAAATAGACAGAGGGTGGTAGAGCACAAGAGAGTAGATAGTAAACTGAACTAGACAGACTAAAGCTGTATTGACAATCAAATAAATACATTTTCCTTCTCTTTTTTTTTTCCTTTTCTCCCAAGAGCTATCACATAAAAGTCGAGATAAGTGTGACATGTACAGAGTGTGGATACATTTGATCTTGTATCTCTCAAAATATTACTCTCAAATGCTTTTCCAATATCTCCTTTTGTTCCTTTTCTGAAGGCACACTGATCTCAGGAGTTGCCTTTTCTGGCAAGGATAGGAAAATATATGTACAAATATTCCACATATGCAAACATCTCTGTTACTCCTGGACAAAAAAAAATGTGTTAAAATGAACCTAAAACTTGAAAGTACGTTTCAATAGCTAAAAAATAAATGGTAATAGAGCTGTAATTATCCCCAAAGCTACAAACACAGTAAATAAGTTAAAGTTAAATTTATAACACCTGCAAGCGTATTAAGCATGCAAAATCAAAACAAAGCCAGCCAAATGACTTTAGCTTCACCTTGTAGTAACACTAAGCAAATTTAGTTAGAGAATAATGATGTTTGTAGCCCTAGATTCATTTGTTTTAAAAAAAGAGCTTACCTNAAAAAAAAGGTGAAGTTTGTTTTACACATTATTTTTCTCTGTCTAGTTACTCCTTAAGAAATTTTTCCTCAACCAGCTTTATACCTACCATATGCTTGTACAACACTACAGGCAACCACAGCTGAAATGAGGCAAATGCAATTTAGAAACCAGCATTAGCTGACATAACCTTTTCTTTTCTTCTTTTCTTTTCTTCTTTTCTTTTCTTTTCTTTTCTTTTCTTTTCTTTTCTTTTCTTTTCTTTTCTTTTCTTTTCTTTTCTTTTCTTTTCTTCCCTTTTCTTTTCTTTTCTTTTCTTCCCTTTTCTTTTCTTCCCTTTTCTTTTCTTCCCTTTTCTTTTTTTCCCTTTCCCTTTCCCTTTCCCTTTCCCTTTTTCACATTTAGGTCCAGCTCATAATCTGATGCTTCCAGAATACACTTGTCTGAATTGCAAGACCAGTAATGCTCACACCCTGTCAGGGACACCCTAAGAAAAACCTGGGTGCTGTTATACCAGTAGACCTCAGGTCTATGGTTTGCAGATCTTTCCTATTAGAAATAGTTCTTTGTTTCCTTGGAGGCATTCAAATTATCTCTTTAAATCCTGAGGGAAACCACCATGATGTCCTTATGACCATTAAACAGCAAAAATACTTGTTAAAATCAGTTTAAAGAAATGTGCATTTTCTTTGTGTATCTTCTATCTGTGAAGTCGAGTGTACTGCAGTCATGTGAAGTTAGATGTTAGTTTCATGAAGCTCTTCCCTTTTTTGGAAATCGAGAATATCACACAGTCAGTTAGAGTGGTGTCCTATATTTTTGTATAGGAAAAAAATCCACAGTAGAATAATGTAATCATGGCCTTGAAATTTCATTGATCTTCTAGAAAACAGTGTTATCCCCAAAGATGCTTGTGCTTTCCTGGCATCCCAGCAGGGATAGCAGGGAAAACGCACTATTTCCTTAAACTGTATTGCATAGTAAGTGTCTTCAGTTCTGTGCAAGCCAGAAATTGTCACATCTATTGGACTTCTAGAGTTGTGTACAACACCATGATGTCTTTTTGTTTGTTTGACTTGGTAGGATAAGAGAGGGAATACAACAAATAAAGGAAAAGCCATTTTTCATGTAAAGACAACCATGTTTTCTTTGCCTCCCCCCTCCTGCTGGCCTACACTTTCTTTGTATATATGAAGAAAGAGGAATCATAATTACATGAGTCATCACCAGAAAACATTCACAATGTTAAAATAATGGACAATTTTGCAGACCACATTCAAAATTGGGATTCTGTTAGGAAAATGTGTCTCAAATCTGTGTTTGGCTGCAATACTCTCAAAGAGAAAGAGCAGCAGCTATTCTGTTTAGGTTATTTACAGACCAAACAAAGCAAAACCTCTACACCGAGACTCAAATAGACAGAGGGTGGTAGAGCACAAGAGAGTAGATAGTAAACTGAACTAGACAGACTAAAGCTGTATTGACAATCAAATAAATACATTTTCCTTCTCTTTTTTTTTTCCTTTTCTCCCAAGAGCTATCACATAAAAGTCGAGATAAGTGTGACATGTACAGAGTGTGGATACATTTGATCTTGTATCTCTCAAAATATTACTCTCAAATGCTTTTCCAATATCTCCTTTTGTTCCTTTTCTGAAGGCACACTGATCTCAGGAGTTGCCTTTTCTGGCAAGGATAGGAAAATATATGTACAAATATTCCACATATGCAAACATCTCTGTTACTCCTGGACAAAAAAAAATGTGTTAAAATGAACCTAAAACTTGAAAGTACGTTTCAATAGCTAAAAAATAAATGGTAATAGAGCTGTAATTATCCCCAAAGCTACAAACACAGTAAATAAGTTAAAGTTAAATTTATAACACCTGCAAGCGTATTAAGCATGCAAAATCAAAACAAAGCCAGCCAAATGACTTTAGCTTCACCTTGTAGTAACACTAAGCAAATTTAGTTAGAGAATAATGATGTTTGTAGCCCTAGATTCATTTGTTTTAAAAAAAAAGCTTACCTTTTTTTTTTCATTTTTTAAATCTCACTGTGTTATGAGTGCATCTGTAGCAGAACAGTTAAATGCAAGCTGTGTATACAGACCTCAGCTTATCATGTGAATAATGCCCCCTTAATTTAAAAGAAAGTGAGGCTACTATTTAATTAAATGTATTAAAGCTGAGAAGAAAAGCATTTTTAAAGATCTTATTCTTCCATACCTAGCATATAAAAGGTTACAAATAGTCTTCATTATATATTTTGTTATGAAGTATAGCCTTGAGTCCTTTAGAATCAATAGTCAGCATTTTTAATTTAAAATTTCTACAACACAATTTTGTTTCACGTGTTAAATGAACACAGTGCTATTATGATCATGCCTGCTTAACCAAATTTGTTTCTGATAGAATATTAGGTCAGGTTGAAAGGGCTTGGTATATACTCAGCTATCCCTTTCAATAAATAGTAATTTCTTTGTCTAGTGTCTCTGCATTTTCTTGATAATTATACCACGGAAAGTTTTATTCTCTCATGTTTTATTAATTCTGAAAATAATAGTGCCACAATTGTTTCTGGGCTAGCTCAGGTGATTTCCATTTGAATTTGTTAAGCAAAAGATTTCTAAATGCATGGAAATTTTAGGCCCTGGACTTTATTTTGGAGTCATGTAAATTTGTGGATCGATTAAAAAGATAGATTATTTTCAGTTACAAAAAAAAGAAGATTATTTTCCTTTATATTTAGTGATGAAATCATATTTAGATTTTCTAAATGCAGTGACAAGTTGGAATTTCCCTCAGATCTCAGGCTTCTTTCCAGCAGATCTGAGGTGAGTGTGACTGGGGAAGAAGAGCAATATTTTAGTAATGAAGAAATTTTCACTTTTCACTGAACAACTTTAGTTGTAATGTGCCTGCTACTATCAAGGTGAGACCAATTCATGTGACTGGATTTTGACTACCTGATGATATTGTATAATGTATTTATATTAAGTAGGTATGTTATAATAAACAGCCACATCCTCACTGGAGGCAGCTTTGGTGTGGAGTGGCTCTTTTTGGAAAGCCAAGGTATGCTTTGGCCATCTCTGAACCAGGATGCTCAGGTCAGGTCTCCTGCCCGTAATGTACCACTCTGAGGTTTTCAAATTCCATTTTTTGAAAATAAAACATAGGAAAATATTCCATCCTGACCATTCAAGTTTTAGTTCTGGCTGGTTTTAGTGCTGTGCTTGCCTGTGGGCCACAAAGATGATTAAGGGAATGGAGCATCTCCCTTATGATGAAAGGCTGAGGGAGCTGGGGCTCTTCAGCTTGAAGGAGACTGAGGGGTGACCTCATTAATGTTTGCAAATATGTAAAAGGTGGGTGTCAGGAGGATGGAGTCAGGCTGTTCTCAATGATGTCCATTGATAGGACAATGGGCAACGGGTGCAAACCGGAACATAAGAGGTTCCAAAGAAACACAAGGATTAATTTCTTCACTGTGAGGATGACAGAGCACTGGAACAGGCTGCCCAGATGGGTTGTGGAGTCTCCTTCTCTGGGGACATTCAGAACCCACGTGGACAAGTTCCTGTGTGACCAACTCTAGGTGGTCCTGCTCTGGCAAGGGGATTGGACTGGATGATCTTTCGAGGTCCCTTCCAGCCCTTAATATTCTGTGATTCTGTGTTTCTGTGCCCTTAGTCTTTACCAGGGTGTATACATAGACTTCTCTTCAAAACCAAACATGTTAGTAAACTTAGGGGATCTTCATAGATTTTTCCACTGTATTAGTTGAACTTGATGGAAGATAAAAGCTTCTCCAAGTTATCATTTGCTGTCTTGCCCTTCTGTGATGCCGATGGCTGTCATGCATCTCAAAGCCTAGTGACAACAAATGCTGCTGCTGTCGCTGGCTGGAGAACATCCAGAAGATGTGGCCTAGCGTTTCTAGTGGTAAGCAGGTCACATCTCTATACCAAGTGTGGACAGTTATCTGTGATTTTCATTTCTGAACAGTCTTGATGACTCCTTGGTTGAGAGGAGCGTTTCTTACTTGTCTCTTCAAGTTCAGAGGCTCATCTAACAAAACATAGTGGTAAGCCTGGCTCTCCATCCATGTGGGTTGTTGTCCATTGGACACCACGAATCTCATCATGACCCTCTTTAAATGTAGATAAACTGCATTTATGCCATGATGTGGTTAGTTCACAAGCAGACTGTGAAAATCCCTTTGTTGTACCAGAGGAAATAATTGTTGCTTCATGCTTCTCCTTCTCTCTGTGAGGACAGCCAAGTGTAAGGAACACTTTAAAACCTCATTGGAAGAAGTCCAAGGGTTTTCTGAGAATACTGTTTATGGTTTGTTTAAGGTTATCAATTATGTTTCAAATAAAAAGCTCTCCACAGATGATCGTTGTGCTGTACTTTGAACTCATTTAACTGGACATTATTTACAGAATATTTATCTTGGTTATGGCAGTTTTGTCACACAGCGATATTACTTTTCCATTATATACTACATGTGACCACGACATGAGTTTGATAATAAATGCTGGGAAATAAAAAACAGAGTAAGTGCCTCAGTATGATAGCAATTCCCATGTGATGGGAAATAATGTCATAAACTTCAAATTACCTTTTAAATAAATGTTTACGTCCAACCCATCCATTAGATCATAGCCAGAAGGGTCAGGAGGATCATTTCTTCATATTTCACTGTATGCATTATGATTGCTTTTTTAGGTGTAAATGATCTTTTAAAATGAAGAATGGCACTTGAACTATACACAAACAATGGCTAGACATTACTGAGTCGCAGTATGGCAGAAATAGCCTCAGCCACTCGGCTAAATATAGAAGTGCAGCAGTAAATTGAATTCATTCTTAGAAAATATTTTTAATACTGAGATGATACAGAAACACAACTTGTGTCATTCCCACAGTTTGCAGCTTTGACATTTCAGTCAAGTTTAAAATCCAGTTGTGGTTTCGTAGATGGCTATTTTGCTAAATGCTTATGAAATAAAGACTGGAGAGTGGAGAGGAGACTACCTGAGCATGCAAGGAAGTGTACAGGTAACAGATATATTAATGAGGTTGTTAACCATCTCAGACTTTAGATGTCTTTAGACATATAAATATTTTCCCATTCCGAGCTGGACCTCTCTAGTCCATATGTCCTAGAGAAACCGATTTTGCTCCCTAAAATGCCCCACGTGTCAAAGCTTTTATAGATAGTAGTGTTAACTGTGTTATTCTTGCATCACTAGGCTAAAAACCCAACCAGGAGCTGCGATGGTTGGGCTAACAGATAGGTGGCTTTGAAATAGCAGAAGCTGTAGTTGTCCTGACACTGCTGACACGCGTGTGGGGATGGGGCAGGTTCCTCAGTCTGAACTGGGCTGACTGGGAATGGGGGAAGGAAGAGCTGTCAAGGGCCAGTACACCAATCTGGAAATTAAAAAAAACACAAACTGTTTACAGACAGGGGAAAACCTATTGTCTTTGAGATTTAAAACACTGATCAAGAAATTCAGTGGTGTTTTTGCTGCAACTGTGATTTGACCTTCCTGTTGACTTTAAATATTTTTTATGGTGGTGTGCAGTGACGTGGTTGCTTTGTTTAAGGCATTTGACAGTTATAGTAGTTCTGGGAGTAATTGTTTTAGTTCTATATATATCAGGAAATAAATATATTAATATTTGAGATCAGGTTACTTTCTTTCTTAAACTTATTTATATTTGCTATGTTTCTCAACTTCGCCTTCTTTCATGAGGACTTCAAACATGTTAGACTTAGTTTCAATTCAAAGTTTCTTAGTAACATATCAAGTACTTTATGTCCCAGATATTCTTTTTAGTTGGAGGTCAAAACTACTCTAGAACCCAATGAATATGAAATTTCTTCTTCTGGCATTATCATTTGTGCAAAAACATTATATTGCTTTCTTAGAATCACTTGATCTCAATTCTTTTTTATTAGTGGAGGTCTATAATCCTTTCCACGGCAACCATTTGTAAAAGCTGAGGAATATGACTTGAGGCAGGATATGAGCAGCAGGAACAGTTCAACTTAAAAACAAAGATCCTGTTTGAGTACAAATGCTATTGTTAGCACAGAGTTGGGGTGAGTCAAGTGGCAGGATGATTATTAGAATACAATAAATTTGTATCTATGCCACATGACATGCTAGCCAGAAGACTCATCCTTTTAGCAGTTGTGTGACAGAAGACGTATTTTTATAACTTTACTTATTATACTTTTGCTCAGTCCAATAAACCATTCCCTCTGAGAATGACTGATATCTAAACATCTGACCAGTGTTTTGGTTTTCTCTAGATTTATTTTTCTGTTATACTTTTTTCCCCAAATGTGCTAAAAATAGGGATTTGAAATTATACCACCACAAGATCGTTCTGGGGTCAGTAAAAGACATTTTAGACTATTGCTGACTTTTCTTATGACGTGTGATCCTTCACAGTAAAGGAGAAGATTTTTTTTTTGTCTCTATAATTAAAACAAACAAACAATATTTTTTTCTTTTATTAAAAAGCATTTGGTTTAAAACTTATAGCTCAACTAACCTATGAAACATTAATATATGAGGCTCAGTGTCAAAGTATTTTTGAAGTTTAATTTTTGTTCCTAATGTTTTTCTGGTTAAGGTCAGTAGAAAGTAATGAAGATACCAAGTGACAGAAAACATTCTATCCAAGTGGAAAAAACCCTACTTTTTATAAATTGAAAAATTCTTATGTGACATGGATGAAATTAATAAATATACAAAAAGTAGTGATGAGATCAAGTAGTAGTTTCACTTGTGACAGTCTGTACAGTTATTGCAACAACTGACACCACATAAAAGGAGTACTCTGTACTTCCTAAGCTTCTCTTGACTGTACTTTTGTAGTAGAAAACAAAATATATCTTGTTTATATATGATACAAATTTTGTCTCAGTGTATCTTAACTTGTATGCACATATATATATATATATATAATGTATTACACATAACAAAATAGTAAAATTCCACATAAGCATCTCTAATGGCAAGTGAAACAGAAGCTTTTGTAGAATAAAATGTTTGGAGTGGTCTTTAATCATTGCCACGTGGTGTCAAGAGGACACTCAGTATAATGGTTTCAGTGGGTTTGTTTGAACGCTTGATACTGCTCAGATTGGGATCACTCTTCAGTGTCCTAAATTTTGCCAGATTAAAAAAAAGTCCCACGTAAAGTTATATTTCTATCTCCTGTCTGAAAAGAAGATTTTATTGCACTGGATACATAGAGGTTTTCAGATCATCCTGCTGATGGCACTTGAGCTGCAACTGTATAATCAATGAATAAAAAACCAGAATCCATGGCGTTTCAACAGTATGAATTCTTCAGACTGTATTATTTTCTTAGCCTGAGGCAAGAGACTGCGCTCTTAGTACTTGTCTGTGCAGAATGAGTAATCTGAGACAAATGTGTAACTGCACCCTGTGTGCAATACGTCCAGATACTATGGACTAGCTAATCTTGCTGTGTGCCACAGCCAGGCAAGTATCTCTCATGGACAATAGACATATGATAAAAAGTGATAATTTTATTATGATGTCCGGGATTACAGCATGCATAACTGATCTAAAAGCATTATAACAATGACAGTGCAGCTGTGGGTCTATTTATCCCATTAGAGTCAGAATTCTATACTGCAAGGAGTTGGTTTTAACAGCAGGATTTTTTGTTACCTAACCAGAATTCTGTTTTGTGTGAATTCTATGCATGGGAGCAACTGAAAATACATATTCCCTGTGCAATCTGTTTCACTGTTTAACATGGCTTGCTTCAGAGTGTGTGATAGCTTGAATTTTCTTCCTTTGCCAAAGCTGCTTAAACAATGCAATGACAAATTTCAGCTTTTATTCTTCGTTAATGTCATTCTTCATCCTCTCTGCTCCACATCAGGGAGGAAGTGTTGTGAGTTTGCTATTTTAATGAAGAGAAATGAGGCATCTATCAGCTTGGATTTATACTGGAGAGCACATCAATTCAGTTGCCTTGAGCTTGCTGAGTTTGCATATCCAGGGCCAAGCAGCACTCTCAATTACTCCCGTGCAACCCCATTAACTTCAGGGTGTTGTGCAGTTCAAAAGTGGCATCGCAGAACATGGGGTGATATTAGTGGGGGGAAAAAGGCTATCTGTTAGAGAAGTCAGGCTCCCAAATATAATTTTTGGTTATCTAAAATGCAATGTGCATGCAGTCATAATTACGCTTGTGAAAGGTTAGGGTAGTTATCTTACAATACTTTCATGGAGTATTTCTTTGTAGATGTGCCTAACAGAACGGACAGCCTCCCCAAAATCATTGCAGTGAGGGGGAAAATGCTTCCAGCCCTGGAAACGTATTGTAAATCATATGTATTTAGTAGACTGTATCCTGTAATTGCTCTTAACCATAGGTTATTTCTTCCTCTTTCTCTCTCTAGGAGCTATGCCGTCAGCGCATGGCAGTGAAAGCATCTGATCGCCCGGAACCCCTGCATGCTTCTCGAATAAACAGCGTTTCTTCACAGTTTAGTGATGGGCCCATTCCCAGCCCCTCTGCCCGGAGCAGCACGTCATCCTGGTGTGAAGAGCCAGTCCAGTCCAACATGGACATCTCCACCGGTCACATGATCTTGGTAAGGTGCTTTTGTCTTCGTGGCATGAGAAATGTCTTCATAATTCAAGGTACCTGCTCAGCTTTTGGAAACAGAGAACTTTTAAAGAAAGGGAAACTGTCTTTTCACAGATTAAAAAAAAAAAAACACATTTCCTGAGCTTTGTTGGTAACTTTACCTTTGTAGAAATAAAACTAAATGGATTTTTATTTCCATGTCTGTCTTCATTATATTGGGGTTTTTTTTTTCTTTCTCTCTGGGAGACGTTATTTTATCTTGGACATACAAATTTTTGTGTGTCTGCTCTAAAAAAAAAAAAAAAAATATAAGCCCTGTGTTGTCCTTTTGTCTTATTAGTTTATATTTTACTTCAGCTTGGACAAGAAAACTGCTAAATTTCTGATCAGTTTGCTGCTTTTTCTCCCATATCTTTAGCATGCAGAGGTGTCTGAGCTGAGAGGACGAGAGAATATTAGTAATATGGAACAATTTCTTTGCCATCACCCTTAGAAAAAGGATCTGAATTTTGAGCTTCATATGAATTTTGTTTTGGGTCATATACTTTCAACTTCTTTCTCTGGACTTATATTTGAAAGTACTGTCTTCTTAGGTATTTTTCAAATTCTTATAAGGCATCTCACCTAATGGAGAAAGCAATGAAAGCAGGGAAAACCCAGAGAGCTGATTTGACGTCAGCCAAGTTACTGATCTCCTTTAGCCTTTATAAGGTCAGCTATAAAACTGAGCAAAAAGCAGGACAGGTTTGTAAACCAAATACTTAATCAGACAGAGTGTGTAATCCTGAGCAAACACTTCTTCCCTTGTTCCTGCCTATTCCCCTCAACAAAAGGAGTTAATTAAGTATTGTGTTAAAATATACTACACGAGTACAATTTGGAAGGGTTGCTCCCATGACAGAAAATGATTCGTCATAGTTTTAACTGTCCCACTTTTGCCTAACCAGAATTAAAATTCACTTGATTTCTTTTCACACTGAACTTAAATGCTTGAGGGAAAAAAGAATCACTTCAATTGCCCAGCCTCAAAATAGATACAAATTCATATGGTAAGGTTCTAAGACAATATATTTGTATGGAAATAAGAGCCAGATTTCCCACATAGAGGGAAATAGGCATTTGATATTTGCTAACGGTTTCAACTACTTTAAATTGAGCAAAATTGCTTTCAATTACATTATTGGGGGAAAAAAAAAAACATTAAAAAATCACAAAATCAAGCTTAAAAGAGAGAAACTTGCATAGGGGAAGCACTTATTATGGATCTGGGAATTTCTGCTAAATTGTAAGAAAGAATTATCTTCATATGGCAATGACTAAACTTTAAAAAATCATCAGATTGGTCAAGATCACCGTTACATTGTTCAGCATCCATAATTCAGGGAATCATGTTTAACCCAGAATGAACTCATACATATGTTAGCTATCTAACAGCATGTGTTAGATGGTGGAGGTTCAAAGAAGGGTAAAAGAAATACTGCAGTGTCTCGAGAGCACAAACCACACAGAGAGAGTAAAAATAGTTAATTTGTTTAGTCTGAGCAAACAAAAATCGGTGATTCATGGGAGTCTGCCTATGTGCTTTGAAATACAGGATGGGGAAATAGGCACAGATGATACAATTAGGAAGAAAATATAGTTTAGAATTGAAAAGATGCATTTAGCCTGGATATCAGGGCAAGCCTAATAGGAGGGTCAGGCAGGCAGTGAGGATGTTTACTTTAGGGAAGTAGTTAAACCATAAATTCAAGATATGCTGAAGGCAAAGCTAGGTTAGGTTTACATGGGAAGATCGGCGTCGCTCAGCTGCAGCACTGAAGCAGATGATTGGACTTGATCAGAAATGCTCGTGTTTTGTGTCACTGTGGGTCACATCGGATCCAGAGAGCTGACCCAAATTATGTTTTGCTCAAAAGCACATGCAAATATCTGTAATACCTTATTTGCCTGAATTTCTCTCCCTCTGGAGATGTGGCAGCTTGTTGGGCTTGAGCAACAGAGAAGGCTTGCAAGAGGTGGTCTTCTCCCCTGCCCTGTAGCTGCAAGCAGAGAGCAAGGGGCCACTTTGCAACTTTGATACCGTTCAATACAGGAAGTTTTCCTGTTCTTCCTATTTCCTGCTTATCTTTTACATTTTGTAGATATTGTTTTTGAAAAATATCTCAGTGCCTAAAAAAGCATTGAGAAATATTAGCAAGAGACCTGATAACAATGGCAAATACCATCTGCTTTGTGGGATAAATGGACTTACAGCTCTGTAAATGTGTTTTTCAGCTCTGCAGTGTTCAGCAAAGTAGCAGCTAGCTGAGCTAGGGTTTCTCAGTTTTTATTGTTCATAGGTGCCAGGACCTCCCCAGAGAATAGAAAACAATAGCTTACTATATAAAGTGGCAGCAGGAAATATTTTATTTTGATTTATAAACAAAATAAATCTTTAACGAAAATAGCTTAGAGGAAATGTGCCTGCAACTGCTGAATCTTGCTCAGAGGTGGCATTGGTCAGAAACATTTCTGTAAAGCTGTTTAATTTGCTGGAAAATGCTTGCAGGTCATACCTGAAGTGATATCCCATCCTCCTCAGCTTTGGTGTTATTGGAGATTGTGGTTGGCCACAGGTGCTCTTTTCTTGGAGGACTTGCTACTTGTAGTTAGCCCGTCATTTAGAGTACTCAAGATCTGGAGAAGCCAGGAATTTTCCAAAGCCATGTGGCTGTGGGGCATTCTCCTCACTTAGACTGAAATCAATCTTTCAAAGAGAAAAATCCTACAGAAGGAAGTAAGGAGAACTGAGGAGGTACAGAAGGACAGCAATAACAACATTCAGGGCTTTTTTTTTCTTTTTCTCTTTTTTTCACATTCTTTTGTTCACATTTATAGCAGGAGGATGACCCATATGGCACTTTTGGATTCTGTCTTTCTAAAGGATCCAGACACTTTGGAAAGTGTAATTAGAGGACTATGTTTTATGCAGTTGTGTTTATGGTGCTGTTTGGTTTCAGTCACCATTGGTTTTACAAGAATACAGTTGGGTTTTGGAAGTCACAGTAAGGAAAATATTAAGATCTCAGAAGTAGATGTCCATCTACTTTATTCACATATGTGCATCTATATTTAATATAGAATGCCAAGAGAAGTCCTAATAAAGTGCAACACTCCCCTTTGTGGTCCTGCAAGAGACCACAGGGGTTGAAGGTGTCCAAGTGTTGTCTTGAGGCCATAATCTTCCATTCTAGTTGGTAAAGTGAGTGGGTGGCTATGAAAGTCTCCAGGCAATTAAGCAGAGAGAGGATTTCTGTTGGGAGGCCTCCTGTGGTGCCTGCACCATCCCATTGATGTCTTATATGAAGGAGTCTCTTTTGTTTGTGCTGAAGCACAAGTTTAGCATGTAACTTAGGTAGCTTGGATCCCACATCTGCATTGTATACTGTCACGCTTGTTTGGTTAAAATAATTATAATCTTTTATGAGCTTTTAAACGAAGAACAGTACTGCAAGAAGGGAGTGTATGCTTTTGATGACAACATTTTGAGGTTGTTATCTGAATACCTTATATGAGAGGGAATTTGCAGAAGCAGAGGTGATTTTCTGTGTTTTGGGTTGGTTTTTTTTTTGTTGTACAGACAGATGTGCAGAATTTGGAGCATTATACATAAATTAGAATTTAAGAAAGTGGGAAATTTCAAAAGATCCTTTTCAACACTTGTTTAAGCTGAAAGTTTCAAGATTCTTCTCCCCGAGAGTATGAAACTACTGTATGTATTGGAAACAACAGTAGTCTGTGATAGATTGTGTGTAATGTACTTGTTAGAAGAAGAAAGTTCCATAACTGGCCTTAACAAGGCAGTGGGAGCAAATGAACTAGGAACTGTAATCTAGGCCCTAGCATGTGGATGTAAATCCACTTGTTCCCCTTGTCTTTGGCAACTCGCCTGCAAAATCCAAAGGAATTTCCTTATAGAGAAGGATGGCCTCATATGTCAACTTTGTGTCAAGTGGAAGTTCTGGGACAGGCTGTGTCCCAGAATGAGCACCTATGAGCACCTTCTGGGACACAACCAACCTGAAGTAGGGGCACATGGGACAGAGACTTGCTACTGGGAAATCAGTCAAACCCAAGTTACTGAGTTTTGTATCCTAAATTGGATGCTGAACCAGTGGCCGGGTTACTGTGGGACTGGAAAGGGTAACAAGCAGGGCATAGTTTCCAAGGCTGAACCTGTTTGGTGGGTTTTTTTCCATAAAATTGGTATCCTGTAGTCTCTGCATAGTAACTTTTGATGGTATCTAAGCAATTTTCTCTCACATTTTTAAAAATAAACTCAGATGGAAATGAACTCCATGGGGTAGCTACTATAGATTTTCTTTTAATTGAATGTGGAAGAGTGGGGGATTGTGTGATAGAAGACACTTTCCAACAAGAAAAAAGTCTTTGTTAAGTCCTGCACCACATTATGCTGAAATGTCTTGATTTTATTCTTAAAGCTGCAATAAATGTATGAGCAAAAGGCATCCAAACACACTTTTCTAAAGAAACAAACTCCAGCATGAGGACCTATAGCACTGTGCTAGATACAGATGTACTTTCCACCTTGAGCTTAATCCGTGTACACACAAAGCTTTTCGTGAGAGAAGGCGCATGATGCATAGTGTGTGAGTGAACGTGATGCATATGGTATATGAGCACAGTGCACTGTCTGGGGACACATGCCACAGAAGTGATTAATGCCTGCAGAGACAAAGGTGAAGCCCGCAGGTACAGAAAACAAGGTGTTTGTCACAATTATAGTGTGTTTGATTATTTAGTGGGGTTTAAAATTGTTTTCTTTTTCCACCGTTTCCTTCTACCACCATTAATTTCTCTTTTCATCTTTGTGAAATTCAAGAGTAGCAATATTCTGTTTAAAAAAACTGTAACAACTGAGAAAATGAAGAGAGAAATTCTCACATGGGAAAGGAAATAAGTCAGTGGCAAAGTTTAGCTAAAAGCATAAACTCCTTTACACATGTGCTAAGCGGATCTCAATCCCAATTTATCTTTCAACTGCACCAGTATAAATAGTTGTAGGAATCTCATGGAATGTAAGTCTCAAGAAGACTTTAGCTGTAAAGGCTGTTTCATCACGAACAGGCAGACGAAAGGAGTCACAAGGGAAAAGGCTGTTGTGTATTGCATTACTTAGTGACAAGATAGCCAATATCCCAAGAAGACATTAATACTATGGATGGGAAAATCTTTACACCTCTGTTCCTTACTTTTAGGGACAAGTGGAGCTGAAAGATCTCATGGTGATGAAATGGCATTTATCCATTTTATCTTTTTCCTTCCTCCCTAAATGTTTAAGTTATTTTGAAACATTTGCCTCTGTTTGTTTGAAGCCAGGACTTGAGCGATAGGAACAAAGAAAAGCTGCAAAGAAAAGTAAAAAAAAAACAAAACTCATTGCATATCAAAACAGCTCTACTAATAGAGCCATAAATCTAATAAATGGATGTATGTACTACATAGATTTCATCAATAACACTCTAGAGAAAATATTCATGAACAGGTTACTCTTTGATTCTTCCATTTTCATTTGTTTCATATTCAGTTGCCTCTCTTTTTCTATATTAATCTTGTTGAATGGGCCTTAGGAAATAATGACAATATAGAGTCAGTATTAAATCAAGAAAAACATTCCTCTTGAACACAGTATGAAATTAATTTCAAAATCTTCTTTTTTTTCTTCCCTAGTTTTTTTCCCCATTGATTGTTTTCCCCAAATGTATTCACAATTAGAAATAACTCACCAAATTTCTGTGTCTATGTCTTGGTCTGTTGTTTGACTGTGAGATGTTTATTCCAGTTTTGTTTCAACTGCTTTGATTGAACACTTTTAACCACTTTATGTCATTCCCTAAGGCATTTAGTAGAAAGATGAAGAGAACATTTCTATTAATAGTCTAGAGTACTAATTTAAAAAGTATTATATTGAGATAAATATTTGACAAAAATAAACAGCTTATGTGCACAAAATAAAAAGAAGGGTTCATTGTCATGACAGAAATAAAACTTGGTGGCTATCTGAGCTTTTTTCTGTTTTCCACAGCTTTTTTCCAGTTCTAGAGAAAATCCAGGTAATGGCAAGGCAAGATAAGTACCAATTGTAGTAAGAGGTACTAGGAGATCATTTAATGATAAAGATCTGGTTTTCATACTTCAAACTGAAGACAAGGCATGTTACTGAGTCCTCACCTGCTTCCGAGTCTCATTAGTGGCAGAAATCTGAGATGAACTCCTTTCCAGGAATCTACTGGTTTTATCTTTTGGCTCCAGATGCATCCTAAGTAATGAAGTGCTCTTTTCTGTATTTGTCCTATTGTGCATGCTTTGGATCTAACAGCTGGAAATGTCTGTTTAGAAGAGGGGCACTGGCAAGAGGGCAGTTCAGAAGGACTTAACAGGTGAGGCCAAGATGATAATAGAGTTCAGACCTGGGAAGGAGTTGAGCTTTGACTCACCATGGGATAAAAAAAAAATGTCTCATGCAGTTTGCAAGACATGATGTGCACTAAGGTCAAAGGATGTGTGGTAAATGGGACTACAACTTCAGAGCTTCTGAAAATACCGAACTTCCAGTATGAAACTGGGACCTGCTTCATTGTGCATACAAAGAAGGGACTTCATACTGGCACCAAGTTTTTTTTTATTGTTGTAACAGTTGCAGTTATCCAAGAGAACTCCAATGGTATTTTGGAGAGCTCCTTCTTTTTGTGTAGCCTATATGGCAACAAAAGTTATTGGAAGTACTGATTAAGAGGCTACTGGCAATGAAGGCAGTTTAATCCCTTCATCAGTTCAACAAAGTGTTTATTTTCATCTTCAAGGCAAGATAAAAAAAATACTTTGTTTTCTGCAGGGTTAGGCCTTGAATTGGCAGTGTTTTGTGAGTAAGGTATCAGAATTTGGGTGGTATTTGGAAAATTTAATGTGTAGGACACAGACAAAATGATCCTGTGATGATCGAATTTTACATATGCACCCACGACGCAGCTGTGGAAACATTTTTAAATAAGGAGATAAACATTAAAATAATCTGTGAAATTTGCTTGAGGATGACACAGTAATTGCTGTTCCATAACAGAGGACTATGTTACTTTTTGATCTAAACCAGATAAAGTCTGCTACCCTCAAATATTCTAACCTCCCTTCCCCCCAGTATGTCATTATAAACCACATACATTTGCTATGAATTTCTGTCTTATATATAACTGTTTCAAACTGGAGTAATAACATTTTTTTTTACTCTAGCTGGTACCTCTCTAGCTGGTGTTCTTTGTGCCTCCTTTATACTTTTGTCCTAAACTCATGTGCTAAAGCTGCTTTAGGTTCTACAGCTGGCCAAAAAAACCCTGTTCATAGCTGGAGAGAATTGTAAGTTACCTCTTCTTTATGGATGATTGCTGTACTGTTGCATTGACCTAAGAATAGCAGGGAGGGGTACCAAACTACTCACAAGCATCACTTCCTTCAAGCATGACCTAGAATTGTTCTGGGAATTACTCTGCCTTTTTATTTCTGGAATAATTATGAAGGCTGGCGTGCAGATCTGAAAATGTTTCTGTCCTTAGTCTGGTTAGTAGTAAATCCATTAATGTCTGTTGAAAATGGTTGTTTTCTGGACTTATGTGAAGGTTTGCCTCCTTCTGACCAGACTATTTGCACCATATAAAATATTGTGAACATACAGTAACCCTACTGCATGTGACAGCTAAGCTCCGGTAGCTAACAGAGAGTAGTGAATTGAAGAATGTTTCTTCTTTTAGTAAATATATGCACGTGCAACACATTTCTTTAAAGAAAATAGGCAAAAAATGATAATGTCTTCCTGCTGGATACATTATATTTATAACATGAGCTTTGAAGAGAGTCTGCTGATTATGAAGTTGTTTAAGCATTTTTTTGTTTTAAAATTAGTAAGGTATAATACTGACTAATTCTTCCATTCTTTTAACTTTTAATTTAAGTGAATTCTAGCTAGTTACAAATAAAAATACTAAAGAACTAGCAATGCACATCATGATTTGTGTTCTTGCTGTCATCCAAATTCACAGAAAGACGGAAACATATTAAAGGAATTTGATAAGACCAGGTGGTCTGAGTGAATAATTTCCCTTTCATTAACATATTCCCCTTATTAACTCTGTAATTAATTGTACATAGCTAAGGAAAGCTATGGAAATGCATTTTAAGATGTATCAAAGCTGACTTTATGCTTCAGACTTCCATGCAATTTACTATTAATGAAGCAAGAGATGGAAGCCCCAAATCTATAATTATTACTTACTATTTGAATGACAAGCAAAGAATTTTATCAGCACAGTTTCAAATGAAAGGGGATTAGCAACTAATGTTGAAATTGTTAATCTTTCTTATTAAAATAATTTTGACGAGAGTGTTTAGCCTGAAAGAGGTTTCTGGAACATCATTTACCATTAAAACAGCTATTTTCTGAAGCTCAGTATGAATTTGTCTAAGTTTGACAGCAGGGTGCAAATATATTTTAAATGAATGAATATTTTATGGGAGCCAAGGCTGTTCATGTGTGAGCTGATGCTGAGCTGCTTGCTGTGTGCATATTCCTGGAATGTGTAGCAGGATGGTAGTTTGATATCCATCTTACCAAAGTTAAGATGTCTACCGAGATAACAAGAGAAATAAAAAGCCAGAGCAGAAAAATCTGAGAACTGACATTATACCCAGTTGCAGTGTGTCTGCACAACACTGGTTAGCAGGTTGGAGCCCAGTCAGAGAGTGGACCCAGGGCCCTAGATCTTGGTGATATTTTTGTGACACAGAAAAAGCCTATAATTATGTTTGATGGCAATGTTATGGCATGTTTAGTTAGGCCTTCTTTCTCCTTTGCATGGTGATGTGTTTTCAGTTTTCATATATTTTTATGAGCATCATGTGCCTTGAGATGAGCATTCAGTGGTGGGTGCTTTATACCCACATGCATGCTTGTGTATAAATACCATGTGCAGCAATGATATCCTCATATAAGTATAGATAAATGTTTGTGAGCAGAGGTATAATATTCACGTCTTCTAAGTGTTAATGCAAAAGTACTTGGCATTTTAAATTTTAAATCTTCTCCTTGCAGTATTTGCAATTGTCATCTGTTACAGAAGTGTACAAATGAAGCTGACAAGGCTGTTTTCACTCCTCAGGATGAAGAAATTGCAAATATATAGTGACATCGATGGTGAAAAGCAGTGATAATTTAAGATTTAATTTGCAGTGGTCCCAGCCACATAAATACTGGAGATGTATGTTAAAGAATGCTATTAATTTGCATGTGTGCCATTATAGAAAAAGCTAATATAAGAGGTGTCACATGCCTTTGCCAATGACAAATCTTACCAGCAGGGTAGAAATAATTTAAATGCTTTGATTAAGACATTATGTATGTGAGTAGATGGACTTTATATGAAGATACCATCAATACAACAAACTCTCATGTACCTGCTGAACTATGAGATTACTACCTCTGTGTAGGCCATGTTGGAACTTTACTGGGTTCACACAAAAAATTACAGGTTATAGACCTAATCTTATACCTGTAGCCCTACAAATGTTCCTTTGCAACAGTCTTGCAGATGGAGTGGTATTGTAGCAGAAAGTTCCCTAGGCTGCTTGTTGGCTTAATTTATCACAATCAAAGGTATTTTGTCTTAAATATAGCAGTTGGCAAATACCATGCAGTAGCAACACCTCAGTTATAAAATGATGTTTTGTATGTATTATGTGTTAGGACAAAGACATCAAGATTTCTTCCTAATCTGCAAGAATCATAACAGAGCATGTTGACTACAACAGTAAGAGACAGTCACCACACCAGCATGGTAGTCTGGTGTTGTTAAGAGGTAGAATTTGTCAAGGATGAAGGTGATGCACAATCCAAACCCAAAGCTTTTCTAAATGCAAGAGTACTTCTGATGCAGATATTTACCTATAGCTTTAGTGGGAAAGCACCTAGAAGAATTGGTTTGTTTAACTACAGCAACCACACTGAAGGTGCAACATAAAATCCCCAGTGATGGCTCACAGTGGGAGGGATGTCCTCCTGCTGCTCAGGTGAAACATATGTGATACCTGCCTGAGAAAAGGGCTTTCTTCTTTCCTCTTTGCCTTGTTTCACTCGTTAATGTCTTTGTTTGCATTAGACCAGTTTGACTGAAACCATCATAATAATGCCTAACTACTATTAATGTAGCGAATATACTAGTGGTACCTAGTATGTTACTTCTTCTGGAAGTTCAGAAATTACTTTTGTGACATATCAAGTTCTACAGGAGTCAAGAAGGCTCTTTAGTGTCTGAAGGTATCCACTAACCTTTGGCTTACCGTACATATATTCTCACAACTGAATTTTGAGAAACTGTCCTTCAGGCAGAGGATTGCAGGGCCTGATATAAGAAATTTTTATTCAAGTCACTAAGAGTATTTCAACTCACTTCAGTAACCAAAAATAACAATAAGCCAACTATTACACAACACTTTTGATCAGTAGGTTCAAAGCTCTTTTTAAAGGTCAGTATCATTATCCTGTCGTTTTACTGCAGGAAACTCAGGCACAGGCAAGGAGCTGTCTTGACCAAGACTAACCTTAAGGTCAGAAACAGCTCCATTCTCCAATATCCGAATGCTCTGCTCTCAAAAGTAATCACATTGGCTTTAACAGAAAAAAGATCATATTGAAGAGGAATATTTTTGCCCCTTTTTGCCCCTCGTTAGTCTTTTTTAAGACACAAAAGGATAAAGAGGTTCTGCACCGGAGTTTGTCAGATTTGATTCTGTGAGTTTAGTTTTGGCCTCATTGTCTAAGAGCAGAATGTTCTGTATTTATAGAGCTGGCTGAAAGATTTTAAATATACATCAGAAAAGCTTGTGAAAACCAGACTGAGGATGTGCAATCTATATTCATTTACCTCTGTGATGGAAAAGGATGCCATCCACTTATTTTCTGAGTCTCTTCTGAATTGGTAAAAGTTTTCCTCAAGAATATATCCACGACCTACTAGATCATTAGCCATCACACACACGTGCATGCAAACATGCACTGAATTTTAGGTTCTCTGTTTTGCTTTTACCTGCTGTTGCTAGCAATAAGCTGTACTTGCACTGTCTACTCAAAATTACTGTGCAAACCCCATGGAGTACAGACAAAAGGTTACCCAAAAAATGAGACACATCCTCTAGATTTGGGAGCCATGTAGATGCCAGCTACATCTTCTTTCATGACTGGCATTGCTTAGTCTTCTACTGCATGTTGGTTCAAGGTTGCTGTGAGTATGGCAGGGTAAGGATAGGGCAGAAGTTGGGCATGTCTTCTCTCACAGTTTTCTCCACTGAGTCCTGAAAGTACTTCTGTGGGGGGAAAAAAAAAAGTTTTCTCACAGAATACTGTCCTTATTGACAGTTACTCTAATTGTATTGCTTTCTCCAGTTTGCAGCATGAAAGCACAGAACTTCCTAGGTCAGGGATGTGATACCAAAAGGCTCTTGAGTTAGAGGATTTCACCAATGAAGATATTTGTGGAGTTTGATGTTTCCTGTCTGACTGTTAGAGGAGTTTTCTGAGGAAAAGGCTGATTATCCATCTGTTCTTTCCCTGGATTTTCTCACAGTGATCATGTGTTCACTAGTGTTTTTGCATATTCTGATGCTAGGCTGTGGATGTAGCATGGATTGCAAGACTTCTTGGATTTCTTATTGCATACTCTCAGTTTTCACACAAATCTGGATGTTTGTTTGTGTACAAACTCTAATTATCAATTTTTAGACCTTTTTTTTTTCCCAAACTCACTGAAAAGCCAAGAGGTTTTCCTTATGAGGCACGTTTTGCCTCTGGAGAAACACCTTTCACTTTTATTCACGTATTTAAGAAATATAGTAAGAGTATTCCTGCTTATTCCTTCACTCTAATAGAGATGTTACTTCTGTAGAAGTCATGTTTTCCTTTCTATATGCAAGATGGCCACTGTCTTGCAGAGGCATAATTTGCCACACTACCTATAAATCACATTGTGTGCTCTATCACTGTTATGTACTTGGTCATGGTTCCTTGGGTTTTTCTAGTCTCATTATCTCTGAAGAACTTGATCACGCTTGAAGAGAAAAATATTTTTAAACATGACATTAATTCTTTATTTATCTCTTGCTGACTTTTGTATATAGTAAATGAAGATGACTGTAGAAGGGCTCTGAAAATAAAAATAGACTTTAAGTCATTAAAATCTAAATTTGCAAATACAATACCCAACTGGGAACCCAAATTTAGATGCTTAATTGAGTTAGAGGGACCTGGAGAGGAAGAAGGTGGGGAATTTGGTTTTGTGTTTTCAGCTAAGTAATTAGTGTGTAGTAATATACTTTTAAAGTTTTCATTTCAGGTGCACAGCATCATTAGCAGGCATATAATTGAACCACAAATATATCTTGGATATGTTGTTCATGTCTTGGTAGGATGTTCAAACCATTACTAAAATATGAAGTGAGAAGAAGGGAATATCTGAAAAATAGCTTCAATGTGTAGGAAGGAAATAGTGGTTTCCTGCGAGAATGGAATTGGGAGTCAATATTTAGCGCAAAGAATCAAAGGACTTGATTTATATATTTTTTGCAGTTCTGCTGCTGCTTTTTATTCATCCATGTATCTTGCACTTCTGCTTTTTACAAAGCTACTAGAAATGCTTCCCAAAATGTCTCATTTGATGAATTCAATTGACACTGTCATTGACATCAGTTCCTGTACTGCAGAGTTGTCTTTAATAGGAAAGTTTGCGGTATTATTTTGGTTTGGGTTTATTTTTGTTTTTAAGAAGTGTAACAACATACCCATGCTGTGAAATAGAAGTATTTGGCCAGGAGGTTCAGCCCTTCATTTTTTTTTTTTTTTTAATAAGATTCTTCCTTTATTTAAAGGCCATTTAAGATTTTTATTGCAAAATTTACCATAAGAAGTACAGAAAGTCTGGAAACTGATTTTAGTTAATTCATCTTTTAAATCTTTATTCTTTAGTTTGGCACATCTTTGCCTAAACAGAATCTAGCATATGCATAAATGAACTCCCCCTACTCATCAACCACTTAAACTCTGTGCTTCTAAACAAAACCTCCAAACTGAAACCTATTCTAATTCAATTAGAATCAGAACATTTGTTATGCTCTAATTACAAAGACATTGCCAAATATGGATTCATGAAGGTTGCATGACCTTTAGCCCTGTCAAGATGACCAAGTTCAGAATTTCCCTGAAAAATAAGTGTTTTTTGAACAATTTCTGTGACCCTGGGAAATCTGCTTCCATGTTTCTGCCCTTTCATTTGCCACCTGTAAAACAGTGATGATCCTTGCCTCCCCTGCAGAAGTAATATGAATACTTTCACAGAATCACAGAATGATAGGGGTTGGAAGGAACATTTAGTCCAGCCCCTCTGCAAAAGCAAGTCCACCTAGCTCAGGTCGCACAGGAACATGCCCAGGCAGGTTTTGAAGGAACTGTAAGAGATACAGAGATTATAATAATGGTATTCCTTTTATGCTAATCATCTTCCTTTTTGTTGAGGTTTATTTAAAGCAAAGTAATTATAGAGGTGAAACTTCATAGGCATCATTTAGATTTCAAGAGAGGGGTAAGGAGGAGGAGATGGGGGTGGTTGTATTTTAAAACCTAGAAGACACCATTAAGTAGCTGATAATCCTTGAGAAGGGATTCTTTGTAAAGAGAATTCCTTTATCTTCTGCTAATATTTTGTAAATATTTCATAATTAATAATTCTTTTATTTTTATGTTTAATTTCTTAGCCATATACTCTCCAAAGTATACCTGCCTCCATCATTCTCATTTAAGCAATGCTCCAAGATTTCTTCCAGAGCTAAAAACCTGTGTCAGTCCACACCAGGTTGCATCCAGCCATTTCATTGGGGTTTCACTGTGCATCTTTGGCAGATGGGAGTTGTAAGGAAAGGGATTAGTAAGTGTTTGTCTGACACACACTGATCCCGGCACCTGCTGATTGGATTGAAGTAATCCTTTTACAAGTTACAAAACTCTATTATCAGAGCATTAAGAGCGGGGGAGGCAGTGATATACACTACATCAAGGGTGTATTAATTTAGATAAACAGAATATAGGTTGCCATTCAATGTACTTGTGAGTTACAGTCATTCTTGCAAAAGTTGCATGATGATCTAGCCTGGTAATGTCATACACTGCTCATGCAGAAGTGATAGTACTCTAGAAACCTAAGGACGATTATTTAAAATTATTTTCAGTGGCATGCTTAAAGCACAACTACTCTCTGTGAACACAGTTGATTACAATAATCTTCGTATCTACAAACAGAAAACTGGAATGAGGGAATGTTGTTTTTATTGTTGAATAACATCACCATGGAAGATAATTCATTTCTGAGTAATGCCTGTTCTAAAACTTGTTCTAAACAATCTAAGGATATTATCTTCAACCAGACTGAGTAGTGGCTTTGTCAGAGAATAGCCTTCACTTTTTTTTTTTCAGCTTTCCTTCATCACCTACCATACTATGAGTCATATTAGTAGTGTTTTGTGCCAAATTGCCAGTAAAGTTTCATAGTAGTTTTCAATACTTCATTGGAAAGATTTCAAAGCTACTTTTTTCACTGGTGCAAATCAGGCACTGTAAAATATGAGAAAAATTAGATAAAGCCACATTCTGGTACTAATATGGCTTCAAATACTGAGGAGGAAAATAATTTCTCAGTTTATTTTGTAAAGACAAAATACAAATTCCCAGGTTTTAATTTCCTAGATTTTTTCATTTGTGGTTACCTTAGATTGTCCTTGCTGATCAAGTCAGGAGATCTGGGATGGCACAGGGCAAGTTAGAAAAGAGAAAGGAGACTTCAGCCTGATTTGCCATCTTAGGACTAAAGTAAGTGCTTTTAACAACAGCTATGGAGTGGCATTTCAGAGTTTCATATTCTAATGTATAGGCTCTGCATTATTGCAGGCTGATTGGATCAGAGCATCAGAAACATCTATGGCACTTCAATGGAACTGAAGCTATTGGAGGAAACTGATTTTCTTAACATATTAGTTGATCAAGAGACTTGATTGAGTTGGTTGAGATAGTGCATCATCCCTCTCTTCAAGGTCCGATTTGTTAAGGAAGAAAATTAGGAAAAGTGTGGGCATAATTTGGCTCTGCTCTGTTTCCTTCTACTTAGAGCACCACTGAGCACATTCTTCATGGAATCACATGTGATAATCTTTGGTCTCCATGAGAACATCACAGCAGCTCAGAGAGAAAGACTGACCTTCTGTAAATGAGGAAGAGTCTAAAGCAACTATGAAATGGTGTTAGGAAATGTGAGAAATACTTAGAAAATATAAAGAAACATTGTGGTGCTCTGTGTAGTCTGACTATGACTCGGGATTCTAATAGTGACACTTATCTCAGGGAGCTTTATTTGAGCAGATCTGGACAAGTATGTGTTTACCAAAATAGAAGAAAATGTAATCATAATTTTATAAAAGAGGAGTGGGAAGAAGGAAAGGGAAGAAGTGAGATGAACCTTTCTATTGCTATTTCTCGAATCCAGGCCTAGAAAATAACAGAGCACGTATTAAAATAGAAATTGCTGATTATCTTCAGAGAGATTTTTCAAGGGCATAAAAGGGAGATATGTGTGAGGGTCTCATTTAAGAGGATAGGGAAGGCTGGAGCCTTTCCTTTGTGTGTTTGTTAATCTCCTCCATCCTTTCGATTGGATAGTTTCACAATGAGTAAGAATGTGTGTCACTTTAGAAAGAATAAATCTTTCCTGTACAAACTTGATTGCATTTTATTTAACTAAAACTACAAAACCAGTAGAATAAGTGAAAACAACAGATGTAATATTTTAATAAAGCTTTGAAACTGTCTCATGAATATTTAATTGAAAAACTAAAGTCAGTTCTTTAGAAGACAGTTATGTGGATTGAAATGTGGCTGAAGGATAATATACAGAAAGTAATGATCAAAAGCTATGTTTGGGAGTACGTAGCAGAGTACAGGAATTGCTGTTATATCTGGATATATTTAACTTTTTATATAATGATCTGGAAGAGGATGGAAGTGACAATGACTTTTACAAGTGATATCACAATGTAGAGTTCTGCACAGAAGTGATAACAGAAGAGTAATTCAAAAGTTCATAAACCGTAGACCTGAAAACACAAAAAATAAATTATCTTTGAAGAAAACAGTCACAAGAAGAGATGTCTGTAGTTTGCATAGATCTATTGATTTGTGATCTGTGAAGCCACTGAAATAGATACAAGTGGAAGTTACACAGAAGAGCGATACTCTGTGTGAGCAGACTAGGGTTGAAATAAGTTTGCAATAGAAAAGCAATATTATTGGCATGCCTCTGAAAAAAAGGTATCTCAAATGAGGACTACTTTTCCTTATTATAAACATTTGAGTGTTTCCAGGAATACAATGTATAGTTCAGAACAGCTTGTGTCCTGAGAAATAGCAATAAACTGTGTTTGATATAGTAGTGAACTGTGGCTTAGGCTTCTGGTTTACATACAGGGTACCTAAATTTAGAAAGTTTCTTAATGAAGTACAAGAGTACTTCACTAAGTACATAAGTATTTGAAGGCCTGGAAACAGGTAATCAGATAGGCTTCTTCTGTCTCTCAATTCTATAGCGTTGGGAGTAATACAAATGGGAATAGAGAAATTTATCACTAATGATAAGGTATTAAGCCTGAAAAAGGAAGGAGAAAATCATTACTATGTTGAAAGTAAATTGGATTTATGCAGAAAAGTATTCCTCTTATATATAGTCAATGCAATATGTACTGAAGAAGACAAAAGAAATTTAAGCCAAATAGCAAAAATGCTGGGGTGTCCTGTGCCAGAACAATGTAGCCTACAAGTTAACAAGGAACAAAGGCAAAAAAAGCCTTTACTTAAGTCATTTTGAGAGAATAACAAAACAATTTTTTTCAAGTATGGTCATTTAGTGCACAATTTGCTATATAACAGTCAAGACCAATTCTCTCCTCTCCAAATTCCTTCTGAAGGAGCCAGAAGAGCACCATGGCACTGCTTGGCTCCCTGCGGCAGCAGTTTGAAGGCAGTGGCTTGCATGCTGTTAGGTGAAAGGTGTGTATTTGAGTGGTCACTATTCTCAAGGATTAAGATAATGTGCCATCCACTTCTTCAGCTGACATTTGAGATTCAATTGAACCTGTCAAGATCTATCAATTTAACAGCTGCCCATCTTTTCATGAAAAGAGACACCTTTGGATGTGAAGAGAGTATCTAATCATTAGTGCCATATTAGAAATGTGTTGTCAAAAATAATTGCTTTTTGTAATAGCTAAACATCAGCTAATAAAATGGCTGGTTTTAAAACAAATATCTTGACAGATACAAACCATGCTATCTCTGAAGAAAATGTTTTGAGATTGACTAGGCAATTAGAACATAATTGTTGTAATTTTTTAACCTTAATTTAGTCAGAGAGCACACACTGGATGCCATTCCTTGAGTAAATAAAATTAAAATGGTTTGACACCATATTAGAACATCAACCAAGTGCTCAGGAAGTTTTACCAAAGCCAAGCCAGGCTGCTGTGCTCTGTCTTTGTGCCTGCATTCAGGCACGCTGACCTGGTTCTCTTGGCCAGAAATTCATTGTCTCTGGGACAGTTTTTCATCCTCTGGCTGGAAGTTGAGCTTTTGCCTCATGACTGTAATCTCTTACATAATAATATCAGATTTTACAACACATTCCCCCTCTCCACCTAGTTGCATCTTCCTTATCCTCATACTGTGTTTGGTAGCAAGAGAAACTCATCTGTGTATGCAAGAGAAAATATGAACTGAACTACCAATTGTCCTTGGAGGTGAGGCCCTGTGGAAGGAAAATTAAGTCTTAATGATATTGAAGGGATATCAGGAGATCTGTCCAAGCAGACAGTTTGTTTAAATAGTATCATATACTTGGGATTACAGGACTTGTCTTGACCAAGATATACTGGTGAGACCAGATCTCTACCTTTTTTCAGGAGGCTTTGAGGAGCATTACAGAAACAGTGGTGACAACTACTGTTTGTTTTACCTGCTGCTCTGGGACAAGGAAAATCATGTGCGTGTTTGACTTGTTCGTAATGAATTTCTTTTGTACCAGGAAAACGCTGCAGAATATCTCATGAAAACATCCTGATTAAGGAATGGATTTGAATAGACATGCAATCTCTAAAATATCAGAAGTTCTACTCAATTTAATATACATCCAGCAGCTCCCGAGAGAGTGTTTCAGAATCACTAAACTTCTGCTTAGCAAAATGGGGATGAGTGTAGGGGCTCTGAAGGACTGTAAATGAAAGATTACTTAACTCTGAGGGAATTGCCTGACTCCTGAATGCTTTAACACAAGCTTATTTCTCAGTAGCTTTTTTTTTTTTAAACGTATGTAAAGCAGATGTTCATATTGTGCAGAGTCTTCCATGGCTCCATTCAAATAGGCAAACACCTTTTGCAGATCTATCAGGAAGTGCCCTGTGAATCTGATCCATGCAATGCAAGTGTTGAAACTCTACAAAAACTAGTTGTATCGTTAAAGTGAAGATTTCAGTATGTTTTCATTTGAACATTCACTTCTCTTTATACTCAGGATTCTCTGAAAAAGGAATGTAAAAGTAGAAAGAGTATTATTTTTTAAAGAGAGATGAGTTATTTAAAAATAAAAGCAATCAAATTACCTTAACTCTGTCACATTTGATGATTGAAAAAGAAATATATATATATATATTTTTAAATACAGTCATGAGCAATCATCAAATAAACAAATTGGAGCCAATGGGAAGTTCCTTGCTACATACAGCCCTGCCTTAGGAGTCAAATGTTCATGGATCTTTTCTTACAGCTTTGTAGATGTCTCAGTATTTGGGAGAGATTCAGTGTTGGCAGATCTGTATATCTGCATAAAATTTCCCTGAAGTCTATGGGACAGTGGTGATGGGCTGGTCCTTGACTGCCTGATCTCTGCCTGCTGCATGCTATACAGCTTCTCCAGAGCCAGCAGTCTTGGCTCAGTGGTATTGTAAGACTTTGCTATTTTTTTGCTTTGCCTCATAGAAGTACCAACTAGTCTCTGCTCGGGAGGGTTTTTTTTCTTTTTAAATTGTGTTCAGCATACCTATCCAGGCACAGATTTACTAGAAGAGAAGAATCTTTAGTGTCCCTCCCTTCCCAAAATCAACAGCCTTTCTTGAAGATAAGCAAACTATCAGAGGATGGTTTCCTCTCATTCACTTTCAAGTTAAGGCTGGGAACATGTTAGCTGACCCACTCCTTGAACACATGATGGGGCCATGCAGCAGTTGCAGCTCCCCATGAGTTGGGTCACAGCTCTGTCCACTGTGATGCTTTTTCCTTCATTATAAAAAAGAAGCAGTTGCACAGTACATGTTTTGATTGTATCTAGGCCACCACTATTTTTTTACCTCCTTCTTTACCTTCTTTCTTCTAGTGTAATATATTTCTATGTCCTTAAAGATAATCCTTTCTGGAAATGTCGCTTCTTGAATCGCTTTTCATTAACAGGCTTGATTTACAAATCTTGTGCAACGATGCACACGCCCAACAAACCCTGTACAAAACAAAGCTGTGTCAGGGGTTCTTTTGTGACCAAAAAAAAAATGTGTTCAAGCTGCAAGAGAGAGCAGTATCCTGCTTTGCAGGGTGGATGGAAGTGCGGTGGAGCGACAGCTTTAGCAGAGCTCGCATTTGGTGGAAGACAAGCTGCAAGCTTTTTGCACCTTCTGTTAAACCTGCTGAGAGGGCACGAGAGCCTTTCTTCTTCAAAGCATGTTTTGGAAGAGCTATTCAGCATAACAGAGATTGTCTATGGAAAAAGGTTATCTGTTAAACTGCTTTTTTATACTTTTCAGTGAATCCTATCCAGGAGCTTTTTCTAGACAAATGTTGCTACAGATTGGGCTGGATTAGTGAGTGCTCCATCAACTGCTTTGACGGATGTTTGGGCCAGAGGCACCCACAGCTCTGCTCCCAGTTCCCTTCCACACCTTGAGCCTGTCCCCTAAACAGTCTGTCCTTTTCTAATCTATTTAAAGATGTTAATTTTAATCTACTTTGTAAAGGTTGTATGGAGTTTAATTTACAAATATTAACTGGGAGTAACGTGAGATTATTCTTTTGCTTACTGTAGGAGAAGACAGGCTCTGAAAGGTAATTTGGCTGTGTAAGTAGGCTGAGAATACCAGGTGATCCCTTTCTTAATTTTAAAGGGAGGGGAAGACTTCTGGTTTCCCCTACTCTTTCCTGCTTTCTTCCACTGACCTATTTGAATGATTTTCAGGTCAATGGGGTGAAGGAATAGGGTTTTAGTTCAATTCAGGTAAATCTTTGGAACTGAATCCCTGATCTACTGCTGTACTGAATCTCTAGTCTTGGGGCACCTGCAAAAATTTAAGACCTGCACCACTACACTCTGATGGGACATCATTCTCACCACAGCTAGTTAATTTTTCTTTTATGGTGCTTCTCCCAACACTTTTGACTTTTCTGAATGTCTGGTATAATCTTTCACAATATGTATTAATATTAATTAACAACACCTTCTCAGTTCAAGATCCTCTCTGTGCCAGTCCATGTGCAGGACAAGTTCCTCATGACCCAGTACTTGAGCCATGACACTTCAACCTGGCAATTTTTTAATTCTCCTCAACAGCTGTATCATTGTTGTGATTTGCATATGTGCTTGAAATTTAGTTCTAAAAGCCTTCAGTTTGACCTGAGCTGTTGTTGTAGTAGGTAATTTTTATCAGTGGGCTTTTGTTTGTTTTTCATTGCCTGATGAAAGAGACACTGTTAGAGAGCAGTGTAGGGGAAAGAGACCTGGGGATGCTAGTGGACAGCAGGATGAGCATGAGCCAGCAATGTGCCCTCGTGGCCAAGAACTCCAATAGCATCGTGGGGTATATTAGAAGGGCTGTGGGCAGTAGGTCGAGAGAGGTTCTCCTCCCCCTCTACTCTGCCTGTGTGAGACCGCATCTGGAATATTTTGTCCAGTTCTGGGCCCCTCAGTTCAAGAAGGACAGGAGGCTGCTGGAGAGAATTCATGCAGGGCCACCAAGATGATGAAGTGGAGCATCTCCCTAATAAAAGGCTGCGGGAGCTTGGGCTCTTCAGCTCGGAGGACACTGAGGGGTAATCTCATTAATGTTTACAAATATGTAAAGAGAGGATGTCAGGAGGATGGACCCAGGCTGTTCTCAATGATGTCCACTGATAAGACAATGGGCAATGGGTGCAAACTGGAACATAAGAGGTTCCAAAGAAATACAAGGAAGAATTTCTTCATAGTGAGGGTGAACAGGCTGCCCAGATGGGTTGTGGAGTCTCCTTCTCTGGGGACATTCGAAATCCACTTGGATGGTTTCCTGTGTGACCTACTCTAGGTGGTCCTGCTCCGACAGGGGGGTTGAACTAGATGATTTTTCAAGATCCCTTCCAACCCTTAAGATTCTGTATGTGATTCTGTGTTATTGTCCTGAAGCTCAGTAGCTGGGAGTTGCAAGCATTTCTTGTCTGTTAGCACTGGTACACGTTAGCAGTCTCCTTTTGTATAGCACAAATAAACAAAGTCAGCTTTCTGAAGTGAATGAAGTGAATGAATGGGCCATAGGACTGAGTGTGTTTTATCTCCAAAACTCAGGATTCCCATGCTTTCCATTCTGAGATACATCTTTTTGGCTTAGCTTTGAGCCAAGTTAAGTCAATGCTTAATCCAATATATTTTTAATTCCAGTCCTACATGGAAGATCATCTGAAAAACAAGAATCGTCTGGAGAAAGAGTGGGAAGCTCTGTGTGCTTATCAGGCTGAACCCAATGCCACCACGGTTGCGCAGCAGGAGGAAAATATCCAGAAGAATCGCTCACGGGCTGTAGTGCCATGTATGTACACTTTCATTTTGATGATTGCCTTGTAAGTTGTTGATACTTTTCTCAATATCCTTTACACAGTGGTTTGAAAGCTCCAGATAACAGGCAGACAGAATTCAGAGTAGCTTATATGTGTACTGGAAAAATGTAGCTACTACTATGGGCTGGGCACATCTCCTGTTGTCATATCAGACACTGTTTATCTCCTTATAAGTTGCATATATTTTACAAAAACGCCCAACTATGTCACACAGCACTGCTGCTGCAGCTGTACTGCCTCATGAAATTCAGTAGCCAGAGCGCTTTTCAATGCTGGAATATACTTTCTGTACAAGAGTGGCATCTGTAGCCATTCAACAGAAAGAAGTTTGGCTTGTGTTTAGACAAGTTGGTATCATGTCCATCCAACAGTAATATCAGCAGTCTATAATCAGAGCTAGATGATCTGTTTATCAGATACTCAGCTGTACTGAATGAGCCCCTTCAGGCTTCCGTGGATAAGCTTGCAAACTGCCTTCTCTCTCTGCTAGGCTTAGGATAGAAAGAGAAAAGGAAAAAAAAACAAGGCAGCCAGTATTCCTAGAATCTGCTCATTTCTCTAAGCAGCCACCTTTCTGAGCTTGAAATAAAAGCAACATATTTTTCCTATGCAAATATATCATTGGTACATTGGTAATCTACGGCCACACATTTTATTAAGTAACCAATGAAACAAAACTGAAACTGAGAATATATGCATAGTCCACAGCAACAAAAATGCTCTCAGTCAGTGTGCCCACAATCCAGATGGGTAGCTTGGCAAATATATATAGCTATTTTAATTTTTAAAGTGCCCTGAAACCATTAATTTTCCCTATGAGAGCCCTGTGTAAGTGCTATTCCCCCTTTAGAAATAGGGAAATTGCAGGTATCACATTAGGTAAATGTCAGAGCCAGATTTAGATCGAAAATTCTTTGGAAGCACATGATAATTTAACTGAGCCTATCAGTCCTTGCATATTTGCTTCAGAGGGGTTTGGCTCTCTTGTTTATGCAGTGACTTTCTGCAGTACTTTGCTGCTTAGGAGAGGATTGCAGTAGTTTGACAATATGAATTCTCCTGAGTAAGTATGGTGCTAGTTGAAAGCCTTTCAGGGAACAGCAACAGTTTTTCTGACTTCCGTGTTTTGGGATCAGGTCTGATGAAAAGTTTTGAAGAACTCATCATGAAAGTTGAAGGAGTACAAGACTTCTGTGTTCATTTCCATCCTGAAAAAATAGCATTTTACTGACATGATAAGAAATGAAAATTGCTCCATGATAATGTGTGTTGATTCAAGTTAATCTTCCTGCTGAAAGTGTTCTTTTCAACATGGACTTACAATCAGACCATCTTAAACTATTTCTAGTCCCTGGTCATAAATTAAACCAAATCGTTTCTGTTTGCAGCCTGGGAGAGAGCATGGTAGCTACAGGTGTTGCCAGAAATGGATGCTGGTTATTCAGCTGATGGAGAAAGTGTGTCTGCATGATACAACGAGCAATAAGATAGGGACCCTAAGACTAGACCATTCTGTCTCTGAATCCAGAAGTAGCATAGCTTCAGTGCTAAAGAACAGAGATTTTTAGCTTGGGTGTCATGCCACACTAGAGAGATGAACTATTTTTGGAGCTAAGATAGTCTGTCTCTTTTCATCATATTGTACCATGTGGATGAATCAGCCTACACTGATCAGCCTTCAGCTGACAAGTCTCTGCCATTACTTCTTCCATCACATATTGTTGTGCCTGTTCATTCCATGTCTAGACTTAGTCAGAACTGCCTGGAAAGGTTTTTGAACATGGACAGGGTGGCTGCAATTTATCTGAAGCTTTAATTAGAATTATTTTAGCACATTTAAAATCGCTTAGTACTTTTTATGAGTAAAATGCAAATTTTTTGGCTTTGTTACAAGGTGGAAACTTCTATTACAGCTATTAGTGCACTGGGAACTTTCCTTTTGAGTGAATTGCACAAAATTACTTGCCCTCACTCTCTGAAGTTGCTGCTCGCTGATAAACAGCTGTCATGTTATATCCTTAAAACTACTCTGATGATGGATGGAATGTCTGGTATAGAGTTTAAACAGTATTAAATTTTGATAAGGTGATGGTTATTGAAGACTCTAAGATTAGACTGAGATGAGAAAGAGCCCAGTTTGCCTGCTCTTTTTTTTCCACTATGTTTGACATTAGAACTGTAGCAAAAAGTCAGAGATTTTCTGGAGCAAAGCTGATATTCTTTTAATATGCTACAAAGTTGTTATGTTACATTCAAAGTATTTTCACAGAGTAAGGCCTTGTTAGCATTTCCTTACCTTTTTCATATTCATAGTCACCTTGACAAGGTAGAACAAGATTGCCAATTTATGTGGAAGATTTCATCTCAGGAAGGCTTCAAAGAAGCTTTAATACCATGTTGTGTTTACTTTGCGTTTTCCTTTCTTAACCAGTCTTAATACTCTTTTTTTTTTTTTTTTTTTTTTTGCTAACTACATATCTGATATCATTTCTAGATTAACATTGTATTTCATCTCATAGAGGTAACTTATGATAAAATTGTACTTATCTTCTCTATTTACAAAACAGCTTTTAAAATACTTGGTAGCAGAACACCATGACACTGTGCTTAATAGAGGTATTTTAAACTTTTGGCAAACAACTTTTTGCAGTGAACATCTGCCTAAAGCTGTCTGCTGTAGCTGTGTCCATGGGTCATGGTATAGAGCAACCTGCTTACCTCTCTATGCTTTATTTGGGAGAAGAGTATTCCCACAGCTCTGAGGCTTGTGTATAGCCAGGGGATCTGCACGAAAGAAGGGAACACCTGAGCAGAGAGCACTTGTTCTGGTTGCATGTATTATCTGTATCAGTAATGCATGTACAACTAGTGCTCTGTTTGATTTCAGTTCATTTCAAAGAAGAGTTTCCTTTTGTGCAAATAACCTATGGGCAAAATGATGATAATGAACAGTTCTTCACAGTGTTCAGACTACTCCACTTTTGCTCCTCAGCAGTTCTTCACCTTCTTATTTCACTGTACTTCTGTATAGTACTTTTTATGGAGGGGGGAAAAATCCCAAGACTCGGTCTAAATCTAGAAGGAAGAGAATGATAATCCGGACAGAATGTGCCAGGTTGATTGTTGAGAGATTCGCTCTGATGCCTGGATTCAGATGACCCAAAGTTACCCATATTCCTTATTTCCAGCCTTTGTTTGTTGGTTCTGTTCCTTCTGAAGTATTTGACTAAAAGGAAACAGAAGACAGAGGGAATTAGGTAACATGTGAATCTTATTTTTCCAAGCTTTCAGTCCCCATCTGAAAAACAACAAAAGTAATGGATCTTCATGAAGTCACAGGGCCACTCATAAACAGAAGGCTGTGAGATGGCATACAACTATAGAATTGGTCACTGTTTAAATAATCCATATAGATGTGACATTTTGCACTCAATTTAGTTGTTTAAAAACAGGAATCCAGTGCCTAAAGTATTCAAGGTATCCTCATAGAGCTAGTAGGTATAACACAAGCTCCATGGGATACCTCTGCCCTTCTAGCTGCTAGCCTGACTGTCCTTAAGGCACATCAGATATCACTAGAAACCTACCCTGAGGCATTGAATCAAGTTTCTGGGGTGTGATTCTGTGAAACTGTAGATTAAGATGCCTAAATTAAGGTGGTTCCCTGTAGCCACTTCCATATGAGTTAGGTGTCAAAGCACCCATTACAGTCAGTGAAGTGCTGGTCAGTGCAGTGGCATCAAGAGAGCTGTGCAATGACCAAAAGCTGGTATTTGATTTACAGTGAAATTAATAGCTGTCAGATGACCTTGCATATCCCATGTGAGCTTCAGATGTTGCTCCCACAGGATACAAATCTTTAGGTCTTGTCATATCTGTTACCCTTGTGCAATGTCTCATCTACACCCTAGTTTCTTGAACAAAATGACATGTTTATGTTTAGCTAACTAAATCAAGCTCCACTGACTGTCACTTAGTCTACATGAAGATATCTGTACTTAGACACCAAAACTTGCCTTTCTCATTATATAAATTGAGTTTTCATATACAGCAAGCTCATGTATGTTTGCTTTATATTTTGTCCTTTCTCCTCCATCCTTTATAAATTGTACTTTATATTGTATATGTATATAAAATACAACATTGTGCTATATTTCTCCTCAGCTCTGGGTTAATACTTGCCTTCTTGTTTAGGACGTGCCTCTCTGCCATACATATAGATGTACACATTTTGCTTTTCTTTTAGCTGTGGCTTGGCTGGAGCAATAGCAAATGCAAAGTGGTGCTGCATTCAGTATTAGCTAATGTAGATATTTGAAATTATGACTAGTTGTAGCTTGGCCAGGTTGCAGTAGCTAGTAGCAGTATTTGTCTTTTCTCTCACTCCCTTATCACCATCCCTCTACTCTCCTATTTCTTCATCTTTCTTCTAGCTTTTTAGATTGATCTTCTATATCTTCCTTTTGTGCAATCCCCTTCCTTCCTTTTGTTTCCTGCTTCTGCTTCTGTGTCCGTGCTTCTGACATAATCAATGTGCAGTTTACAAAAAAAAAAATCATGTACATTAGGCTTTTTCCCCACAGTTGCCTATTGTTAACATAACAATAAACTGGTGTCCACAGTATTCTCTTTTTTTATTTTCCTTCTTTTTCTGCCTGTTTCTGAAGAGCTATTATGCTAGTTCCTAGAAGCTCTGAGGTGATAACAGGCATAGACAAGCACAATCTGTTCATTGTCAATATGAGTGCTTGATGCTGCAACTGAAGCACACATGGGTGCAAACTCTTGATATATGCAGAAAACACATGTACAACCTTTTTTGCACACTTCTTTTTTTCTTCTGAGTGCAAATAAAAAGTCTCGCCACCTTTTCACTACCAAAGCCTTAACATATCTCACCCTCTGTTAAACCCTCCAAGACAGCAAGATAATGATATGGCACACTATGTCAGAGGGTCTGGAAGAAACATGATGGTATTTTATTAAAAGATCCTGAAGTTACTGATCTGACACTTGACTTATATTGGCAAGTCATGCTGACATCTGTTTGCTAAATACCAATGAATCACTGTCTGCTCTCTCTCCCTCATCCATTTGAAAACATTTCACACGTTTTCTTTGGTGATTACTTCAAACACTTTTGCTATCCAGTGAATGAGGCTTATCCTGAGTGCTTACTTAGCTTAAGATATGTGAGAAACATTTAGCATCTGTAACCTGCATATCTCCTGTGTAGACAGAAAGATTCAGGGCTGTAGTTCTTGAAGCACTCTGTGAAAATGCTCATTGTGAAGCTTCCTAAGATTTCAAATATCACAAGTTAATATTTATGTTTTGCATTTTTCTGGAGTGGAGCCAAAGTAAGGTGGAAGTGAATAATGTGCATGAATGTCTTCCCTTTCTCACCTTCTTCAGCCTCTTATTGAGTTGACACTTTACTGGAGGAAACAATTTTGTGTGAATAGTAAAGAATGATTTTTCATTCATTTGACATGACTGGTTCACCCCTAATCTTATTCCAGGAGAAGGTTGTTCACATTGTTGGGTTATATATTGTTAATGAGATTGAGTGCAAGACTCATACATCTTTATCTTGCTCACATATTGCCATGACATTACTGGTGAGTAAACATGAACAGAGTCCAAACTCTCTATTTCTACTTTCCTATGTGGTACTTACCATGTTTGATAACTCAGTTTTTGTTCCTTGTTATTAAAATAATGATTGCACTGAACAGTAGTAGCAGTAGTCCTGCTGTTAAGAACAGTGTCACAGGCCACAGGCCAAGATATAAAAAGGAAAAAGGATTCATTTCTGTGCTCTGATTTTGTCTGCTTGAATAATTGTTGGAAAGATCCTCTCAAAATAACAATATCCATGTTTGTCTGTATAGAGTTATGGAAAGGTCTCCATGACCTCTCTCCACAATATACTGTGCAGGGTGGGTTTGCTGAGAAATGTAAATTGTGATGGTTATGTATCAAGTACAAGTTGTTTGAGACTCATGTGATAACTTAGATCTCTCACACATAAATTGTCTGCATGTTATCTGATCTTTCTTTTAGTAAATAGAAAGAAAAAGGCACAGCTTGACTGTAATTTGGCCTGTTTGAGACAGCTAAATCAGGATGAGATGATTCATGATACAGAAATGTTTCTTTTCTCTTAGCAGAAAGTGAGACCAGTTGAAGAGATACAGACATCTACATTGTTACTGTCTAAATACAGACAAATAAACCCCATCCATTTGTCCTGAAATAAAAAATAAATTTAAAAACCACTAGAGTTTAGGGTATACAAACTCTAAATATAATTGATAATTGATATAATATAATTACCACCAGTAAAAATACAGTTAAAAAGTGATAAGAGTCTTGACAATGTGCAAGCAACATGAGTTTCCAGTGCTGCTGTTTACTAGGGGTGTCTGAACTAGCTACACTACCAACAGTTTAAGATACCTATATGTGCTCCAATGGTACTTTTAGGTGCAGCTGTTATCAGCATTTTATCTCTCCCACAATCATCTCCAAGTCATATTGTCTCCCCATGTCACTAGCATACCACACTGCAATGGTATTTGAGCAGTGCAGATTAAATTTTTGTCCAGCTCTTAACTGTATTTCAATGTTCCTGCTGCACATTTTATAGAGAAGCCAAATGGTCAAAGTCCATCAGCTTCCTTCTTCGATGACCTTGCAAGCAGAGGACTGTTTTCTGTAATACTGGAGTTTTTTTCTAGTGCTTTGCTAAGTTTAAGATTTAAACTTCCTGAGCAGAAAAGAGTTCCATTTTTCCTATGACAAGTTGTGGCACATTTTGGTGCATCTCATGAAGACATGCTTTCTGATACTCAGCCTCTGAAATATCTTAGTGTTTCATTCCTGAGTTAAGCTGTGGTGCTGTATCAAGGCTATGCTAGGTTGGGAATCAGAAATAAATGTGCTTTCTGATATTTACTATTTGCCTGTTTTGAAAAGCATATTAATCTGAATCGTTTAACTTAAAATTAATAGAATGCTTGTGTAGAACCTCTTCTCTTATTTTCTTCTTTGCAGATGATCATTCCAGGATACGTCTGAAAGGTGAAAATAGCCACGACAATTCAGACTACATCAATGCCAGCCCAATCGTAAGTACAGCAGCCTATGAGAAATAATCCAAATAACCACTCCTCGTTTAAACTTCTTGTTAAAATACACTAACTTGAGGCAACTCACTGCTCAGGTTGTGCAATGTCAGATTGTAAGCACCTCACAGCTCTCGACGTTTCAACCTGTCCTTTCCAATTGGAGAGAAATAAATCTTTAATATATGCATACAATACCCTTGAAGTTTATGAACTAAGAAAACAAAGTCTCTAGGTAGTCTTCATTCTACCTCATAATACTGTCAGGTTTTCTGTACTTCATATTATTAACTTATGGACTATAAAATTCAGCAATATACCCTTAGCAGAGCTTTTCCTTTTCTGAGGAGGTAAAACTTGCTTGTTCTTTTTTACTTTGTCCTACTAGATGTAGTCAGAGGAGTGTTTTCTGTAGGCATGGAAAGCTGAGCTCCACAGCCTTCTGAATATGACATTTCCTCTTACCTTTCCTCTTCTGTTGCCATTCCAATGCACAGTTTGGTATCTCTGTAGCTCTCACAGTTCTTCTCTGAGCTTGCTGGCTTTGAAAGCAGGAACAAGATCCCTTACCACTTGTGCATTCCTTCAAACTGCAAAACAGGTCAATCCAATTTTTGCCTCCGAATACTCCCGTGTGGCCCAGCTGACTTTTCTCACTCTTCATAAGCTGAATATGAGTCTTTTCTTGTCCATGAAAGGGAGCAGCATGAAAAAGTCTCTATTTTTAGACACTAAACAGGTATGGTAGATCCAGTAGCATTGCCTGGTCTTAGCATCTGAATGGAAGTGTTATGATATCCAATTCAAGGAGGGAAAGGGCACTGCTTCTTTGACCTCTGTGAGTCTGCTAGTATTGGAGTCACTTTTGCTCATGGTTCTTGTTCATATTAATTAGGCAGTAAAAGTAATTATGGCAAAACTGAGAAAGAATTTAGAATGAGAATTAGATCTCACTGCAGTGGGCTGTGTATGCCATTACTGGCTCATTTTCTTGGGGAGTATCACAACCTCAGTTAAATCACTTTGTGTGGGCAAGGCAGCTGACAATTTTCAACAGTATGAAATCACAGGCTGCTTCCTTCCAGTGTTATTGACAATACTGCTTTTGTTTAAAAAACCCACAACTACATAGAAACCTGAGCATTGTTTTCATTGCTTTCAGCAGAGTTCAAAAGCTTCATTTCCTTGAATACTTAAAAAAGTTTTATTCAAGGAGTTAAAAAGTACATAGAAGCATCTTTGGGATGCTTTTGTCTTTGGCTTAGGGTAGAAGGGAAACCAAAGCACCTGAACATACAGGGACTGCTTTTATGTGTGTCTCTGACTAGACCAAGCTCTTGCTGGACCCAGGATCAGGAGATCAGAGTAACTTGGCCATCCAAGGTGTATATGTCCTGCTTGTAAAGTCCTGCACAGATGTCCAGGTCCAGACCCCAGTGCTCTGCACTAATTACTGAGGCCTGTATAGCTATTGCAGCCTAAGCTGGACATACCTGCTGTTAGTACTGGTGTTTATTTGAGATATTTTCTGTTAGCAGACAGTGTACAGTGGATGTGGAGTACCAGTAAGTTTGCCTTTATGTGCTCTTGCAAAAATCCTACCATTTCTTCAGACTATTGCCTTTCAACTTAAATGACCTTAGTAATTGTCATGTCAATACAGTGATATTCCTGCTGCATTTTCATGGCAGTGATTGGGTTCGGAGTGAGCTAGTGAGCTGCAAGATGGGCATGAATAGCACAGAATCAGTGTGGTCTGAACTGACTGGAAGAAGCTTTTCCCTCCCTTTGCCTGGGAGCTGTCTAGCGGAGGAAGAGCGTAAAATAAAGTAATTATACTTGAGCTTCAGAAAGGGAGGCTTCCAGTTGAGTATATGTCACTAGGTATCTCCAGCTTCTGGGTCAGTGGTCCAGTCTCCAGCTGGGGCTCACTCAACCTTAACTTAAGTCTAAATGAGTGCAGCAGTACATCGTAAAAAAAAAAATCCCTGTAGTAGACAATGAGCTGGCCACCTGCCCACATGTTCCCTCCTTTTAAAAAATGCTACCCCCTCAAGACCTCCTTCCCTCCAAGTATGTTGTGAAAACTAGGTTCAGATTGATGGCCTCATCATGGCTGGGAGTAGGCGAGGGGAATCAGTCAAGGTTTAGTCCAAGCTCTTCCCATAGGTCTTTAATTTCACTGCAACGTGAAGCTGACAAAAGTGAGTCCTTAGGATAAATTTGTAGGTAAGAGTGAGGTAGAAATCTTTTTCCCTCCTCTCTGAAATAACATAAAGTACTATGATAATAACTCTGCTATCAGCAGCTGAATGAAAGGCTTGCAATTACAGCACAAGAAGACCCTGACTGTGCAGAATAAAACTGTGATAATTACATCTGTCATATTTGTACTTAGTCCTCATTAAATTTTGGGAAAATCACCCAGTAGTAAATAATGTGCAATCTTTGCTTTTAAATCAGAGGTCATGAAAGTAAATGGGAATTCTGTTTTTCCTCATAGGGTGTCTGAGAGAGAAAAAAAATCCCATCAACTACATTTAAAACCTCAGTTTGCTTATTATTGAAGACACCAGACTGAGGAATGTCATTAGCGTGACAGTTTGTTCAAACACAGCATACAAATTTCATCACCAAGAATAGGCTCTGAAATTCATAATGGCATTCACAACCAGATTTACTTCTTTTATTCCATTAGGGGTTTGAAAGGAAGGATTTTAAAATTGTTTTAGATTTTAATTCAAACTTGAAGATGAGGACTAGTTTACCTTTTTAATTTTAATGCTGAGATGAATGTGATTACAAAGTTCATCTGCATTTGTTGGATATGCTTTTTTTTACAAAAACAAATGTAGGTTTTTTTTTTTACTTTTAGAGCCTATACTCTATGTAATACACACATGCATGAAAGTGGATTTTATTGGTATTATAAACACATTAAATCTGGAAATTAGACTGTGGCTTGAATCCCTATGAATTTTTAAGAAGTTAATCAGAGTTCAACTTTCTTTCCATTGTATTTGGTCCACACTGGATCTCATTCTGGTCTCATATGATTTAAGAATATTTCAGCTGGACTTGGAGCTTTTAGATCAAGATAAATATTGTGTAACTGAAACCACATCTCACCCAGAATCTTTCTGTGTGGAAATTAAGGATCTAACAAGCTGAGAGTAGAAGTAAAGGACAAGAATGAATTGATGTATCATTTACATGAGATTTCAAAATGGTCATTGATGCCTATTGACAGTTTGAGTTTACAGTTTTAGAAGACTACACAACAAGAATCTATGTGAACCACTATCAAGTTCAAATACAGTAAACTTGAGGATTTACTCACAGAATGTATTGATTTTGCAGTATTTCATCAGCATTATCAGTGAAATCATGCAGCAGCACGATCTCTGTCTAAAGACTCAACAAAATTGAGACTTCTTCAGGGAATCCTTGCAAGTCTTAGGATAAGGAAACCGGATAGTAGAACTGTTGAAGGAAAAACTAATGGAGTAGCTTTTATTCTCCAGTAAAGCAAAGATAGAATTGTTATCTGATATTAATTTAACAAAGGTGCAACTAGTTGTGATTCTTTACGTATTTTCCTGCTTTAAGATAATGTAAGTCAACGTATGTTAACAAAGCCCTGTAGAAAAACAAAAGTCGTGCCACTAAGGTTTTCTGTAGTTTTCCAACAAGAAACCTGAATGTTCCTTCTTTTTGTTTCCATTTGCTTTTGATATTGGCAGTGATAGAAATCACCACAGTCAATTGCATGGTCAGTTATAGTAATCCGTGATCCCTTTCTTTCCTTAATACAAAATCGTGGAAAAATGATTGAAACATTATCACCAGACTTGCCTTTGTTGTAGTGTAGCAGAAAATGAGAATTCCACCATAGTAGAACAGTTGTAATAATTGCAGCTTTTTCTTTCAAAAAAATGGCTGTTCGATCCAGTTCTGATGTAAGCCTTGTGAATTTTGTGCTTTGATGGGTACACAGAGGGAAAAGTCTTGTTCTTATTGAACATTTACTATTAGGGTGATTTCTGAAGGTTGTTCCAATGTAAAATGTTAGCAAACAGTCAATTTTCAGTTTAATACTTGATAGTATGGAGCCTGCTGTTCTCTATTATTCTCTGGAGAATATATTTTCTGGTTTATTTTCATGAAGTGAGAAATCTGAAGGATCTTTGAAAGAAGATAATGACTAGTGACATTTTAAAAAAGTGCTTTTTACTTAATCCTTGATTAGTTAGTTTAAAACCCATTACTGACTTTATTTCCTTATTCAAACTTTTGTTAACTTTGATGGATTGAAATGCCTTCGGTGTTCTTGGTGACCTTGAGAGAATAAAAAAAGAATATCACAAAAGCATTCAAGGACCGTCCCTTGCAGTCACCTACTCACATTAAATTGAATGTGACCATAGTAGTGATTTTTCATGGTTTTCTTGAAATATGTGGCATTTAAAACCAGTATATATAATAGAAAATTGATGAAACCAGGAATTTCATTTAATTAGTTTAATCTTTGTTTTATTTTTGTTCAGTTAAAGATCATTTAATGGTGTGATAGGGCTTTCTGCCATCTCCTATTTGCTCCATGCAAGAAGAGTTTCTGCTCATAATTGTTTTCTGTGCCACACAATGTGCTTGGAATGTAATAATTGTAATTGTCTGTTGAATTATTGTTAAACTGCTGATACACTTCACTACTCTGTGCTTATTGTAATGTTTGCCACGTTCCAGCAACACCTTCATGACAGAGTTTGATTAATGCTGAAATGCCAAGATTGGCCTATTCCTGATTTATCAGCTGAATGTTGAGAAGTGTTTCCTCCATGACAGTGCTATTTGCATCATCCTTGATTTCTTTTGCCTTTGTTTTCTGTCATGTCTACATTGAAAATAATTTTGGTTTTGAAAAGTTTTTTTGAGTTTTGAGGTTTTTTTGGGAAGAATTTCTTCTTCAGAAGAAACTCAAAGTAAATTATCACTTTCTAAAGTTTGATATATTCACTGTTGGTTATATTTCCAAGTCAGTCTCTCGCCTGTTACAAGTGACATAATTTTCAAGTGGATACAGCCTACAAGTTTCCACTGGGAGCAGCAAGTTCTTCTCAGTGCAGGACAATTTTTCTAAACTAGGATTTTTAGTGCCAACGTAAGAAAACAATTAAGATGATTAAATCCTACAGATCTCTGTGAGATTCAAAATGAGACAACAATAGAAATCATTTCAACGCTAATGGAGCAACAAAACCTTTAGCCTGACTTTGCTTCCTCACATTTGCTGTTGTTTTCAGCTGTGTTTAGATCAGTGTATCCATTCTGACAAAAATCAAACAAACAAAAAGTTTCCCATTTTTACATGGCTCCTAAGGTATTTTTTGCTAATACTGCTTTCTTGAGTAGGCTACATTTTTCCTGCTTTCAAAATACCCAGAGTAGTAGTGTCCTGCTATCAGAATTGCTTTTGTCAAAAGGCAGAGAAAGCAAGGTTGAAATTTGTTGTGAGCAATTGCTTGTTGTGAAGAGTTATTTGCTGATAAGAGAAGCATCTCAATGAAGCTCAGAATGAAATGATGGTATTACAGAAATTCTGGTCAAGTTTTTTTATAAGCATGGGTGATGTATCAGAAATAAGCTTTTATTCTAAATGGATTCAGTGACTTCATTTTACCTGTGTTGTGTTGCCATGGAGAATTTTAATATTAAGTCCAGCTTAATTATACATCAGAAAATTAGAAACATAAAAATGTTCTCTTCCTCTTTGCAACATTCATCATATTGTTTTTCTGTTAGAATAACTTACATCTGTTCTTTTATGGTTCTTTCCTCTTTTATGTTGCACATAATTATGAGGTGCCTTCTTTTACACTGACATGTACCATCACTGAAAATTTTGATAGACTATGAATAAATTCAGTAGATTTCTGTTAATGCAAATGTGACTCACATTCATTCTTATTTGGGTCTGTACTTATAGAACAGAATTGTGTATTGAGACAAATTCCGCCTTCAGCTAAATGAGTTTAAGTTCACTCTCATCGACTTCAGTGTCACTGAGTCACATCCATACATCTGAGAGCTGAACTAGGTCTCTTTGTTTTCAAAGTTTTGTCTTGCCCAGTTTGGGGTTAGAATGAGTTTGTTTGTTTTTTAATCCTATCAGCAGATCTTCTTTTTCAGCAGAATGGTTCCTAAGATTTAGAACCAAGAAAACCACCCATCAGTTCAAAAACATTCATTGTAACACACTAATCCTATTTACTCTTGATGGCTTTGTTTCTTAGATTCTTTATTTTTTCTGCTCAGTGAATTTTCTGCTCCTTGAATTAAACGTAATAATTAAGGTCTTTAAGCAGAACTTCCTCTATTGAGGCCAAATCCATGCATTTAGATAAGTCAGCTAACCAGAAAAAGCCAGAAACTGAATTTGTTCCCCATTTTTTTGCTGTTTTTTAGTTACATGTGCCCTTGACTGCCACGGTGGAAATGGAGAACATATTTAGATGTGTGGAGCATTCTTAACACTCAGTGCAGAGAAATGTTTCAAATGGCTCCTAGGTTGCTATGAAACCACAAGTACTGATCTCAAATGCCTTTGTCAACCACCATAAATGATCTTACACCGCTTATTGAGGATGTAGGACATTGCTCATCATCTGTGCTGATATGCATCTGGTAGCATCAGTCTTTTGTGGAGAAAGTTCTCCTCTGAGCTTATAAATAGAAATAAAATTATTTGCCAGTAAAGGATAGAAGGACATGACAGTCCTTTAGGAAATCTCTTGTTTCTGCCCTTTCAAACTCCCTGTCTCTAGCAGAACAAGGGATTTTCTTTTAAAAAAATCCAATCTGTATTCTCTTTTCTTATTCCAGATGGACCATGACCCTCGAAACCCTGCATATATTGCCACCCAGGGCCCTCTCCCTGCTACCGTGGCTGACTTCTGGCAGGTGGGTTAAGCATATCTTTGAAAACTGAATTTATGATAAAAGTTGAATGTTTTCCTGTGCTTCTGGAAATGCAAGATGTGTAAAAATATGCTGTGCTTGGGTCACAATAGATGGGGAAAGCCTTGGTTGAAATGTCTTTTAAAAAACCAGTACATGGATATTCATGCCATTTATGACTACAAGAAGCCCTGCTAAAGCATAGATGATCTGGAAACTATACTAAAAACCTCAGGCCACAGTATTCACATTTTAGTGTCAGGTTTCCATAACTAAACTACCACCAAGGACTGGATGATTTTCAGAGCACCTGACCTGCAGAAGTGTAGCTAGAGTTTATTGTCACTATCCAGATCAAAAAGGAATTAACACTATCATTAATTTTTCCATTGGAACCTACTTCTAACATGTCCCACTTTCTCAAAAAGCTTGGATTCTTATGTAATTTCCCTACTACAGGTATCTGAGTTAAAGGCTGAGTTAAGATCCTGCTACATAAAGTTCAGTAAGTGAATATTTTTTTGCAGGACTGGGGCTACAGGCAGTAGTTACTTATGTGCAAATACGAATTTACTTTCCATGCAGTGTTTTTAGATGCTTGTGCAGCTCTCAGGTTTGGACATACACACACAAAGCCAGGCTATGTTTGTGTGTCTATGTGACAGATATGCTGCGTTAGATATTACTTTGTAAGTGTGAAAGTGCACCTGAAAGCTTGCTGAAGCTGTTTGGGGAGGAGTCCAACTGGGGATTGTTATCAATAGGAACATATGTTTTTATTTTCTTGTTTTGCATTATAAATTTAGCAACATTTGTTCTGAAGATAAAGGATATCTGTGTAAAAATTTCCAAAGTGCCATTGTGTTTTAGGAGCTTGCATCAGTTGAAATCGTCATCTTTCTTCATCTGCATCACTTGGTCTATGATTAGAAAGTGTTAACTGAGTCCTATTGAAGACACTTTTCATGTCACAATTTCCTACTGTTTCTGATGAAGAATCAGGGCATTTTCAAAAAGTTTGTTTGATTTTGGGTGCCTGGATATGTAAAGGCTCAGTCGGAGATATTTTGGGACTGTGTTTTAGAAGTGCAAAGCAAAAGCTTTTTGCTTGAAGTTGGTTGTGCTCTTCAATGGGCTTAAATTTTCAATTAACTTGTGATTTTTGTCTTTACAAGTTGGTTACTGGACACAAGTGAGAAGACTGATCTTTTTTCCCTTGGCAGGTGTGGACTCCTTGTAACAGGGATGATATTTGAAAAATGTGGTTCTTGAGTTAACCATGCAAAATCAAATACCATGTTAGCTATTTTGTAATGATATTTTATGATTCCTAAGGCCAAGTTTTGCATCTTTTTATATTTATATGTTGTATATTTTTACATGTAACTGCATTTTTACATGTTGAAAAAAAGTACATTCTCATTTTTAAAGGAAGCATTTAAAGAGCATACTTTGTGTAAGCATTGCTGCTGACAGAGAAATCAGAATTAATCATACAAATCTAGTATGAAGGATATATTTTGTTATTCTCCCTTTATTGTTTGAATAGTTAGGCAAGTTGTTTCTTCTATTAGATTCTAAAGAAAGATTTCTCACTCTTATTTTGATGATGTCACTTCAACATAACTACCTACGTCAGATTGGTCTGTCACTCACTTTTCTTAAAATTCCTACAGATCACATGTCAATGTGATGGTTCCTGTCCCAAGCTTCTGATGTGGCTCAGAGTATCCACCGGTATAATAAACAGAGATTAAGTCTTTACAGAACACTGCATACATAACTGCTGAAATATAGTTAAGTCCATTGTATATGGTGTGAAGTTGTTGCTGTTTCCACCCAGATGCAGGAGCAAAGTTTATATCCATTGTTCACCTGATAGTACCTATTTTAAGTTTAAGCATGGGAAACCTGAACTTGCTATGGAAAACAGAGTATTAACTCCAGTCAGGGCAGAATCCTTTCATGTTTATTTGAATATAGTTTTCTGTAGTTTATAGAGACCATGGTGCTACCACCAGGGATTGTTTAAAGATTCAATTATTCATTCCTGATATATCTTCTCAGTGGTTTTCCTCCCTCTCCCTCCTCCACTTAACACCAGCTGTTGCTGAGCTGTGTTGCTTTTTTCCCCTTTTCTATGCTCAGTGAAGCATTTTTCTGGCTGATAGTGAGAAGAGTGACTGACTCCAGAGAGACCTGGTACTACTCCGTTGTTCCTTGTCTAAATACACAATGTCATGCTTTAGCAAGTCCAACAGAAACTCTTGGAGCTTGGCACCACCTTCTATGGCAATATATACTGAATGTGTTGCTTCCTATTTTGCAGAGACGTAGCTGCTAAGACTCCTGAGAGCCTAGCTGCATGGTGGGCATCGACCATTCTGTAACCACTCCATTTTATCGTGGCTGAAATGCTACCGCTGCAAGAAACTATTATAATTGTTTCCACTCCTGTAGGCGTTTTCAGACTTATTTGTAGAAAACACTTGTCTATGAGGCTTTTGTTTTACTTGAAAGTGTAATCCAACTTTTTTGGTATTAACAGCACAGCTGATATCCATAATGAAATCCAAACTACTCATTGGGTTCTTCCACTTGTCAGTGACTATGTCTACACTAGCAAGCAGCAGGAATGACTTTGTACAGTATCGCAGCAGTTATTTTGTAGGTTTTTTCTTCAGAACAACTCAATTCAGTGGTCTAGTGGACCAAATGGTGTTGGTGTGGGAGAAGGCTACAGATGCCTTCTGTAGGAGGAAAGTTCTTCCAAAAGGAACTCAGTTCCTGAGCTCTAAGACTGTTCTGCATTGTCTGCTGCTCTCAATGTCTGTCATATACATGATCACGTGATCACATCCATTATATCTATTTAAGAGCAAACAGATGATCTATTATTTTATAATCTTTTGCCTAGTTTTATTGACAGGCCCCTCTAAAATCTGTTATGTTGATCCAGTGCGCAGCATTTTTGTGCAAGACCTTTAGCAATCAAACTCCCATTTACTGCTTTCAGGTTCCCCAGACTGGAATAAAGATCATGGTTAGCTCAGTGCCTTCTCTTTCCCAAACTGACCAAAGCTTTTTCATAAAGCATTGATGATGCTCTTTGTCCAGGCTCATCTTCTTTGGCAGATCCGTGCCTAGTACCACTATGAGACTGGAGAGGGACAAGTTTCAATCATCTCAGTAATGACCACTTCTAGGAAGATTATATCCTTTTTGGTAAGATGAGGAAGAAGAGCAAGTAACATCAGTACTGTCTAATTTGAGCCACTAGAGCTGGCCATTAGTCTCAGTATTTTCTGTACACCTTGCTATTCCTTTGGGTCTTCATGTTGACCTGAGATCATCTTGATGGAACTTTTTCTTTCACAGTCTTTGAGCTGAGAGTCCAAACTCCTGTATATTGATTATTTTCAAATGGCATTCAAATTTGTCTATGTTGTAAAAATAATAACGAGAAAAAAGGCAAGAGTCTTACTCTGTTTTTTCTAATGGTATAAGACCATTTCCAGGCATCAGATTTCCAGTGTGACCCTCTACTTTTTCAGCTCCATATATTCTTGGCATAGCTCTGCCATGTCAGCGAGTGCCAAGTTAGTTTCAACTTTCCTGGCTTACCTATTTCTTTGAAAACTTTCTAGCCTGCAGGAGTTGTGTTGTCAGTCATCTCATTGATCTGTTTTGCCACAGGGCTTCCTAATCTGTCTGGATACTCTGTGCTTGCAGCTCAAGCAGAGATTTCATCTCTGCCTGCATGTCATCTGTTAGACCGCTCTGGAAATTTTCCAGCTACTACTTTAATTAATTTTGAAAAGCCTCCAGCTGATTTAAGTCTTCTTTTAATTTCATCTGGTCTTGTTTTCATCTCTTTTTACCAATTACTATTTCTGAGCGATGCTTCCTTCATTGATTCTATTTTGGTTCAGTGGGAATTCCACCTCAAGATTCCCTTTCTTGAAAACCGGATGCCTCTTCTCACATGGTATTAATCCATTTTTACCTGAGTAGTTAAACAATTTGCTGGGTCTGTGAGTTGTTTTCTTCTCAGCTGGAAAGAGAATTCATCCTCGGGATAGGGTTTTGCTTTGATATAGTTCCATTTTATTTACAAAGAAAGTACAGAGTTTTATTTCCTTGAACAAAGACAGAATCAAATAACAGGCAATAACTTCTTTTTTTTTTCCAAACCTCATTCACACAGTGTTTTACCCCCAACCTCCCTTTCAGCTTTTCTTCTACCAGGATCACAATACTAGTTTGTTGAGCTGTGCTAGTGGTTTCTTTATTCCTTTTACACATTTTTGCTGCTTATCTGGATTAATCATCTTGCCTTGATTAATGCCTCTCTCTCTGCATTAAGCATATCAGTTTCTAGAGAAATTCATGGGTCCATATGCCTCATGTTTCTCTTTGTTTTGATGATAACTTCTGTAATTTCAGTTATCAAGCTCCATAAAAGAGTTTTCTTGTTTCTTACATTTGTCTTGAATGAAAGGTGATGATTTTGTCCAGAAGCTTCAGTGAGATTTCACTGAGCTCTTTCACATAACACTATTAAAATTCAACATCTCTTTGAACATAATTCAAAAGAAAGAGGATGTAGAACATTTCTGATCTATAACAAGTTTTCGCAGCAGGAGTTCCATGTTGTGAATAATTCTGAAGGCATAAAATTTTATTATTTTCCATATGTGCTGGGTTATAATTCCATGAAATATTTGACATGAAGTACATGTCTTAACTTGCAAAGTATTTTAAGAAGCAAGGGATGATAATGTGAAAGAAACTATTCCTAGGAGTTTGGTTATTTAGAACCAACTGTCTTTGCACTGAAAAATTGTTATTAATTATGCCATGTTTATAAATTGCATGTCTGCTGAGGTTCAGCGTCTCTAAATGGAGATTTCTGTAGGAGGCCATAATTTTTCCCTCTGGAAAACACCCCCCATTATGCCTTGTTTTTATAAATCTATCTGTACTAGCCTTTCTTTCCCTTCTCCCTTTTTAGAGGCAAGTTCACCTTCCTGTTTTTTTATTTACCCATCTTAAGTGAAATAGAGGGGTCAGCCACTTCCAAGTGGCTTAAGAGACTATGCTTCTTAGTTGCCTTAAAAAATTAAATCACATGCTAGATATTTATGTATTTGTTGGTTTACAACATAATTTATAAGAATATGAACAAGATATAATTTCCATGAAGGAGTAGAGAACTACCATCTTCTCATTTGACAGATATTCAGTAAGGTTCAAAGCACCTACAACAGTAAGACATGAGATTAAATACAGTTAACACTTGTAGTTTGGACCAGAAAATTCCCTGGCTCTTGCCTGAACAGATATATAGCTCAAGTTAGATAGTTCCCCAGATGCTCTAGTCCCTGGACAGCTACAGCCTGTCAAGGATGACAGAGCTGATACCACTCATGAGCAGCACTGAGTCCGCTGCAGGACCAGGAAGGTAGAGTTCAGCTACTGCCCCTTTATGGTAGGATGCTCCTCTAAGGAAGTGAGAAAGCTTCATCCTATGTGTTCTGGAGTAAATCCACACTTTTTGTAACCTCCTATTTTCTCCATTTTCACCAGTACGTGAAAAAGTCTTGCATTTGGGAATGCTCTTCACCCTTCTTGTTAAAGCCAGGCATCTGTTGCCATCAAATGAAAAGAAAACTCACTGAAGTGGAGGTTTATGCTGTTGTGATTATAGGGAGTGGGGACACCTCATCTCTGATGCTTTGATTATTTTCTGTTTTCATTGCAAGACTATTAAATGTAAAGTGCAGAAGGAGTCTCGAGTAAAGATTGGAGCCCTAATGTGAGCCAGGGACTTTAGTTCCCCTTTCCTTTTCATTGTCCCTAGTCCTGCATTTCTTAATCTAAAGCTAGTTTTAGAATAACTTTTCTCTGTTCATATACAGGAGTATATTTTCAGTATCACTTCAAAACCCAATTATTGTTTTCCTCCTTATGTTGCACCAGCATGTTAAGAACCCAATTCTTGAGTTGCACTCTTGACATGAAAAATCTTTGCAGGTCGTTTTGGCAACTCTTGTTTCTCTCTTCTAGGCTTGGAATTCAACAAAAGAAATGCAAAATATTGTCAGCTTTCTTGTGTAAAAAGGACTGGCCATCAGTGATTTCCAAAGGCAGATCCCAAGGGGCAGGAGACCACATCCCTGTAGCTGAGTGAGTCTCCCAGCAAAAATTGGTGTTCAAGCCCATGGGCTCTGTAGGAACAACTGTACCAAACCCTCCCCTGCTCTAATTGCTGGTTTCTGTGCTCCCAGTTCAGCACGCTTTGTGAGTGCTAAAATAAATTTACAGACTAAATTATTTTTCTGCATTTTGTTCTGTGCAGAACACCGTGCTTTCAAGCAGTCTCGATTCCTAAGTTTTATTTTCATTGCCTGGAATGGGACTTCCTGCATATCTAATCAGTTCTCACCTCCAGAAAGAAGAGCAGATGAAAGCAACCCAAAGCAATTCAAAGTGTAAAATATGCATATTTTAATTTAATAAAAGAAAAACAGCAAGAGAAAGATAAGCACAGAACAGTAACCCCTAGAGCTCTGGTAACTTGTCAAGCCATGTGAAATAAATATAGCATTAGGAATTCCATTGGCATTCAGTAAAGATGTGTGCATTTACCATGCTCACTTCTAATTATGGCTCGAGTTGGAGAAGGTACTCAGGGGTGATCTTTTTACAATATCTATCCCTTCATTGTTTAGGTGCCACTTTTCCAATACTAAAGTGAAGAGCTAGATATTGGCAATTTTGGTGGACTTCTCCTCCTTAATGGGGCTTTTTGCAACACTAAATCACACTCATATTTAAATTATTCATTAATAAAGCTGGAGTTAGGAGTCTATCGAGAAGAATAAGAGTATTTTATGTCTCTCTGAGAAAGAAGAAGTTATTGCAACACATGCAGTTGTCTTGAGTTTACCTTTTGCCTTGACTTCCAAAGAAGTGTTGCTACAACAGCAGAGATGTAACACATGGAGCCAGTTTGATGACCTGTTACATAGTCCTCTCTGAAGCTTCTTTTCAACTGCAAGAGACAGATATTGCTTTAATTAGATTGTTATAAATTCTTCAACCTACAGAGTTGCCTAGCTGTCTGGCACAGCTATGTTTTTGCAAATGGCAATTCTGATTTTGCCAGATTTGGCCCATTTTACATCAAAATAAGTCATTTCAACCAAAAAGTTTCACAAAAGGATTGCTTTTTGACTGGTGTATGTTATGAAGTTCTAATTGATAACAAGAAACTCATTTTTTTAAGCTGAAAGATGCCCCACTCTCCTTTTTTTTAACCCATTAAAGCATGAGCTTTGGATTTTAAAATATTCCAGAAAATACCATTTTCTGGCTGCCTCTATCCAATGCAGTGTTCCCTATTTCCAGTATAAAATCTGAAAGAAATCACAGTTGAGTTAATTACTTTCAAGATTATGTAATAGGAAGAATATTATCTGATCCAGCAAGAATTAGCACCTTGTTTTGTTGTTGTTTACAACTTGTGTTTATTCACATTGAGTTTTGATTACCATTAGAAATTATTTGGATTTTGTTTGCTTGTTTGTCTGCTTTTCCAAATAATTGCAACTACTAACTATCTGGATAGCCTAAAAGGTTTAAAAGATGAATCTTTAGTTTGATGGAAATTTCTTCCAGCAAGCAGCTGTTGTGCTTAGCCTGTTGGATGTTTTTTTTTTTAGTGAATAGGCTGCATTTAACTGATTATCTCACCTATTTTCTACTTCTATATCAAAACATTTTAGCAACTTCTCCACCAGTCTCCAAAAGAAGAGTATCTGGCTTGAGCACAAAGAGCACCAGGTATAAGCTGGAACATAAAAGGTTCCAAAGAACCATAAGGAAAAACTTCTTCACTGTAAGGGTGATGGAGCACTGGAACAGGCTGCCCAGATTCTCCTTCTCTGGAGACATTCAAAACCCTCCTGGACGAGTTCCTTTGTGACCTAGTCTAGGTGACCTGCTCTGGCAAGGGTGATTGGACTAGGTGATCTTTCAAGGTGCCTTCCAGCCCTTAAGATTCTGTGATTTCCCTATCACTAAACAAAATTTTAAAATGACTGACAAAGACATTTGGGGAGGATCATTTATTATAAACATAAGCTTCAAAATTATTGTCTGAAAAAAATAAAGGGATTCATATTAATCATTTTATTTACAATCTAGTAAACAAGGAAATTTTAAAACACAGGCTTTCAAAAACTGATATTTTGTTGTATTTGTGGCAGTGTTGTGGCACTGATTCTCCTACTGTGGTTATATTTTTCTCCTTACTTGAAAACCCAAGTCTGTGCTCCTTTGCAAGTAGTTAATAATATAATTCATCCCAAAGAGAAGGTCCTTTGCATGGGTCTGACATGCGAGATAACCACAGCATGTCTCCTACTACACGTGGTGGATTTCATCAACAGAGAATTCTGTGGATGTCAAATGCTCTGCTCATCTTTGGGTTGCAGGATTCAGCTTTTAATTTGCAATAAATGGAGAGAAATTGTGTTATTCTTGTCTTAGAAATGCTTTGAGAATGATGCAGACAACAGAACATCATTAAAAATCATTAATGTGTTACTCTCCAGGCATATAGGCTGAAGGTAGACATGTCAAACAAAATTATACACTTGTCTTTTCAGTAAAGCAAGCATCGTTAGCTCTGTAGTGAGCTCCTGTACGTAACTCAGACTTTGTCATTTCCATTCAGAAGACTCCATTCCACACTTCTCTTGAAAGTACTGCTGTAAATTACAACCGTTAAACTGTGTGTGCTACATGATCTAGATAAGTTTAGGTTTATAATATATATAAATATATATGTATATATTACATATATTAAAAAAAATATCATTTTTACAGACACTTAGAGTCCAAAGCTTAATGTTGCTGAGCTGTACCTAAAAAGAAAAACCTCTGTCCTGAGGACCTAATACTCTCTTTAGTCTTCTAATGGCTTACTTTCTATTGTGTAAGCATACAAAGTTCAGAATTCTTGTGAATTCTTGTGAATTTGCAACTGAACCTCTTTATTGTCAAAGCCCAGCTGAAGTATGTCTTAGGTAACCAGAGGCACTTCTCTGAAGGCTGTACTGGGATTGCACAGACCAAGTCTACCTGTTCCTTCATTAATTACAAAACCCCACTCCTTGGGGCCGCCTTCTAGCACGTGGCCACGTCTGGACACTGAGCACTGGAAAGCATTAGGTGTTGGGAGATGAGGCTTCCGAAAAACCCATCACCAAGTTAGATTGGACAGTGAACAGGCCACAGTATAAAACTCTGTGAAGTGCCTTTGAATCATCCAGCTTCATTTGGAAAGAAATCCAGATAACAGCCTGATGGTCTATTAAGTTATCCAGGAAACAGAGAAAAGCTATAGTCCTCCAGTCACAGGCTGTGAGTCTCAGTGAAAAGTCACTGACAAATGCTTGTAACAGGGATGATGGCACTAGATTGTATTGCCTTCTTGATTTAGTAGATTTGACTTCTAAATTTTCACACAATGACCTAAAAGAAATATTATGCCCTGGAGTAACTTTGAAATTGTTTGTTTAAATTAACTTTCATTTGGATTTATGCTTAATGAAATCTTCAGAGATGCAGACAGCCTCTCTCTAATGAAATGTTGTATCTTTGAACCAATGAACAGGGTTGCCAAACTGTAAGGATTCCTCTCTAAACGAGTGGGCTTTTATAATGTTACACTTGGGTGGCACAAGCAGAGTGCTAGATGATTAGTTTATGGTCTAGATCATTGTATTTTTATTATGCTCATAAAAACTGTGTTTCTCCTCATTTTCGTAATGGCTTCAATGAGCTTCTATACCTTCTAGAGGCACATTAAATTGTTATGTGATGAAAGTACTGATTTAGTGGGGCTAGTTTTAAAGTAAGATACATGTTAGGAATTCTTATCTTAATCTGATTGCTGACTAAAAAAGGTGAAACTACGTTAGAATGAATAAAATCTGCATCATCTTCCCTACATACAAAGAAGGCTCCCAGCTGTGGTCTGAGAAAAATGCAATACAAAAAAAAGATACAAATGATAAATCTACATCTGTCTATAAAATAAATTGCCTGTCAACTTAAAGTATTTTTACTGGTTTTGTGGCATTGTGAGTTTTTAACAGGAGAATGAAGGGTTCACAGACATTTTTAGTTTAAAAATCTTTTTAAGGGGAAAAAGGAGGAAGATTATTTTTATTCATTACATTCAACTGTAATTTTTTGCTTCTGTTCAAAATTGCAAATAACCCTATTCTGTGCAAACCCTAGAATCATTTCTCTAAATAATTCTAAGCTGGTTTTAAAAGTTGTTTTAATTATGTTACAAAATGTAAAAAAAGAAAGAAAAATGTTATTTGTTTGTCTATATGCAAACTATTCTTAAAAGAGAAGACAACATCATTATCCATGAATGGAAAACCTTTTTATTTGATATGTAATTAAAAAAAAATAATCCTTGAATTGAATGTATCTTCTCATCTTTGAACAGTTTAGACAAAGGCCTTTTTTGTTTACAAAATTTACATGTCAATACAGTTGCTTATAAATATTTCTGTGAAATAAACATAACCCTTCACAAAAAGAGCAGTTTACTCTTCATTCAGTAATTTTATATGCTAGCAAAAAGACAATGAAAGTTGTATGCAAATATAACATCAATGTACAGCATAGTAATAACAGTTTTTAGTGATTATGCTGCTTGGTATTAATTCATAGGAGCCTTTTTGTTCAGCCATGGGCTGTGTTTGGAACAGAGATACGGCAGACCAGAGCATCTCTGCTTGTTTGATGTTTGTGAGAGGCATCCACAAATCCTTTAGTTGAGAATGCACTGGAATCCTGTATCCTACTCTGTATTTGGTCTAAATTATTAAGCGATCATGCTGGTCATGAAAAAACACTGTTTTCCTCTGTCCCTGCTATACCTGTGCTCTGTAAGTGCACAGTCTGCAGCAGGAGTTGAACTTTCCTTCTATCTCTAGGAAAAAAAAAAAAGGGGAGGGGCACAAGGGGGACAGAAAAGAATGTTTTTCAAAAGTAAAGTTAAATAAAAGGAAGAGAAAAAAGAAAGAATGAAAAAGGGAGAACATAGAAAGAAAGAAAAAGAGGAAAACAGTGAAGAAAGAAAATAAATGGAAAATTAAAGAAAGAAAAAGAAGGAAGAAAAAGGAAAGAAAAAATAATGCACATTTGCAACAGATCTTTATAAATATGTTTGTAGAGGGGACAATGTTTCTGGAAGAAAGATTTGGAGTGGAGTGTTCCTGTCTTTTCCTCATTAATGTTCAAATTCAACTTTTATGACTGTTTCAGCAATTCAATAGTTTAGTATTTTTTTCTATGTGGCAAACTAAGAATAAAGAGGGTTTAGGCCACAAACAGGTCCCAGAAATGTGGCTTCAGGAGGTCCACGCTGCTTTAGTATTAAATATCAAATCCCAAATAGTTAAATGTTCTGCAGCATCATTCAGTGTCCCTTTGTGCGTTTAAAAGTTTGACAGAAAAGCAGCTGAACACACTACCAGGAATGAGGAGAGATTTTGTGGAAAACCCAAATTGAAATCATTGGAAATTCTTTAATATTTCATGGACGCCTGCAAAATATGGTGCCAGTTTATTCAGGGATTCGAAAGCAGCTGCAGAGTAAAAGTGTCTAATGAAAATGAAATAAATTTCCTGTGAATGGAATGAATTTTGATTGTGTGTCTGAGTGCAGTAATTATACATGTCACGCAGTAATTAGGCAGTCATAATGTGGCCACGGTGTCTTTCTTTGTCTGCAGATGGTCTGGGAGAACGGCTGTGTCGTTATTGTCATGCTGACACCCCTCACAGAAAACGGTGTCAAACAGTGCTACCACTATTGGCCAGACGAAGGGTCAAACCTCTACCACATCTATGAGGTACCTAAACAAAATATCTGGTTGTAAACGTGACAGTAAGTGTACGGCTTGATTTTGTATGGGGCAAAATGGGGTTTAAGCCAATCTAACCTGGACGTTGAGCTCAAGGTTCTCAATCTTTCGTGTGCCTTCGAGTAGTTTTACATTTGTGAAGAAAAAAAAAAAATGAGAGCTGTTTTAATAGCAAGGTAGTTTCCACTGAATAAAATCTTGTAAATAATGAGTCAAGTACTATAATGGAAAAATATGCAACAGTTTTGTTTTTCAAGCGGTTGAAATGTGAAACCGTGTATTTTATAGGAAAATTGTATTTTTAGAACCAGTGAATTTTGCCTTACGAAAGCCATATGCATGTCTTTGTAGAAAAGCCTCTGTATAGTTTCAGTAATTAATACTATCTATTTTTGCTTCTTGCCACAGCAACAAATACATATTTGAATTTTCTGCTTTACATTTATAGCTCAAAATAATGATATCAGCCAGTTCTGTCAAAATGTACCATAGACAGTGACTGTCAGATTTCTCCAGCTGTCCAGCTGAGTAGAGGAAGAAAATAATACCACAATGCCAAATACAAAGAATTGAAAAATGTGCAGAAATATTGTTATTAAAAATAAAATGTGAACAAGCTAGTTGTGGGTTGGACTGGATGATCTCTAAAGGTCACTTCCAAACCCTATCATTCTATGATTCTATGAAACTAATTTTATGAAAATATTAACTCTGCAAATAAGCTGCATTTTTTTTTTTATGCTTGTCTTTCTACATAGCAGAAGAGACTGACTTTTCACTTCTCATGTGAATTCAGCTTGAATTTTTAAGACCACCAAGAGCAGCCTGGGCAACGCATTGTGGGCATTTCTTGCTAGAAAGCAGCTGACAATCTAACATGTTTTCTAGTAATGTCTTTTGTGTTCACATAATGAAATAAAGTTTCAATATAGTGATTTTTTATTATTATTTTGCATTAAAACTGTCGAGAATTTCTTTTATATATTTTCATTAAAATAGCAGTGGCAGCTAACCCATTCCTGACAGCTGCACTGATTGCTAAAATTAAAAAATAATATGTTTTCTCAGCTATGGCCAGTCTGCTAATAAAAAAAACCCAAACTTTCATCCAGTTCCTTCATCTCAAACATCTTAACACCTGCAACCCTGAAGACGTGGCTTGCAGCCGAAATAGCTGATCTCTGTTCCCTCCTGTGGGGTGTAGGTAAACCTTGTCTCTGAGCACATCTGGTGCGAGGATTTCCTCGTAAGAAGCTTCTACCTGAAGAACCTGCAGACAAATGAGACTCGCACAGTGACACAGTTCCACTTCCTCAGCTGGAATGATCAGAGGGTTCCTGCTTCCACGAGATCGCTTCTGGATTTTCGCAGGTAAAGCACAAAGTATGACAGTTCATTTAAGACAGTACAGATCTGAGGAAAGAGAGTAGTCCTTTTTATTGTCCCTTAAATATTTCTGGTTTGAAAGGGGAGTTCCTCAGCCTGTGGTGCCACAATGCTAAACTAATGTAAAAGTCTGCAGTACGTTGATGTTTAGTGTTCTCACATATAGATGTTGCCTGGTTTTAAGACATGCTCATTTCCCGTTTAGAGATCAATACCTTTCCTCCCTTTGTACAGCTCTTCAATGCTTCTGTATTTCTTTGTTCTCCAAGTATTTATCTATTCTGCAACTTCCAGGCTCCCTATTGTGTGGCTCCCTTATAATCCTTGTTGTAGGAATCTCACAAACAAATCATGTATTATGAAAGTCCTTGAAAAAAAAATCATGATGGAGTCATATGGCAATAGCAGCATTCCCATGGGAGCATTTGCTCATAAGGATCAAACAGTGAGGTCTCTAGACCTTCCTAGGCTGCAGGAAGGTGGAAATTTGAGAAAGCAGAGGAAAATGTTGACAAGACATACCTTCTTTAATTTTAAAGAAAGTCTGTGTGGCTTTAAAATACAAGGGTACAAAGATAAAGCCTATGAAAGTCCTTGCCACCTCTTCTAATGTTTGCTGAACCTATCTACATTTTAATTTGAAAATTAAAGCCATATATGTTAAATACTGGAGCAAAATAATCTTCATTTGATTGCAAACCATGCCCAGTGCATCGTGTGTAGGTGTTAGCATGTATGAGCTAATCCACAGCGATGTGCTTATGACTAATGAAAAGAATCTCTAGGAGGTTTGGGGAGTTGATTCTCAATCCACAAGTGGCCTGTGGGATCGCCTTGTTTCCCTCTCTGTACTACAATATTATCTACAACCCCCCAAAGTGATTATAAGGGGCTCAGTGCTCAAAAGGTCCAGACTCATTTCTTTCAGCAAGTGCTGGGAGCTCTGACTGATGCCAGTCAGAGTTATGCATCCGCACCTGAGGAGAAAGCTGGCGTATATCCAATGAGGGCTGGTTGCACAGTTGGCAAAATTTTACCCTTAAAGTTTAGAACCAAATGCCACCCTTCATCCATCTGTACTCTTGTACGTATTGCAAGGCTTTTCAGAGTCATACATGGTGCAGGTCAAGTAAGGGAGTATATCTGTCACTAGGAGCTATGGCTAGGTAAGAATAAAACCATGTGCTACAGAGTCACAATGCAAAAGCAGTAGCCAAAGAAGGAAGCACAGCCATCAGATGGAGTCGAAATTGTAATTATATTGTCAAGATTTTCTTCTCTGGGTTCAAACTTTACTGTGATCTTTAAAGGTTGATTTCCCTTTGCTTGTAGAACCGAGGAAGTTGCCTGTTGTGAATTTCTGTAGTGAAAATTCTGAACTGGCTTGTGCGAGGCTGCAGCACAGAGCCAACAGTGTCTGATTTTGCTCTTTTTGAAGTTAGTGGGAAATCTGCCAGCAATTCTTAACTAGACTATAAATGAGCCTGTACTGCCAGGACATCTGAAATTCGGGGCACCTCGACTCCAACTTGCTTCTGTAAGAATTGAGGTCCCTGCATGAACTGCAGGATTAAATCTACAGTAAGTGACAGTTCACATCACCAAGAAAGCACTCCTTAGAGTGACATTGTGTAAGGGTTAAATAGCCATGTTGAAGAAGTGTTGTGCAATACTTTGAAAAAGAAAAATTATAACTAGATGAGAAAAGTAGTGGAGCTGCCATTCTTTGTATTTAAAGCCGGTATGGGAATGAACCTGTTAAGATTTAATTGAATTCTGAGTGTTCATTTCATATGTATTCACAGTCCAGTGTAGGGTATTGTAATCAATTGCTACGTGCAGATTTTGTACAATGAACCCATAATACTGAATGCATAGTAAAATTCCGCCTGAAAAGGAATTTTGGCATGCACAATAGCTGGTCTATGAATCTCAGTTTTCTTGGTCATCTGTTGTTGCTATTTGGTTTTTTTAATGACAAAAAAAAAAAAAACCCTAATGCACTATCGCTAAAATAATGTATTTGGAATTAATTTATACAATACATGTTTTGCATCTGAAGCTTCCTTTTTAAAGTACAAACTCCACTGGATAACAACATAAGCCCCCAGAGTAAATGTCTGATGCCACTACCATACTCATGGTAGGGTAGTGCTAGGATGGGGCTGTTCTCATTTCTTTTAATCTTATCTATGTTTTTATGTGCATTCAGTGTGTTTGTATATATATGGATATGTGTGTATATTTATATATTCACATACATATATGAAATTAAGCATATACATAACCAACCCTCTATTTTTTATAATTCATCACCAAGAAAAATTGGATTCCCAAAATTACCTTGCCCAGAGTCTCTGGAAATATGGACCTTAAAATTTTTATTGAAGTAAATTTTGCAAGTCTCTTTGAAAACTGAAAGCTTACATCTCTCTTATTGTGTATCAGACGGTGTTTTAGATGATTTTGCATCTAGCAAATACATTAACTTTGCAGAATAATCTGTCATATGTTCATAATGTAGGTATAAATTGCCAAAAAGAGATTATTCTATATATTTTTAAATCTGTACAAAAGACAGTCCCTGGGAGGTGAGGCTACTACAAAAACCACTGGTCAGTTTTAAATGCTTCTGGAGTCTTAATTTCATTTTGAACAATAGACCAATCATTATTGCTCTGGACTAGCTTGTTAGTCATGCACTGATATGTGTAATTAAATATTTCTTGAGCCCAGAGGGAGCACATTTACACTTTAAAGAGGGACTGCTAAGCTAAAAGATAATTAGCATCACATGTGAGGGCTTTGCTTAAAATATATATCTATTATGCTATCACTTCTCGCTGTGTGCAATGGCATTTACTAACACTGCTCACTTTAAAAATGGACAAATTCTTATTTTGCCAGCTAATTAGCGGTTGCCAGTGTCATTTTTGTGATGTTGCAGCTAGTAATATGAGCCCAGTTGCATAGTCACAAAAGTGATCATTGGAAACTGTGACTCTGCTGCAGGGACAATGTGGGAAACCCCTTTTCTGAGCCTCTAACGTCCTCTGACCTTTGCTTGCTGATGGTTTGCATGATGATTTCTTTTTCACTCAATGAGCCAAGGGTTGGTTTGTATTACTAATCATTCTTTCTCAGTTAATTCTTCCTGTATATGTGTGTATATATATATATATAAAATATATATTTTCTTCAACATTCAAGAACTTTGCTTACTGATGAATTTTCAGCTCACTCTCATTAGCCAGAAGTAGGAATGAAATGAGATGTTGCTACACTTCTAAATATTTTCATAAACTACATATAGACAAAGCTATGAACCAGCTGGATTGAAATGCTTTGTTTTAATGTGTTTTCTGAAATGTGTGATAATGAAAATGTTTGAAACGCCTTCAATAAAACTGACAAACATAAGGTGTCTTTCCCTAACGTGTCTCTGGCTGTCTGATTTACTGAGAAGTCTGATTTATGGATAGGTTTAGATCAAGTTTGTCACTGAAATTATATTAGGACTTTGGTAGATAGCTAGTCACAACATGCAAATATTATATTAGTGGTGCCATACAAGGAACAAAGGAACCACACAAGAAAAAAAAAAAAAAAAAAAAAAGTTAAATATCCCTCTGTAGTTACTAGCTTTTGTTTAATACTTTAAATGCAGAAATGACTTTTTAATGCATATGATGGGGGGTGGGGGGAGGATGACCAGCTGCACATAAGGGAATGCAGATTGACTGTATCAGGTGTTGCTATACACATTTCAAATATCATTTACAGTACAAAAATTAAACATCAGGCTTTGTATTGTATAGAAGGAGTTGATGCTCAGATATGATCATTAAGAATCGAATGACTCATTCATGCAAAAACTCTGCTGCTGTTCAAGTCACTGAATTTTTGCTTGGTGCTGCCTACATATATATGTATTTATGGACATATAAATGGTCTGTTTAACTTCTGTATCCAGGTGCTTCTCAATGACTTACCACTTATTTCATAGAGCGTTCTACTGCATTAATTACTTACACCCAAGGAATATAAATAGAGACAGAATGTCTCTGCCAGAATGATTTACATCATTATTCAAAATATTAAGATTTGTAAAAAAAATCCTGAATTCTAGTGTTTAAAGGGAGTCATTAGAAAAAAAATAATTTTGTTATCATTTGGTTAGAATCTTAAAGAATAAAAAGCAGAATGTGAAAACATGTTTTCATGCGCCATCAACATCTCAGTTTGGGTTGAGTTCCAGGTATCCCGACTCCCTGTCAGATTTAAAAGTTTAGGCATCTTCAGGCTATACTGTAAGCAATGTTTAAAGATATATGCATGTTTTCACAGCACAGATGTTAGTGAATAGATGAACAGCCAAGAACTAAATGATTCAGTAGGTTACTTATGCTTGAAAATTCATAACAACATTGTACCACAGTTGCCAAATTCCAGCAGCTCACTTCAGTTTAGCAGTGAGGATCCTATGTACCACTTGCGCTGAGCTGGAGACCATTGGAAAGTCTGGGCATCCCTTGGAAGCTGCTGTATGAAATTATTTCACAGGAGACCTTCTAGTTCCAGTAAACTCAAAATTCTCATCAAGCACATTGAATGAAAGATTTTGATTTCCTGAAACGATGCTTTTCCATTTTAGCCTTATTCAGCTTGCCTTGTTAACATATGTGTGCATATTTTATGGCTTTTTTGGCCTATAATATACTTGAGATGCAAAATATGTCCTAGAGCAGAAGAGAGGGCCTGAGATTTGGGGTTTTGTGAGGCAATTTAAATAGATTTAAACCAATTTTGTGGGCTCTGCTCTTAGACTGAGTAACTTGATTTGCTTCAGCATCAGTTAATTCCTTCATATAGTTTACGTATCAGCAGACCTGTTCTTTAGTTGTACTGTAAATGATTGACTTCACATACATTCTCTTGCTACTGAGAATATTTAACCAGGATGCTATAGAAGACAGTAATGTGACAATATAATATATATATATATATAAAAAAGACTTTTGCACTAGAACCAAAACAATAAAGTTTACTGATGGGCTTGGTTTTTTTATAACAAAACAGATTACTTTTTAGATTTTTTTCGAGATGCTTTTCAAGAGATTTGGTATTTGTCTTTCTGGGAAAACTGGTTTTAATTTTTTATTCAATTTGATGTCCCTCAATACTTCTTTGAGCAAGATCGTGAACTCAAAGTTGGCTTGAAAATTCAGGCATCTCAAGATAATCTTAGTTTTGGAGCTAAGACATGAGGCATTTGAGGAATGATAGCTAGCAATGATAATGGGATGCTTTCTGGGATTTCTACAGCAGCAAAGCAGAAGCAAACTTTAAACAAGATTATGTATGTAACAACTGCTTGTTATATTAGGAAGTTATCAATGTGACTTTCTTTAAAGACTGCAATATTTGTTTTTTTCTTATTGCTTGTTTTTGACAGCTGGCTCAAGAAACAGTATGTAAGATGCTTAATTAATTATTTTGTGTCTGTTTTATTTCAGAAAAGTAAACAAGTGCTACAGGGGTCGCTCTTGTCCAGTAGTTGTTCATTGCAGGCAAGTACAATTTCTAAAACAGCTCTAGAGAGATTGTGTAAAAATTTAATACAGATTTTTAAAAACAGGCAAATTAAAACTTTAGATAACTTATTAAACAGATAGCAAGGTAGGCTGAAAGTATTAAATACAATTCAACCTTTTTTGATGCTAAATTATACTTAGGATCTGTTTTCACAATAAAACTATCTTGCGTAGATGTGCCATGACTTAATTGGTGTGTCCACCCTTTCCATTATTAAGTAGCACTTCAATTTAATAATCTTCTTCAAAATAATAGTGGTTCCTTGCATTCTCTCACAATTTATTTTATTAAAACTCAACTATGTTTTATTTCTTCTTTCCTTGCTTTTAGTGGTCAGGGAAGTAGAGGTCAATGTCAGGTAGTGGAAACATACCCAGAGATGTAATCCATTAAATACAGATTATCTTTGGGCCTCAAAGTCTGATAGATGTACACAAGCTATTGGGCAGGTCAATAGAAAACTTTACCATAATAACGTTTGGATTTGCAATTGGAGGTCCTGAGTCATAAAGAGGAAGTTGCACTTATTTATTGAAGATACTCTCATAGATAAGAGAGAAAGCCATTCCTGCTAAGAGACAGGTTGTTTGACATGTGGCAATCCGCTTTAGGTGGGAGTGAGGAGAAAGGAGATGTGTTTCTGACATGTGGTTCAGGACACTCCCCTTCCACTGGATGCTTGGAGGCCCTCTGCAGAGGCAAATGCTCTGGAGCAGGCTTGTTTGCATGGCCTTCAGGAAGCATGAGAACAGAAACATTTGATGCAGAGTGAAGAGTGTTCAAGTTTCTTGCTTTTTCCTTACTGTGATAGATGGAAATGTCTACCACCCACTTAGTAGTTTTTGGTTTTATGAGGCCCGATCACTGCCTTGTCTCTCATTGTTCATCTTAAGATTGTGTCTTTGTTGCCTTCATAGACATAGAAAAAAGAAATTATTACCATTACCTCCTTTTCTCTAAGCAGTGATCTAATAACTGAGAGATAAAAAACTCTGTCTATAGAGACTTAACAAAAATTAAGTTTCATAGCCAGCCTGTAAACAGAATGTAATAATGTACTTCATGCTGTTCTATTATTTTTCCTTTCATTAATTCTTGTACACAAATTGAGCTATCAATAAAAATAACAGCTTAATTAATAAAACTACATCCCAGTCTAATTGGTCACACATGCACCTTTGTAAAAATTTTGGGGAGGGAAAGAAAAAAAGCTTTTACTTAAAGTCTTAATTATGTTTGCTAACAGCAGCTCCAAAAGAGCATCACGCTGGCAATTACACGTTGCTCTCTAAAAGGGACACAAGCTGCATTCAGATTAGGCAGCTTTCCCCCTCCCAAGGCTTGATCTCACATCTCTGTGGAAGTGCTGATGATAGACAAAAGTTAAAGCTGTTCCTCAGAAATGGTAATATTTTTTTTTCTGGTAATCGCAATTAAAGAAGAATTAAGGAGAAAGGTAAAAAGAAAAAACAAGTCATTTATGATGCTTAGTGAAGGGTGCTTGCAGTCCCTCACTAATGAAGTATTCTGGTTCTCTGACAGGTCTCTATGCATTCCCTCAGTCTCCTGTGTTTAAATGCAATCTGCAACATTTGGGGACTGTTCTGGATAATATTCTGGTCTAGCTTGTTCTGTGGTTCTTGATCTTTTATACGAATGACTATAAGCTTCCTTTATATACACTTTTTTAACAAAAATGGTATCCTGGTGTGGGGTTACTGACTTTTCCACTGTTGTTTATAGTGCTTTTCTTGCATAACACGTGGCTTAAAAAATCAAAACAAAGCCCTGTTATCCATGCAGGCTAACAGTTAATCTTTCATGAACAGCTTGTGTTAATTCAGTGCAAGCTTTCTCTACTCTCAGTACCCTCCTTTAGCCCCTCGTTCTCTCCTCTCCCCCCATGTGTTAACAGGATAACATTAAGAGTAGATACTTTTGTGTTGAGTCTAGATGCACATTGATAGGCTTTATTTTTTCTTTTCCCTTTTCTGTTGGCAGCGATGGTGCAGGAAGAAGTGGAACCTACATTTTAATTGACATGGTTCTCAATAAAATGGCCAAAGGTGAGAATCGAAAGGCTTGTTACTTCCTTGGTACTGAAAGATGTGCTTGTGTTGCCATGACAACGTGGGGAACAATATTCACAGCAAATCTGAGAATAAATTACAGGCAAATTGTAATCCTTGAATGTTCTTAAGTTTTATTTTCATAGCAATCTCAAACAACAAACTCAAATGCAAATGCTTTGTGAATGAGCAAGTATTTTTTGTGGTGTTGAGAATTATTTGAATTCTTAAATTTATCCTTTAACATAGCTATTATAGTTTTTCGAAGAAGATACCTTGAAGCTGTACAATCTTTATGTAGTGGTTATGTGAGTTAGGTCCTGGGCTGCTTTGTAACCATTGCTCAGTCCTCTGTCACCTCCCCAGCTATGATGGTCAAACATCATTACTTTTCTTTTTGTAGCTGCCCGTTGCCACCAAAGCACCTAGAAGAGCTGGTACCAGACAGGGTCTTATGTGCTGCACAGATTTGTCTCTTAGGAGGAAAAAGACCTAAGTAGTGAACATGACAGAGGACTGAAAATAAACCAGCAGGCTATGTTGCCAGTTCTGCCACTATCTGTTCAATACTGAACAATTTAACTTTTTTGTTCCTTAGTTGCCTTATCTGTGAGAGGTAATTTTATGAAATGGGAAATTATCTGTCAACATAAATATATACTATTGTTTGTTTAAGATGATATCTATAGATTCTCTAGAGATTGGGACCATTTCTTTACTTTTTATTGATTGGTTAATAGTTCATGGTGGGAAGTACTTGAGATAGCCTGAAATAATTTTTGTATGTTAGAATTAAACCAAATTTTTAGTACTGATACTGCCCTCAAAGAGGAGGAGGGTAAAAGTGGGTATGTAAACCTGACAATATGTTAAAAAAGGACAACAGTCAGCTTTATTTATATATTGTACCCCTTCCTCATGCCTTTGGCAGTGTTTGGATCACCGTTTCATAGAACAGCATTTAAAGAGGAAGAGAAATCCTATCAGGTTGAAATTTTAAAAAATAATTATTATTTGCCTTTCTTAAGCTGAGTAGTTAGGCTATTTTCCTCTGGCATTATGCACATCACTTTATGCACTTCACTTTATAGTTGTTTAAAATCTCCTAACAGACATATTTTTGTATAGAGTTTAAAAATACAGTCCATGTTTTGCAATCATCTATTGCATTCTGTGTATTTCACTTCTGTGGGACATAGTGGCATCCCATCCCTTTAGAAATAACAGCTGTATTGTGATTATTAACATGTCTCATCAAACATAGACTTAATTTTCTGCCCACAAGCATGCTTTGTAACTTGCTGCTGATATTAAAAGAAGTTGTGTGTTTGCCTTCTTCTTAGTGATATACTGAAAATAATTTTTTCAGTGGGATGAGATTAGTTTTTTGTGCTCATTGGAAAATAGGTTTTCATTCTGTGAAGGAACATGGAGATATATCCAGTGCTTGTTACCTGCCACATGACAAACTTGTCTTTAAAAACAGAAGAAATGGTACGTCATAAAATTAACGTAGACCTTTGTTAGATAGTTTGTCTCATTTCAGTCATCAGCAATGAGAAGCCGTAATGAAAACTAGATTTAAGTATATGCAATTTACTCCCATAAAGAAGTAAATGAGAAGTATTTTCTAGCTTGGGGCTTTCAGCCACTTAAGGCAGGGTTGACTTTGTTGTAAAAGCACTGAAGAATGCTATTTATTGACTCCATTGTACCATGTAATGTCAAATTCCATTTTAAGTGTGGGCTTAGCACTTCACAATACCAGACAAGTCATGTGAAACTGGCCAGAGAAAGGCGTCACAGGGCTTTTTGGAGATCGGTCACCCCCATTTTGTTCTTGACCTGCTCCCCTCTGCCCATGGGGGTGTGCGACGCGAAATCCCCTGACCTGGTGCTTTGGCTGGGGTTTAAATGAAAGATCAAAGGGCAGAGCGGGCATCTCAGCCCTGCTGAGGTGGGCCTTTCCCAGGCTGTCACACTGTGCGGCCGCCAAAGGTTTTGTTCGGGCGGGAACCAAGGCCCAGCCTGTGCGGCCGGGTCCTTCTTTGTCTGGCCTGAGAAGCTGGAGGCCCAGGTTGAGGATCCAATGTTCATCAAATGATCAAAGGCCTGAAGCCCTGGACATGAAATCTTTCTTTCCATTTCCTTTTCTTAAGAGAATGAATTGCACGAGTGGCAAAGAATGCCTTTTCCAAAGCTTTTATGTGGAGTGCAAGGGCTAACTTCAGAGTCCTTCAGTGCTAAACATAAAAATGTAAGTGCACTTTCAATCTGGGCCCAGCTGCAAGGCCAGCATCTAGTAACATTTCTTTCAAAAAGGCTTTTAAGGATTAAGGCCTTCAGTCTTTCAAAAAAAAAAAAAAAAAAAAAAAAAAAAAACCAAAAACAAACCAAAAAAACCCCCAGACTTTTAAGAATAAACTTAGAATAATTTGAGTTTCTTGTTCCACTGTCTGGTTTATTAGAAAGTAGACAATAATGCATATTTAAATCAAAGTAAATAGAGGAGTACTTAGTTTCAGCAGTGGGAAAGTAGAAAGCAATCAATAAATGCCTTGGCTCTTTAGTGCGGTTTTTAATAGAGTAGGTTGAAAAAAAGGAGCTCCTTTTTCAAGTAATGATTTACTTCTCTGCATTCTCTTAGACAGTTAACTGTAAATGCCTTTGTCGTTTACAATTTCTTCTCCTACTGCTCATTGAATTAGTGGTAATACTTAGTCTATTAAACACATTATAAATTATTATCTTCTACTGTCTTGCCTGTTGCTGTCCCGCTTCTTAGTTTAGATGCTGAAAACCACCAGCAAGGGACCTATTTCTAAAGCCTGAAGGAGGGAAAAATAAATCAAATTGGGGAGAGTTTTGTGCTTCCCACTCACTATGTCAGTCTGATGTCCCCAATCCCGCCAAGAAAGCTGGAGTGAAAAAAATGCAAAACACTCTATTTTAGTGCACTCGCAGGATGGTAGAAGTTGGTACTGAGGGTAGAAACGCCTCCTTGGTGTACTTGGTGGGGGTTGATCTGGTGGAGGGCATGCAAGAGCTCACATGGAGCTCACAGAAGTCCTCACTTGGCAAACACCTCCCTGGCCCCCAGCTGCCTTTGAGAGGCACACAGTGCTGGCCTGCACTCTGGCTCTGCACAGCATCAGGAAGGATTTCCTGTTGGGTCGAGTTTTTAATGAATTTCACTGTCCTTTCTGCACTAAATGTAATAACTGCATCTGTGCATTCACTCCAAACAGCCACATTAAATAATCTTATTAGATACTGGAACAGTCAGAGAACAATGGTATCTATTCAGGGTTATCATTCCTGTGTCATGTCAGTGGAAAATTTTAAATGCAAGTATATCCTTTTGTTTAGTTGTTCCAATAACTTAGTGCTGCTATTTGTCATGTAGTTTATTGTTATAATTATTTTTCTTGATAGATTCATATGCGAAGTAGTTATAAGACCCTGATTCAATACCCATCAAAATAACAACAAAAAATAAACAATGTTGAATCTGGCCTTAAAGTAACATGTTTAAATACTATTTAAAAATGATTTAGCTATGATAACTTTAACACTATTTTTAAATGGGTGTTACAGCTTTAAGACTGTGACCAAATCACTTCTCCTTTCCTTGACAGACAACTTAGGACAAGCCTTAGTTTTGATTGAGAAGCTGGGAAGTGATTTATTTCTACTCCATGTATGCTTCCTTGATTTAAATAGATGCAGGAAATTATAATGGATTGTTTTCATAGGGAACAATGCTTGCTGGATTTTTCACAGAGACTGTTTTTCCGAGACTAATTTCTACTAAGAATTTCAATGTTCTTGATGTACTTACAAGTTTTATCCTTTGTTACTAGGGAAGATGAACTGTCTACTTGATATTCCTTCCTCACACCAAACTCATAGTAACTCTGAGATGGTTGGGTTTTTTTGTGTGTGTGTGATATAAAGTTGAGAACTTTCTCATTTCATGTCTTTCCTGCAGGCTTATTGTAGTGACTAAAAGTTTGATATATTGCAAGACAATTTTATTGAGTGTTTCTGGCATGAAAAGCAAACAACAACAAAAAACAGATTATGAATCTTCCCACTTTCATTTTTCTGAACTGAAAGGCTTGGATAGTGTAGATAATAGTTTGATTTTTAGATATTAATCCAGCCAGCAGCTGCTTGGGGTTTGCTGACCATCCATTTTCTTGTGTTTGAACTAGCTGGAAAGAGATGAGTCAAAGGGAAAGGGAATATTAATTTTTAAATGCTTTTAAAGTATTGATTCCCAAATTCTAAAACGCAGCAAAAAGATTTGATTTAGCAAAGCTGAACCAACGATTTATTCTCTCACATTCAAAAGCTTGGATTATAATTGATGAGTACACGTACCCTGGCCTGGGCTGGCTGCAGAGGTTATCTCCTCTAGTCCTTTCCTTGCCCCCACTACCCTATTGTCTGAGAGTCTTGTGAGTCAGCTCTTGAGCAGATGCAGTTTATACCATGACATTTTAAGGCAAAACAAAAGATTCCTTAATTCGCCTTCTGACTCATCGTGATCAAATGATTTTTGGCTAATCTGAACCCTTGCTGAGGTTTTGCTTATCTGCTGTGTGGATTTAACAATCATAATGAAGTTGTGGGGTTAGCTGCTCTCTGAAAGGATTTTATGAAAGAAACTGCTTGCCCATATTCATGTTAAGATGGATTCAATCTGCTTATTTTTGAGTCTTTATGCAAAGTCTTGAGAAAATTCTATTGTTTGGATGCAATGATACGAGTCTAGAGCAGACTATTTCTGACATACTTTTGGTGAATGAAGGAATATTTCTTCAACCTAGGTTCCAGTTTCTCCCATTAAAAATAAAACTTTACATACTACATGTCATAGAGTGGTCAAGAGAATATATAGTGTAAAAGAGAGCTTACTTTTTTTCATGGTATTTAATGGTAAGAGAGCAAAAAGTGGGATTAGAAGTAGGTGGTATTATGGAAAAAAATCTACAGCAGAAAAAGTCAGACCTAAAAGTATAATTGTTTTCACATTTTAAGTTTGAATCAATCACATTACTGGTCTTAGACATTTGGGTGAGATTATTATCTCTAGGAAAAAGGTAAAAAATGCAGGCTGGTGAAGCCAAAAAAAAAGATGTTTGCTTTGTCCATTTTTGTTCTATCCACAAGACTGCTTCAGTTCTCAGCAACAGCAATTGTAACCATATAAATCTGAAATGTTGTTATTTCAATTTCTGAAGGAAGTTCTTAGCATCTATGTAAACGTGTCACATGTTAGAAGGCTGGTTTTTCAAATGAGCTGCATTAATGTATTGTAACTTTTATGTAATGAGTTACCCTGGAAACACAATTAGGCAAATAGTGCTCATTCTTACAGCCTTTCCTAGCAGATAATTAATCACAACAAGAGATAGGCCCCCAGCTACATGCTGAAGTGCATAGGGAATGTATAGGATAGTTTTTTACAGTCCAGACTGTGATGATCAGGCAACTCTTGTTATTTAGAACAAACTGTTTAAAATAGTCTCTATTTCTTTTGCAAAATGCATTTAGATGTATAAAGCTTTAAATCTTTTGACATGCTATTGACATTATAGTCATCATTTAGTAGTTCATAAAATTAAGATTAAAATGTAGCTTGTTCTACAAGCTTCTGTCGTGAAATGAATTAGTTGGTTGATCTTTCCTAGTTTATATGGACTGCGTTTTTAGATGGTTTCCGTTATGGCATATTGAGATTTCAATCAAAATGCGAACAAGTTATTGATGTAATTTATTTGGCTTTTTCCTTTACTCTAAAAGAACCATGTTTCTTGAGTTATTTGGTATTCTGGGATTTTTACTGGAAAAAGAATTAGGACTAGGAAAGTGTGGTAGAAAGCAGTCCTGAGTATTCAGCATTTTGGGCAAATGAATTGTGAAGAAAGACTGATCAGACATGGGCTGTTCCTTGGGAAAGGGAGCACGAAGGGGGGTCCCCATAGAGCCTTAGAAGACCCTGAAAGGAATGTATTGATGTCAGTAAGCAGCTTGAGATAGTGACTAATTTGAAAACAAGAGGTCATTGACTGAAACTAAGGAAGAGACAAGCAGATAAGGAATTTGAGCGGCATTTTTTCACACAATGGGTAGGTTAGAATATGGAAAAATGAAAAAGCTGGTCATAGAAGTACTGTGCTACCAGTTTGTGAAGCAGCTGGGCAAATGTTTGGAAAAGGAGGTTTATATACAGAGTGAAGAACTACATTTTTTTTTCTTTTGGAGCTAATCTCGTGCAGCAGTCCATAGAAGGATTTGAAGAGAAATGTTTAATTGACCAGATGGTAGTCTTCTGGCTGTAAAGGGTACAATGCATATCACCTAACTAAAGTGTTATTATTCTACAACTTCTATAGCTGGACCAATTGAGTGACTTTTAAGGATAAACTTCACTAAAGAATGAATCTGCATCTTTTAATCAGGTCAATCCACACACTGTTTTGTGAAGGTATTGCCACTTACATGCAACATAAAATGGAAATAATATAAAACACAGTTCTTACAATTTAATAGATTCATGTGGGCAAGCTACTTCTGTGTCCTCTGTTAAGAAAATTCACATGTTCCAAAGGGGACTCCCAAGATTTTTTTAGGACCATCTGAGGCACATTTTTAGACATGTCATTTTGCTGTCAGCCTCTTAACTTTGCTCATCTTTGATTCAACATGTGGAGATGAACTGACTTTCAGGTAGTTTGCTGGTAGTTTCTGTCAGGTAACTCTCTCGTGGTTTCTGGAAGAGGTACTGGAAGAGGCAAATTGTGTAGAACTCTACAAGACCTGATACTGGGGAACATTTTTAAAGTAGGCAGTACCAGCACATGAACAAATCTTACTATTTATGCACTTTGTTTCTGTGTGTGTGTGTGTGTGTGTGTATGCACACATGTGTGCACTGGTATTCTCTAGAGTGACCATAGGTGATTATGGAATATCTTACTCCATATGGAATGTAAGTCATTAAATTTTATTTCTTTCAAACAATAATTTAGGCATATTCCTTTTGCTTTTAACTTCTGGGGAAAGTGGAGGAAATCTAGATGTAAAGGAGAAACAATTCCTAAGTGGTATAGAATGTGATGTGACATATTTTCATGCACAGTGGAGTGAGGAAGGATTGGTCCTCAAATTAGCATCTATTTGCATTTTGTTACAGTGAGTGGTTTCTGCATGTATTTTTCTGCATTGACAAAGGATATTAGCTTAAAAGCTGACGTGTTAGTAGTGAATTTCTATCCTTGCAAGACTGTTAAAAACACTGTAAGCTAAGAAGCATTGTTTTCCTGTAGCAGTTTTAAAGATATTAGGCTGTTCCTAGGTGTTCTGTCTTCAATATCACCTTCCTTTGAATTGTCTACTGACAAAACCACATCACTTATACATTTATAACATGCAGTTTTCAAGTAGTATATAAAATGTGTAAACAATGACACATTATGTAAAACATTCTGTGTGTATGACTGTCACAATCATTTTCATTACTTCAGTTCTATGACATTAGGTACTCCCTTCTCTGTTGATATGCCTGCTTTGCCCATAAGGTTCTTTTGTTGTGGTTGGTTTGGGTTTTTTTATTAAAGGTAGTGAAATTTTAATTTGTGTCATTATGAGGTGTACAGAAGCACTTCTGTATTCTGTCTGAAATTCCAGACAGTTCACTGATTCAGGTATACACTGAGTCCATCCCTAACTACATACATGCATGCACACAGATTTTGTTTATCTCAGAGAGAGAATAAGCTTTTAATGAAAATGCCAGCCTAGATATAATTATCTTTCTTGTTATCTTTAAAAGTGTATCCCTCACTAGGTTTTTGCTGACGCTTTTCTCTTTCCATGAAAGGCACCAAATGATCCTCCTGACCAATAACAGAATTCCAACAGCTACAGCAACAGACATCTGGATCACTAGAAATGAAAATTGTTTTTATTTTTGTAGTTTCTAGAAGTTGTTCAGCTCCCTTTTTTAACTCTAATATTTACAGGTTTTTTTGTTTAGTGCACACTCAGTAAAAGTGAAGGAGGAAAATACTCCTTGTCTCTTTGCAACAAAGCACTGTACAAGTAGCAGTCTTAAAATGGTTTCTTCACTTCCATGGCCTTCCCTACACTATATAGCATCTGGTTTGTCTTTTCATTATGGCTCTAGCTTTAAGCATCTCACCTAACTTAGCTGTCTGGGTCTCCTCAGTCATCAGTGGTGAGTGATACACACCTCTGGAGGATGATTCTTGGGCAACTGAATTGCCCATCAGAGCTTCCCCTCTCTCTCTTAGCTGTTGAGAGAGGAGATGACTAACTGTGATTCGAACTTCAAGGATGGCTGGAGTAGATGAGATGAGGCTGGGCCTTTGAGACTATGCTAGTTAGTAAATATTACCAGTATGCCATTAAAACTAATGGTCAGTGAAGAAGTGGTGTTACACTCCCCCTAGTTATGACCCTTTATTCTTTAATCAGATTGAGTTTGCCCCTCATATGGTGTGATTAAATGTTTAATTGCAACATTAAGTACTCAATGGGGCAAACGCTTGCTGGAGCAGCTACACGAGCTGTCCTTTAGAAGTTATCAGTGGGAAGCTGGAGGCATCTAAGGCTTTGCAAATCTATAGCATATCTGTGCTATGTCCAGCTAGCTTGAGCATTGGCAGCAGCATAGCTATGACACTGTAATAGTCCATGACTGCTGATTTACACTCCTAACTCCCCACACAGCCCACCTGTTTCCATTTCTTTAAGCAGTATAGATAGGCCCTTTTTGTGCATTAGGCTCCTGGCAGACCCGGATCTAGTTACTGTCTGTCCTTCGTTAGGAGATTTCTGTCCTTGTCTCCTCACAGTTCACTGTCTACCTTCTTGCTAAGGTAAAGCTGAACACATAAAAGAGCCAGAAAATGCCATACTAAACCCAAGAAAGCCTATTTGTCAGTCTTCACACAGAGAGGGAATAAAGGCAGCATAAAGCTTCTGCACTCAATTTTTCTTTGACCATGAAGCACCACTTTCAGGCATGAGTCATGCAGCCATCACCCAAACATGAAAAACACTTGTATTCTTTCTAACTGCGGACACGCTGTGATGAGACAGCTCATTGTCCTTGCTGACACTGTATTTTTGCCCTTATTTTCCTTGCTCACGTGTATTTTTGCTATTTCATAACATTACAAGTGATTCTTCCACAGTGCTCCCGACTGCCGGCAAATGCTGCACCATGCGTGACTCTGAGGCTAAAAGGCTGCCAATCAGCAGCATCTTGCAAATATTAATTGGATCTTTTTCAGCTTCTAGTGACAGCAGTGGTAGAACTATATTAGGGACTCTTCCTTCAAGATTTTAACAAGACAGTTTTTAATGTGATCTAACAAGTCCCTTTGCCCTTCAGGGCCTAATTCTGAATCTATACCACGTAATATAAAAAGATGCATAGAGCAGGAATATCTGACTAGATATACTAGATATACTTACTGCTGTAATAAGAAAGGCACTTGAGAGGTCATTTCTGGTTTCCCCTATAGTACTCCACGTTTTTTCTGTTGGGATAAATGCTGATTCCCACACAGATCATCATCATCTCCTTAAGGAGAAATGGTAACAGTGGTAATAATCTCACATTTACAACCCCTCAGCATGACTCCTACATCATATATTCAGCTTCATGATCACTTTATGATCAAGGAACAGAAAGAGGGTGAGAAAGGTACAAAGGGTATTGGGTAAAAAAGCCAGACTATAGGTCCTCACCTCACTAGTGTCCAAATACCTAGTAATCATTAATGGATTTGCATTCATAACAATGTACTATATAAAAATGGATCGATTTATAAATGATGGTGTGAAATATAGGGTGAATTTAATGATTTAACCAGAGTGGTGCAGGAAGTTAGAGTCTCGATCTGGAAGATAATTCGAATGTATCTAAACATAGCCCCCTAACGACCAAGCCATCCTTTAGGACTCTCAGTAACAAATTTATTGCCATTCTGTAGAGTTATAATCATATCTTTTTGAGGATATATGCTGGTAGATCTGAAAGTTGTTCCCAGCTAGAAAAATCCTTTTTAATTTAATATTTATGAATGGTATGTATTTGTGAATCATTCACAAAGAAAACTCTTCAGTTTGAGTTATTTAAAAAGAACCCCCCCACAAATAACTGCTTTGATGAAGTATTTAAGGATCATTTTATTTTTATAAATACACAGAAAATTCAGAGCATCTAGAATCTAAAATATTCCTTTTAATACAGTGCTTTAATATAAAATTCTGTCAGTCTCACAGAATCTACGCTGCACTTTTCATTAGTAATGAGTAAAATAGGACTTTTGACTTTACTTTCAATGCAAGTATGTTCAAGCCTATTACATAAAAGTAAAACCTCAAAGCTTACCTTGATTAAGCCAAAATTTTCATACATTTATGTAACAAATGCTGATTGTTCTTAAAACTGAAAAAAAATGAAACCCTGCCACATTTTTGGGTGCATAAGCTCTGTAGTTTGCTGAATCTGAAAGCCACTTTTTAATGGTATGCGTTTATTTTTCTTTCTAGATGATATATTAGAAGATGTTACCAAACTCAAACTTTGCCTGTTGTTCTTGTACCACCACAATGGCAGCAATGCTGCTACAATGTGGAAGGAATAATCTTCCACAGAACATTTCTCATGTGTCTTGTGCTTATCCAAATAGTTCTCTTGCCATGTTCAGGAACAAGAAAAGTGGGGAGATTTCCTTATTATAGTCATAAAATTAACATTAGGTAATTCATGATGATTTTAAATATTGCAAACTGTTGCTGGTCACCTCTTGGAGCCTATTGCAGCAGAATTTGGCTTGTTATTTATTGCAGGAGGAAAAAGGAATTCAGCTGTTACTTGTGGTTTTGTGACATGCTGGATACTCCATTTACGTGACTATCTAATGGCAAACTTTTTAACCCCTTGAGACTTGCTAATCAGGAGCACCAGCTGTTAAGTGCCAGCATGCATCCTGCATTGGTGCCTGAGGGGAGAGAAAGGATTGGAAAAGAGATGACCCTAAACTTCAGAAACTGCTTCTCTCCTTGGGGGCAAAATTCAGCTTGCATCTTCTCTTGTTTTCTTTTAGTTTATCCAGTTAACGTTCCTGGTGTGGGATTGTTCTGCACTCTCTGTGAATGCTTCAAGATCATAGTTAATTACTGAAGTTAAAATCTGTCTTGCACTGGTGTGGAAGTGCTGTCAGCTAGCTCACTGAGCTGCTAAGGGCAAGGGAAAGGCTAGTAGGATCTGACTCCCTGTGAATTACTGCAAATGCATGTTCTGTTAAAAAAAAACAACAAAACAACACATTACACAGTCATTTTTCACAATATTGCTGGTACAACATTAGCTCCATCTCACACTAACTTACATTTGTACGTTCATTTAAAACAAGCAATGAAATCCATTGTGAAAAAGGAACCTGTCACAAAGGCAAAGCAGATTTATTCCCTGCAGAGTAAAATACAGTTAAAAGGTGAAAAGGTAGTTCTTTATTCTTGAAACACTTCCTCCTTTACCCTCCTCTTTTTTTTCTGAAACTAGTAGCTGTGTTAAGCAAACACATTCATATTGGTGGGGAGAAAAGATATTGCCTTTTGGAGGTAGTTTGTGTTCTGTTTTCCAGTTTCAGTGATCTCCAGCCTAGTATGTTTAACCCTTTGTCTAGATTCTTATATGATGATAAACCAATGTCTCTATTTATTACTAGACTTCATAGTTTGCTAGCCTGAGCAAAACACTTCCAATAATGAAATATCCTTGGAATCAGCAGACCGAGTTCTTCCAATTTTTACTCTAAACCACTACATCAAATTTAGTTTGTATATGAGCTTTCACAAGAAATAATGTTTAAAATACCTTAGCAGTGTGTGGATATTTTGCAGCCATCTCAGTAAAAGCATGGTTTTACCGTAAAGTCCTTCAATGCAATATCACTCTCTCCCAACCTCATATACTTTATGCTGTATTTTTTTTTTTGTCATCTAAAATGGCTCAAAAGCATAAATAAGTATTACTGGGTACTATAGAATGTTATGCCATACTGTTTTGCTCTCAGATTTAAAAGAAAGTCTCAGCGTGGCAAAGATGATGTTGAATTTGTGTCAGGTTTCAACAAAATCATTCCAAAGACAGTTGAAAGCTCACGCCTCAGCTACACACTGAGTCCCTGTCACCTGTGAAGGCAGATTGGGTTCAGACCTCCCTTTATGCCTTGGAAATCTCCTCCTTTGTCCAGTTCTATCACCAGAGATCTTTCTAAACGCACACATCAGTGGAAGTGAGATGATTTTGCATAATATAACAGAAATCTAGTGTAAGTTTCAATAGAAAAAAAGCTCTCATCACAAAAAGAGATTTAATAGTGGACTAGCAATATATATTTAAACTCATTTGTTTTAGGCACAATAAGGGACTAGATGCAGAACATTGAGCGGTGGATGTGGAGGAGTAGGATGAGAGGTTTGCTCATGCAGAGAGAAAATAAGTCATGCTGGCTTTATCCTAAGGCATTGATTTCATCCTTTCTTTCTGAGAGTTTTCTTGTTCCAAGATATTTTTCTTCCAAAACAGCTGCCCAACTTTGCAGCACTGTTTTGTTAATAGTCCTCTCCGGATACAAGTGGTTCCCATCACCACAGTATCAGAGGCATTTAGAAATGGTAAAAAGAGGGTGGCAAACCAATCTCTGCCTTTGCTTCACCTTGCCTCCAACCCCCTTGCCTCTCAACAAGACATATGATTAGGCAACATCATACTTTACTTCACTTTTCCTTTTAATTACCTAAGGCTGAGGATATTGGCAGTGCTTCTGGCTGATGTGCTGATCACAACCCATTGGCTGGATGTTTCAGAGACTTCTGCTGAGAAAACACTTTAAAGCAAGCTTCCTACTAAGCACACTAAGACTATTCCTGTGCTCTGGTGCAAGCATGTGCTTTGGTATTTTGCTAAATCAGGATTTTATAATCAGGCATTGCTCGTACTATTAGGCATGTCATCCTATTAATGATGATAAAAAAACAAGAATCAGTTCAGTATTAAATGCTTGCAACCTGTGTCACAGAAATGGAGGAATTAACTCTTTCAAAGGTAAGCTCAGAAGCCCATCTGGTCCCTGAAGATTATTATTAGGGCTTGTGATGAACCTTTTCCCATTTTGTCCTGAGGCTAGAGTATTTTCAGATAAAGACCATCCCTCACTGGAGGTGAGGCATACACATTTGCAGCCATGGAGAAGCCCTCGAGGCACTAGAGACTCCATCTTTGCAGCTCAGCAATGTGGTTGACTTCATCCAGGGGTGACAGTGTCTTAGATCACATTAACTTCTAAAAGAGGAAATTCTTCTTCTGTTGAGCCAAAATACTACATTTTAATTCCTGGTAATCTAATGAGGCCAACAAGTTAAGGCTATAGAGTGTATACAGTACTCACACAACTCTGCTCCAATGAATGTCAGGAGGAAAATCCCACCTGATTGCACATGCATGTGTGAGACTGAACACTGAAATGAGCTACCATGTTACACCAGTGCTAGGGTTTACAAAAATGTGCTTTTAGTGATGCTTTCCAGATGAAATGCCACTGCAAAATCTGCAACAGACTTGAAGTATAATTACTGTCACTGTTATCAGACTTTACAGCATATGTGAGTATGTATTGCTTTACTCTGTCATTAGAGGATTTGTCTTTCTTATTTTAAAATAAAGCTTCTGTTTTTATCAAAGCTCAGCCTTGTAAATTCCCATACAATGCAGTTGGGGGAGGGGTAGCAAAAGCCATGCAATGCCCCAACACATGGTAATTAGCAAAAATATCTGTCAGATACCTTTTCTAAGTTGTCACTGTTAAATTTACTGAACTAATTAATTCATTTTCTGATACAGCCAAAGAGTATCTTTCCATCAATATGAAGAACAAATTGCAAATCAATTGTTCTTGTAGAGCTGATATTATTTTAAAATATATTCTCCTGTCTTTTATCAAAGGAAACCAAATTAAATCTTTCACTATTAGTTGCTTTTGTGAATTTTTGAAAAGATGGTGCTGAGTTATAAAGTTGAATTGGAGAAGGAGGAGCATTGATTTTTTACATTGACCTGAACCTAATTACAGTCAGACTAAAACCCTTAAATGAAAAGAGTGGAAGAGCGGTAAGCATTGGGACCAATCCTCCAAATCCAGTCCTGGGAACTAAACCTGTTCTAGATGTGTAAAGGCTGGCTATCAAAGCACTAATGCTTTGGGTGCATGGCCTACAAGTTAGGCACCAAGATCCCTGTGAACAGTTGGGGAGACTGCCTGTAGATAGAAGTCTCAGATTGGCACAGGCTGGGCCATCCAATAGGAAATAATTTCAGAAATGTGGTCAATCCTTGTCCTTGATAAACCTTCTAATGATGAAAGTGTATGTGCACAAGAGTAGAGTCCAGAGATCAACATCTTTCTAAGCTTCAGAAGCGACTGGCCCATATCTGTCCTAGGAGAATGCACAGATGACCAGGGCAGTAGGGAATAGGAGAGGGGAGATGGGGCCAGGGCCCTCTGCCCATCTGCCTGATGCTTTGACACTGTTTGATCTTTTTGCAAGATGCAGAAGGGGATGGATACGATAGAGACAAACACAGTAGTTGAACTTCTCAGCTCAAAGGGTTTCCAGCCAGGCTTCTATGCTTGGAGGGACCAAAATCCCTTCAAAAAATGTGTATCAAGTTAGGTACTTAAGGAAAAGGAGGGTGGTCTTGAAGGATCTTAAGCTGGAGGAAGTTGAGCAGGAAAACAGCATCTCCCTGTCCCCTTGGATTCTCCAAGCTGTGGGCTATAATACAAAAGATGAGATGCACAAAGACATTTTTTGCTCTCCACAGATCATGCCTGAAAAGAAAGCACCTCCATTTGCACCCAGGCAGGGAGCCAGTCCCCCCAACAGTTAGTCTATGCTTGCCTATTTTCTGCATCCTGGTGCTGCCGATCATTACACAGCAGTGGTGTCCAGGATCCCAAAGCAAAACCTAAAGAACATGATGTAGATTTGCTGGCTGAAACAGCAATCGTGTAGCAAGGTGGTCTGGTAGGTCCTTCTGGTAGGAAGCCACAGACAGGTTTCCTGAATCTCAGCTGTAGGTGACAAAAGTTCACCTAAGTCATGTTTTTACAGCATAAATCTTTGTGTGGTTCAGGCTCTTAATTCGGTTCATCCTCTTAGAAGTGACAAAGGGGCACTCAGTGGCATCGGCACATTGGGCTTCTAGGTTCTGCAAAATGTATTCTGCTCTAGGTACAGAGGCACTTTTTAAGAATTTGTTTTTCTCTGGCTTTTCTTGAATTAATGTTAATAAAAGCTGCCCCAACCTCTTATTTTTCTATATGAACACAAAAATTGCAGCTGCCTGCCAAGTCTGCTGAGAGATGGATGTAATAATTTTCAATTGGACTGTTAGCCCAAAGGGAACCCGATAGCTAGAGATTGACAGATGCAGCATGGATTATCTTGTGCTCTGAACTCAGCCCAATTTGTGGTTTGTTGCAGGTGCTAAAGAGATTGATATTGCTGCTACCCTGGAGCACTTGAGGGACCAGAGACCAGGCATGGTCCAGACAAAGGTACTGTCAATAAATCCACTGGGATTTTAAATACATTAAAGGTCTTTCACAGTAGTTGTTTTCATGACAGAAGAGAGAGGGTATGACCTAATTTAACGCAGGTCGCTTGCTGATTACTGTTTGGCTCCCTACCAACTGAGGTTTATTTATGCTGAAGATTTATCTAGGCTACTTTCTTTGGTGTTTACAGCTCTTTCTTGTAACATCTCCAACATCTATCTTGATTACCATATATGAAGGGCAGTCAAGACACAATCTATAGCTTACTAAAGAAAATGTGCATTTGAAAGAATGTTCTTGCTTTCATCCTGAAATATGGATTATTTTTTAGGCTATCTGTGCTTAACTGCACCTGTAATATATTTTTTCAAGCTTCAGCTCATTAAAGAGAATGTAACTGCTGCTTTTTTTTCCTGAAAATAATAAAGGTTTTGAATTAAAGGAAATATATTTTTGTGGGAAATTGAGTGATTCTTAGTAGCTTTGAATGGAAGAGCTTACATTGCATCTAAAGCTGTGTCCTTTATGGATGTAGCATGGAAATTCTGTTTGTAGCCTTTGGGGAGGTACTCTGTAACTCCTGTCAGTTACAATAGTTTTGATATGTTTCTACAAAGCAAAACTTTTTTAAATATGATGTTGTGATCTTAGTACCTTAAATTTGAAATGAAACTTTCTATTATTAACAATTTCAGTGATGTATGGAATGGTACTTGGAGGCTTTTTCTGCAAGTTAAGAGCTGCAAGTAGAGCAATAAAGAAACTCGTTCATGGCATGGAGACCAAATAAATTGGTATATGACACTGTAAAATTTTGAATGTAAGTTATAGCCCCAAACTGAATTACAAGAGCATTGTTACAGCATTCTGACTTGGCCAGGCTGGAACTGATAGGAAGATCTGCAGCATTTAGGGAATGGAAATTGCTGAGGGACAAAGGTGAAAGAAATATGTGTGGCTGGAATCACTGGATCATAACTTTTCTTGAATCTCTTCCTAATGATCTTATATTCCTAATAATACTAGAAGTGGTGCTGGAGAACAGGAATGTTAATTATTATTTACCAATTAAGTAAGTGTGTGGAAAAATTAAGATAAGCCAGTCAAAGCTAACTAATCTTTATCTGCAAGTAACACATAAAACTGCACAAATCTTTCTTCTGCTTTGGTTAGATAGACTGGAGAAAAATGCACGAAGCACACAGTATCCAGTGTCATGTATATTTACCGAGGGAAGATGCAAGTCCTGAAGTAATTTATAAATGCATCCAAAATATATGGCAGCTCCATAGAAATATAGAGCTGATATTCTAGTTTCCTTCTCAGGTCAGAGAAATTGCAGCTTGTTGCCTTCAACAGCAAAAAACCCACATAGCTTGAGAACCAAACAATAAGGTTATGCGAACAACTTCTTCCTTAGCTCAGAAACAGTTACGCAGATCCCAAGAAAGTCTCACTCAAGATGTGGTTTTCCCCTCCAAACATTTACCTGGATGAGCTCCAGAAAAGAAATATATCCTTTGTTTTCATCCAGGGTGAAAAATTTTCTCAGGATGTTGCTTATCTCTCCTCTTGCTTCTTCTTCCATTATCGTCATTTTCTCCAAACCACCCAAATCACTTATTCAAGCTAATGTCTTGCAAATTATAAATATCTGGTTACATGCTAGCAATGGATGATCCCCAGAGAATTTTTCTGATGGATTTAAACAAACCCCTGTGCTTTCCCAACTGAATACAAATGAGGAATATTAGACTCTTGGAGTAATTTAAAACGATGGATTAAAAGTCAGGTTAGAAATGCCAATTACAGAATATCCCTAGGCAAAATAAACACCACTTTCCTTCAGCAATGTGGTTATGTTTCCAGCAGGCAGCGCTCCACATTTTCAATAAAGCATGGGAAAGATTTGTTTGCAACATTTTGTCTTCTGGAAGGGATCTTTAATTCAAAAGCACTGTGTATAATAAATGGTAATGAAATTATCATAACAACATGCTGCATTTCTGAGCAGCACAATAGAGGGTTTGTGGTTTTGTTGTTTTGTGGTTTTTTCTTTTCTTCTTGCAGAGGAATCATAAAATAGAATTGATATGCCACATGTGAGAGGAAAAAGTAATGAGGGAGGAAGTATATTCTCTGTGATAGGAAAAAAAGATATATATCCCTTTTTCCTCTCTCCTTCAGAATCTTTCCTCTCGCAATCTGTAATATTTAGATGAGGTTCTTTATTGTCTCATACATGCTACACGTACTCAGTTTGTTTTCCTGGAATTTTTATTTGTAGATTTAATGAAACAAAGTTTATTATTTTTTTACTAAATATATTCTTGTCACCTCTGCATTATAGGTGGACTGATGTCACAAAATGCTTTTCCTGCTGTTTTCTACACAAAGATGGATGTTAAAATTCATCTCCAGTCTATATGCAAATAGCATATGTGAATGACAGTGTGGCTTTACAAAACAACAAACTGAGCTCCTTTAGAAATTACTGACATTAATTTGCTCTAACCATGCTTGTTCTCATGGCAAGGCACATAAGGTGTGTAAGGCTTTTCTTTGGAGAGTGGTGATACATATCAATGGAAGCTGTACTATTTGCATTTCCCTCTTGCGTATTATGCAAAAGGAAGGAGGAGGAAGAGCTGCACCATCTCAGAAAGGCCACATCCTCATACATCTCCCATGTCTGCTCTGCTTTCTCCTATATTGCAAGATTTCACAGTCAGTTTTGAGCTCTGACTGATTACACTTTTTAAGTTGTTTTGCCCCGGTAATTTAAGATCACAGTGTTAGCTGGTTATCTTCCCTGAACTTGTCTCTAAAATCCATACTGAACTTTGGAGTTCATGTTGATCAGTCCTCAGGCAAGACAAGAGACTTTTCCTCAGGCAGTGCAATGCTGCCCTGTGTTCACATGAGGTGATGAGGAACAGTACTCACAGGTCCGATGGTCTCCAGCCCGACAGATCTTTGCCATAAGGTGAATGCATCTTGGTCCAACGAGGTCAAAGAGCAAATTTGCTCAGTGAATAACTTTAATGTAAAGTTATTTTCAGCAATGGGACTAATATTAAAATATTGTAATCCCTGTAGTCCCAAGCTTTTCCTGACTGTAAAATACTCGGATGAAGAGCACATTAGGTGGCCTCATTACCATGTGCAGCTTCTCTTCCAAACTGATGCCTACATCTTGGAAGAGGGATTTGCACATCTCTGAAACTTGGCTGCATCACCAGGTCAACCCCATCATGCTCAGACCAGCCTCTTCTGTTGCTGTGCTGCCCATGCTCCAAGGACTGGCAGTGATTGGTACCTGCTGTTCCACTCACATCCCAAGACCACCCATTTTGCCTTTCTCCTGCCAGCCCCAGAACAAGGGCTTCCCACTTTGTGCAGGCTGCTCCTCCTCAAAGAGCTGCACCAACAGCGGCCAGTGGCTGCCAACTTTTCCTAGCCAAGGTTCTTTTTCCCAGAGGCAAGCACTTTTCATGCATCAGCCCAGATTTCCTAAAGCTTTTTGAACTGGTACAAGCAGCCGGTTTGGTTCTGGCACAACATGTCCAAATAAATGCCCTCTCTGCCTCCACTGCCCTCCAGCTCCTCTCACAAATTCAGTGTGCTCTGCTTAAAATAGGACTGATGCTCCTGGGTAGCCACCAGCATTTCCAGTCTCTTCTTTAATTGCAGAGACCCTGGGGAGTGCAAGGAAGCATAGGCAGGCAAATATGGCATTTTCTGTGGCTAATGAGGATGAGTCCTCTCTTTAGGGTGAACTGATGTCTGATTAAAAACTATTGGCTGCAGTCCAGCAAATGTACAAGGATGCCACTTTGACAGCGCCAAGCAGACAGCAAAGTTCTTGAATGTCAGTATCTCTGAGAAATTTATTCTGAGTTTTGTTCTTCTTTTTCTGCTCAGGAACTGTACCCATCATTGCTTTTCTCTGAGGCATCTCCACATGGGAGATGACTCTGCAGTGGGCTAATACAAGGCACAGAAGACTGACACTGAATTGCAGGAATTAGAAATCAGCTGCCTTTCTGAACTGAGTTGCACATCTGTAGTTTGTTCTTTCATCCTTCCTGCAGATTTCCTCAGTAAAGTGAAACACTGTGGAAAATGAATGCTATTAGTCCAGTAATCACCTTTGAGGGCTGGCTGCATTCTGCAGCCATCTGCTACTGCTGCATATGTACCTGCAGCCATCCCACGTAGCCACTGGCAGAACAAACTGAGGGACTGGAGGTACTGACCAGAGCACAAATTTTCTAATTGGCGACACAGACAGTATCCCAGTGTGATCTCAGGATGCTTTTCAGGGTGCATCTCAGATCTTCATTCTCAAAGTTGGTTCTTCAGCAGCTCTTGACCCTAGCTGACTTAAACCACTGGAGTACTTCTAGAAAATCCAGAAACTTCTCCACAGTCCATGTCTTGTGTCCTTGATTTGCCTATATTCCGAGTAAAGTGCCCACATTTTTCATATAAAAAGTTGCAAACACCAAATCAAACATCCTGTCAGATGGTAAGCTAAATTTCTGAGAAAAATTACTTGCTTAAAAAATTTTGACACCTATTAACCTTGAAGAAGCAAAACTCCTTTGTCTTCTGTGGGACTAAGCGGTTCAGAAGAGTGTTAGGGTTGTACTTAGAAGAAGTGGGCATTCATGGCTCTGTCCTTCACAGCTGTGCTAACCCAGCACAGAAGCCTGCTAGTAATTTTGGTTTCAAGCTTACAGTAAATTTATAGCAGAGAAAAGTTTTTCCAAGTGTTTCTTAAATAGGAGTGATCTAAACACAGTTAGATAATTTATGGGTGCAAAAAGGCCATTAAAAGGGGAGTCTGAAAAAGAAAGTTAAAGTAAACCAAAAAGCAGATGTTGTTCTATATAATAGATACAAGGTGAAGAGATGTTTATTCTAGCTGATCTCAACTAGAAACAATCGTGAGAAAAGATAAGGGCTCCGCTTAGCAGCATCTCACCTCTTTCATACCTCAATTATGTTAATGAGTTTCCATCTCTATGTCAAAATGAAATGGCTGATGATCAACTACTCCAAAACCCTTCTGACCACGCAATTGCAATACATCATTGTGTCCCAATAGCTTAGCTTCTGCTGCCAACATTTTTCTCCATTAAAATGACTGTCTTCAAGATGCTGTCAAACGTTATATGGCATCAATAATCCCAGAACATTTTGATCTGGTACACATTGCAGTGTACAGTTCATCCTGCAGTTCATGTTTTTAACCATGTCTCGAGGATGCTGGGCTGCAAAATAGGGCATCAGGTTTTTTTGAAAGTGTTCTGTTTGGTTATTCAGGATGTGCGTTTGTTCTCTCCACAGGAGCAGTTTGAGTTTGCTCTGACAGCAGTTGCAGAGGAAGTGAATGCGATACTCAAGGCACTTCCCCAGTGAGCAGCTCAGTCTCCCGAAGATTCCCACAGGATCTGTCCCTCATTTTCCTCATCTTCGATCCCTGTGAATGTTCTTGGAAACCGTGACCTGACCTTACCTGTGTATCTTCTGTTGTAACCACATAGTGATAGGGTCCTTACAAAGCCCTTTAGCTGGTAAAAGTTCAACAGTTAAAAAGTGTATTCTGATTTGGGGGGTTTTAAACAGATTTTTTAAAGTACATTAAAGCCTCAGATTAAGTGACAGAACAATCCATCTAATTCTTTTCACATCCGCAATGCCCTGGATGTCACACTTTGAAAGCACACATTCATTCTTAACAGCAAATATACAGTATTGTGGGTAATTAGTGCAGTCAATATAGTCTCAGACAACGGTGTTCTGTTATATTTTGTAACTTCTCAAAGGCTAAATAAGGGAAGGGGCCTGAAGAGGATGATGATTGTTTCTACACAATGCCGAGCTAGAGCATGAAGCAGTGCTGAGGGTGTGAGTAAACACAGGTCCAGGCTCTGGCAAAAAAAGCTTGCAACTTCTCATGCTGCGCTTCAGGAAACAAATGTTTTCTTAACTGTTGTTTACTTTTTAGCTTTGTGCCATGAATGGAAAAAAGTCTGAACTACAAGTAAAAAAGCCTGCACAGTTGTTGCAACTGGGGAGAACAAGTTGGTCACATTAATGGGAAGTCAGGGAACAAACAAGCACAACAACTCTGACCATGTACCTACTACTGACACCAAGGAATTGGAGAGCATAGACTCACCTCTGGTGATGGAGAAAGATCATGTCAGCAGTCACGTAAACGGCCAGAGCTGTTGCGGAAACAAATGGTTGATTTTGTGTGATTACTGAGGAAAAAAAATGGGACTCTCCTCTATATTTTTGCGTTTCTGTCTGTAGAACTGTGCTGTGCCATCATTTTTAGCCAGGAAAATATATTTCTCTAAAAGCCTGGCTGAAGGAGAAATCTGCAATCTGCATTTTGCGATTCTCATCGAGTTAGTCTGATCCAGACATTTTTGCATCTTTCTGCTGAGGCTTTGCTTGCTCCTTGTCCTGAATGATACTTATTTTAACTAGCCATGAAGGGATAACGAAGCACACAGGTTGAATTTCAGAGATTCTTGGGTTCTCATAATCCTAATGCCTACTGTTGCAAAGTAATGATAAAATATATCTGTAAATGGTTTGATTATGCAATCTTGCTTATGTGAATTCACAGGGTTAGTTGCAGTACTCTTATGAAGGAATTTGAATTGTTGAAAGTAAAGACTCTGACATGTTTGAATGAGGAGCCTGAGAGTAAAATTATCAAAGGTACTGAAGTGATCTAGGCTCTTAATTCCATTTTCAAAAGTGAACACTTGGATGGTTTTTATATATCTTATCCTACATCTCCATGGTTTAAGAATCTGGGGTGCTTTTTTGCCAAAATCTTAACAGTGTTGTCTGCTTGCAACCATGTTAGGCTAATCATTTGACTCGGCACTGTAAAATATATCATTTCATATCATTTGTGAAAGGGAAGCTTTTATAAACTTACAATCACTGAAATGTTGACCATAACAATTACGACAGAGTTTTGCTGCAACGGAGGTAACAGGCATCTATCAAAATCAACCATGTTGCAATTTTGTGTTGTAGATGTGGACATTGGTGATTTCTTCTTTCTAGCAATTACAGAGTTATTAAAAAAAAAAAAAACAAACAAAAAAAAAAAAAACCAAAAAGAAAAAAGCAGAAGGCTTGTTACTTTTTACCTTACCTTTTTGTATGGTTTACTTGATGTGTACCGTGCTTAATTTGTGCGTTCCATTGCTATGGCAGTACAAAGCAGTTACTGCAGATGCCATCATCCTCTTAAGTACACATACTATACATTTAGCCACATGTTTATTTTATGGCTTAAGCATTTTAGAGCTTTCCTAGCAATAACTAAAAAAACTAATGGGGTATGAATGAGAAAATTGCCTTTTTCATTTGATAATTTAGGTTTAACAGGATTCTTTTATTACTTTAGCTAACACGAAATTGCAGATCGGGGCAGATGAGATCAGCTTGAGCACTACCAGCAAGTGTTTGAAGTAGACTTACTGTGAGCCAAGTACTGCAGCTTTCTGAAAACACCAGTGCTTATATCCAAACAAACTGTCCAAAGAATCAAAATTAGGGCATCCTAAGCCAAGCTCTCTGATTACAAGGTACAATTATTTCCCAATACAAGATGCTGTGCCATTGCCCTCTGCGAATGGGCTGATGAGTTTTTAGCACCAATTTCTGCCCTGGGATTCATTAAGCCTTCACCTTCTGACTGTCCCTGTGCATACCACAAACATGGCTGACAAGCCTTTTGTTTGCATTTCAGGAATATTTTTTAATTGCTGTTTTGCAAATATTTGCATTTCATAATAGCAATTTCAGGGTGATCCCTATTAATTCACAAGCAGCTGAGTGTAGGACTTCAATATCGTTCTTCATGCTTCAGAGTTTATTTAGCGTAGATTAGAGGGCATTAATCTTCCCCAAGGCTAATGGGGCAGGGATATATTGTTTTATTCATACTTGTAGACGAGTTTACACAATAGAAAGATGCAGTCTTTCTCAGAGGGTTAGAATATCTCCCAGTGAATGTCGCTGACAATCCTGTTATTTCAGACGCTTTTTTGTACAGTTCTTTCACACAGAGGTGCCAGGCTTATTCTGTTGACTGTAAACTATCACACAGAGTACTTTGTCTGTGCAAGCAGCATACTGTTCACACCTCTCAATAAAACACCCTGCTTCTGGAGGTGACAATCTGCTGCAGGGCCTGGTAGTGAGATGCATGATTCAGTTGCACTAAGGCTTTCCGGAGGGGTCTGACAATCCATTTCCCAGGAAGATGCCAAAGCCATGGATGAAGCCACAGATGCGGATTTCTCACATGGGACAGATATTTCTTTACCTTTTTTGCTGCAGTTAACGTAATCCTTGTGATTTGGCGAAGTATGTTGTTCAGAACATCCCCAGATACTTGTGCTGGATGTGGGACTTGCCCTGTGTTCACTGGCAAGTTAAATTGAGCTTCTTAGTGGAAGCCAGGATCACCTGAGAGCTCAGAGTCAAATTAGATCCATCATCCTTCCCTGTTCAATTTTCTGCTTGATCTTTAGTAAACTCATTGCAGTTGAAGCTTGGACTGGAGCCTGACATGCAGCCATAAGCAGCGTGTGTTTAATATTGATCATCCCTGTGTTCTTACAAATTAAATCTACAGGTGCTGTTTATGTGGTTGGATCTTTAAAAGACATTTAAAGCGCAGGAAGCTGCAGTAGGGCAATTTAACCCCAGTGCTCACACTTTCCTTCTTCACAAGAAGCAGAAGGAGAAAAGCCTCTCCTCCCACAGGCCTGGGAGCCAGAACGGCTACTAGCCCTGAGCAAGGCAGTGGCCTGACCGGGCCCCACACTTAGGTAGTCACAGTGTGTGCAGGTATGGCAGACAGAGAGGTGTTTTTCAGCAGCATTGATAGTTCATAGGAGTAACAACATAGTTGCTCTCTCCAGCCTTCATCCTTCGTATGACACAAGCCAGCATTTAGATGGGTGAAGGAGCAGGACAGCACCATTCCCCGAAGGCCAGATCCTTGAGGTTCAACCTTAACCACAGGGAAAACAGCGTAGAGTTTGCCATTGGATTCACGTTTCAGGTGTGAGTTCTGACCATGGCTCTTGACCATTTTCCATAGGACTTGGTGCAGCCCAGGAAGTCCTTGGTAATCGTGAGGGCCAAGAATGAATTTCAGCAGAAAATTCAAAAAATCCAGTTCTCGATCCAGCAGCAAAACAAGCAAGATTATTTTTATAGATGCTACTAAACATTTAAAACATTGAAAAATATTTTTTAAGCCTATATCCATGACTAAACCTTGTTCCTGTCTCTAGCATGCAGGCAGCACCAATCTCCATCCATCCCCAGAGGAATGACAGCTACAGTACCTGTGAGGAGTTCATGCTTTATTAGTCAAGCAGAACATTAATAAAACCCAGCCCACTTCATAATTTCCAGAATAGTCATTAATTTAAAAAGCTGTTTATTGGAATAGAAAACAAGTATTTGATTAGGTTTGTTACAGAACAATAGCTCTCCTAATTTTTATTCTGCATATTTGATTCTTTGTTTAGAAAATTCTCTTAAGAAGCAGTTGAGATAATTCGCTTTTTAAAACTGTACAGTTTCTATGGTTTTGCTTTTTAAATGAGACTATACTTTGTAGATTTGATTATTATATTTTTCTGTTAAGATTACATTGGGCATTACAAAAGCATTCCCTACCACAGTGAAAAGAAAGCTATCCTATTGGCTTATTGTAAAAGAAAAAGAAATAATTAAAACAGAATTGCAGAGCTGTGGCATACTCAATCCAATTAGAGCATGACTCTTTACTACTCTTCATTTACCACATTAGAAATAAAGTTACACCAGCAAGATTTCATTTGAAGCTGTTCTTGCATGCTGTTTGTACTGTATTTGATGGCATAATATTGTTTTGTTTACAACCTTTTCTTTGTCATTCTATTATATTCTTTATATGTATATAGTTTAAAAAAAAAAAAAAGAAAGATTATACAAAGTATTTTGTTCTACCTCTGTAAAAATCATATTTGTGAATAAAGTCACATTGTCTGTGGAGTATGGTATTGTGAATACAGCATTCACAGCTGCTGCCTTGTTTTTATTTGGGGGAATGGGAATGGTCCATGACTGGAGAGCTGGATTCTGAATATCTGAGGTGGACACTGACAGAGAGAGGCACAAATGTCCTGTGAATGTTTCAGAGCTACACCTTTAATCCACTCTGAGCAGAAAAGGTTGGGGATGGGGCTTGTATCGGTGCAGCTTCCAACATTTTGATCAAAGTCTGCTTTCAGACCAGAAAGTGAGACAGGCAAAAACAGGTCTATATTGCAGTGGTCCCCGTGTACAACCAGGAGGCGAAGAAAAATTGGCCTGTGGTGTGTGCCACAGAATGTATCAGTTAATAAACAGAACAAATGATAGCTTCTTTCAGGAAAATAAAAACAGGAAAATGTTTTTGTAGGGGGAAAGCTGGTCTTTCAGAGCATCACATGATGGGTGGTACAGGCTGCAAAAGGATTTATAGTTTTAAAATAGTAGCAGAATTTACAGAAGTAATTTAATGGCAAATTATTGAAAATACTCACTGTTATATTCAACAAGGTTAAGAGGAATAAAATCTAAGGTTCCCACATAGGCACAGCATAAAATAATTAGTCTTTCTCCAGGGGATAGGAAGTAATCTTCCCATAAACACTATCCATTGTATGAAGTGTGTATCTTCCCATGAAGTATCTATTGTTAGCTGTTGCCAGAGAAAGTCTTTAGGATTAGACAGCTCTGGTATGGCAATTTTTATTGGTCCTGTACTGCGTGTTGAAATTTCACTTGTGTTTTGAAGAAGACTTCAAATAGTGTGCCGCTTACCTGGAAATAACTAGAAAAATGTGATGTGAATAGAAAAGCAGAAATTGCCCTGGTCCAGCTCACTCCTTTCCCAGCAGAAGAATCACATTGTACATTCTTTAACCTTGTTTATGTAGCTGCATGTTTTAATATCTATGCCTTTGTCAGTGTAAAAGGTGACTTTCATCTCGGAAGCAAAATATATGCACCATTACAGCTATTTTCCTGGTGGTGTAATTTAGGAGGTCTTTCATCTCCAAGATAGCTTTCTGAAGCCTCTGGTAACATCAGATGGAGGACAAAAACAGAAGTCTATTTAACTATATGACTACTGGAGTATTCTGTGTCTTCTAGGCAAACATAAAAGCCATCACTTGTGCACACAATGATTTATGCAACCAGGGTTTGCTTCTGCTTCATGCTGCACGGATACACGCAGCCTCTTCCTCTCTGGTGCTCTGACCGTAGGACACTGACACAGCTGCTGCCAAGGGGCCTGACTTTGTAACTGTTACTCTTGGTTTTGTATTTATGACTCTTGCCCATTATCAGTAGGGCAGACTGGCTCAGGAAAGAGCTGGGTTTGAGCCTCAGCCTGAAGCATTTTCAGCACACCTGAATGCTCTCCTTTGCACAGCCCATCCTGTGATAGCACACCTCCTCTGAGCCTGAGCTGTTCAAGCTTTTGGGGAAGCAGGAGGACACTGCGCTTAGCAACCAGGGAGAGGAAGAAAGAGCTGCTGCCTGCCTTGGTGCCAATGTAAAAGGGAGAGACTTGCTTCTGCTCCCAGCTGAACTACTGCAGTCCCTCATACAGTAAAAAATAAATAAATAAATGAATAAATGAATAAATAAAACAGGAACTTTTGAAGTTGCACAAAGTTCCACAGACTTTTTTCTTAGAATATGTTCTAAAACTTCAGTGCTGATGGGATTCATATTTCTGGGGCTTATGCTGAACAAATACAAAGAACTGTGCACCCACAGGAAGGGGTAGCTGGCAGACTGGGTTTATTCTTGGTTTAGTGATAGGACAGGCACACTTCTGTGCTTTAAACAAGCAGATCCTTGGGGAAATTATTCTTACTTCATTTGAGTTAAGCCAAAAAATTAATTTCTGCCCTTGAGAATGTACCAGTTATCCCCCACATGGAGGTAAATCAACAACACAGATAAAAAGTCTCTTAAGTGAATGACCATCCTGGGAGACAAAGACTTTAACTAACTTGTGGGTTATATGACTCATGTATTGTCCCAGTCACAGTTCTCAAAGATACAGGAATGTGTTGCTCCATCATTTCCAGCTGATGTTAGAGATAAGATTCATCTTAACCAACCTCTGAGTAGCTTTTGCATGGACTTCTACTGATGAGTTTCCTTTGTGGTCAGTGAAGGAAAATAAACATTTTTAGGGTGTTTGGCTTTGTATGGCTACTTTACCATAAGGTGATTCATCCTATTCACCCCATATCCTTAAACAGGGAGTTTAGAAATTCAACTGTGTGTTAGATAGAAAAGCATTTCCTTTGGATATTGAAAACCTAGTCCCTTCGATTTCTGCTCTCACAGAAGTTGTCCTGTGCCTTTGAACACTTTTGCTGCCCTTCACGTTACCTTGTCCAGTTCTGTTTGTACTATGCTTGTTCTGAGGTGCACAGGCGCACTGTTACACAGTGATGCTTTTATTTTTCCTTCTCTTTGCAATTTGCCCTTCTACACTGCGGAGCACTGAGCTGGCACTCACAGTCCACCTTCATTCACAACAATACCAAATCCTTTTAAGGGCAATAGCTGACTCAAAGATCATCATCATGTCTTTATTGTTAGGGATGTGTATTTCATGATGTACATTACTTTATCACCAGTGATTTCATCTGCTATCTTCACAGTCCTGCATCAACACAATGTCTCTCCATGACTCTTCACAGGTTTTTTTTTATTTTACAACCCTAGATAATATGTGTCATTGACACTCTGCCACCTCACTATCATCTCCTCTTTTTTCAGGTTGTTTATATTGGGGAATCACCACACTATGAAAACTGTCCCTTTCCTCACAACCTTTTTCTTATCTGTGAATCACTCTTTATCACACACAAAAAAAAGCTTGCTCCTAATTCAATGGCAAACCAGTTTCAGTAAGAAACTATTTTATGAGACAGCCTTTGTCAAATGGTTTTAGGAAAGCCAAATACACAATATCAAGTAAATCATCCACATCAACACATTCACTGATTCTTTCAAGGCCTCTTAGTAGGCTTTTGAGACATGGCTTCCCCTTGCAAAAGTCATGATTCTTCTTCCCATCAGTTTTGTAGGCTCTACACATGAGATCTTATAGAGTAAGACACCTACTAAAGGGAGGTATCCTTTTGGAGTCAGTGGAGAGCTACTGAAAGACTTTAAAATGGAGCTTAGTAGCACAGCTAGTGCAATCCCTCATGAGTGAGGAGCACACAGCACTTGGAGCACATTGCTCAGGGTTGTTTCCAGACAAGTTTTGAGTATCTCCAGAGATGCAGATTCCTCTGGGTCCTCTTTGTGAAAAATATCTTGTCATGACCTAATTGAAATTTCCTTTGATGCAGCTTGATTGCTAATTGGCTCCCCAAAAGGAGATGCCTACACTTGGACAGAGACAAATCCCTCTCTAGACTCTGCCACCAAGTTTATCATTTACTGTACTGGACACTCAGGCATGTAGCACACATGGAAGCATTTCTATTTAAGTGTCTTAATCCATGAGCTGAATCACACCCTCTGGGCAGGATTCAGTGCTTGCTTGCAAGTGTCCAATGTCACTGCAGATGATGTGGGTATTCTGCCTAGGCTCCAGTGCTTGTGCCAAATGGCTGAAGGTCTAAAGATTTGTGTTACGTCTGCCAGAACTGTGCTGCTGGCTTAAATCACCTGAGGTGCCTCGAATGACATTGGATGTCTACACTGAGGGAACTGAATTCCACATCATGTGTCTACCAGTTGGATTCTGTAGCTTCTAGCAAAATTCAAGGTATGGGAGGGAATTTCACAGGGTAGTAGTTTCCAAGATATAACCCATCACTCTGAAACTGGCAGCACTTTTTGAAAACCCTAATTAGGCCTGTTTGGACATCCATCAGTACCAGATTTAAGATAGAGCTATGACTTCAGCAGCAGACAGCATTGCAGGAGTATATGCCAAGTTGGGGAAATGAGGTGTTGCTGTGACCATGGCAGGGCACAAGTGGAGAGCAGTCTTTATGCTGGGTAGTGCTTAATGGTTTTGTGTACCTCACAGCTGGTGACAGTGTTGTGTGGGAGCACAGGCACTATTGCTTTCCAGTAAAGGAGGGAGAAAAAAGGGGAAAGTGGCCAAAATCATGGGATTTAGACTTTTGAGTTAATGTAAAAAAAAAAACATAGTGAACAGCAGTGTTCTCGTAGCACTTTTTTCTAAAGGTGGCATCCATTTCCTTCACGCAATAAATTTGTTCAATTTTCTGACAGATTTTGTTTGTGTTGTCCAAGGTAGAAATGTTTGTTCCTGCATACAGATATTAGGATAAAGCATGAGCACCAGCGAGATCAGTTCTTACATTTTCACTGATGCTACACCTAATCTGTTGGGCAGAAGCCAAAGTGGACCTACAGCTTTGCAATCTTGATAAAAGCATTGCCAAGGCTGAAAGAAAACCAATGCTCTTGTGAGTGCCTGAAGGGGAAAAACAAACCACCACTTTTGATTATACCTTTTGATTATTTATAGATTTTTTTTCCATGAGCAGGAATACACATCTCCTTTTGAAAAGGGAGATTAATTTAACATCTGGTGTGTCTAGCCATGCGTGTTTGAAGGAGCTGGGTAAGTGACCTGAGTCTGTGAGACCTTCCTTACGAAACAGAAAGTCTTTAGCATTGACTTTTTTATCTGTTCTGCTCTTCGGTCTAAGTAGAGCCCACATTTTTATTTCTTAATATAAGTTACAAGTTGGGATCTATTAGGATTAATTTAAAATTAATTACAGTTCTGCCCATCTAATATACTTCTATTGCAAGACCCACATAAAGATGGGCAACAAAGCCAAACTGCGTTGCTGAGAGTTTAGGCAGGACTTGTCCTACCTTGCAGTTTTAGCTCTAAATAGTGAGCCTTTCAAAAAAAATCCCTAAGTTAGGCCTATTATGTTAAATGACCTTCTTTATTTTTCCCTGAGGTCAAGGGAGTAAAGGCACTGTAACAACATGATGAGATAATGAGATGATCTGGGAAACAAAACATTTTTGGCACAATTTGGCTTGTACATTTCTAGTTATTTTGCTCTGAAACATTTTGTTATAGCTGTGTTTGCTGAACTAGACTCCCGGCCATGTCTTGCTTGGAATCTCAGCTGTGCCAAATTCCTGCCCTGTTTGACATCCACCTTCCTTATCCCTCATGGACAAGATGCCAAATGAAAATGGACATGGTTTGTAGGCTGTTACCCATCTGACATGAGAGCATAAAGCATAAGAATGGAAATCTTGAAGGTACGATTGCTATCAACATGACAGCCTGTTCCAGTCTCCATCACCCTCATAGTGAAGGAAGTTTTTTCTTTGTGTTTCTTTGAAAACTTGTCCAGCTTGTACCCATTGCCCATTGTCCTGTCATTGGATATAATTGAGAATAGCCTGGCTCCATCCTCCTGACATCCACCATTCACATATTTGTAAACATTAATGAGGTCACCCCTCAGTCTCCTCTCCTCCAAGCTGAAGAGCCCCAGCTCCCTCACCCTTTCATCATAAGGGAGATGCTCCAGTCCCTTCACCATCTTTTTAGCTCTGCACTGAACTCTCTCCAGCAGCTCCCTCTCCTTCTTGAACTGAGGGGCCCAGAACTGGACACAATATTCCAGATGAGGTCTCATGAGGGCAGAGTAGAGGGGGAGGAGAACCTCTCTCGACCTGCTGCCCACAACCCTTCTAATACACCCCAGGATGCCATTGACCTTCTTGGCCGTGAGGGCACATTGTCATCCTGCTGCCCATCAGGACCCCCAGGTCCCTTTCCCCTATGCAACTCTCTAACATTTCATTCCCCAGCCTGTGTTGGTATATGGGTTGTTGAACCTTTCTCTGAAGATATTCAAAACCCACCTGAACAAGTTCCTTGTGTGACCTACTCCAGGTGGTCCTGCTCTGGCAGAGGGGTTGGACTGTTTGATCTTTCAAGGTCCCTTTCAACTCTTAAGATTCTGTGATTCTGTTATCTGCAGAAAAAACGTGAGTCCAAGCCCTATAGTAGAGAGGTTATAGCAGCAACCTCATGCCATGACATTTGCCGAGGAATGGGATAGATGGACACCTCTGGAGTGATCTGCCAGTGTTATCATCTCACTGTCTGGGCTTGTTCCAGTCTCTAACAGTGTTCTTCTTCTCAGTAAGAAAAAGAACATCCTTTTTTTTTTTTTTGTCAGTACTGTAGTTATTTACCCTGGGAGACCTTCACATCTCTTCCTGGTCTGCATCCACCCAAAGCTGCTTTTCTGTAAGTTGCTAACACAACATCCAATATGCACAAAACCACATAAATGGCCAGAAAGCTCCTTTTTAACAGTTTGTGGGCTTGTAAAAGCTTTTGTAATTTTCCTTGGTGAATTCCAGCCCTGTAAAAGCAGAGCTTATGTAAATGGCAGGCACAGACAGCCCTGCAAATGTAACCCATGCTATCCTAAAGCAGACTCCTTCCACTATATATACAGGTCTAGCTGTTTCTGACCAGCATGAGTCATTGAGACCACTACATTTTAAAGGTTCATTCTGAATAGATGTCTGATGCTTCGTGTTACACTATTTCTAATGTATATCAATTAACAATGAAATTCTGGCTGAAAATTACATTATAGCTTTTACTTTTGGCATCTGTGAAAGCTCATTTAATATTACTGAGTTTTATAATTCAGGGAAAAGTAATTTAATCTGTTGCCTGAGTTTCCCTTTAATGTATAGTGAGATATGGAGGTTTTGGCAATAGGGGAAAAAAGCACCAGGATTTTGATAAACTCCTCCTGCCTGTATCCAAGGTAAGGGAATGCCTGTGCCTTTGAACAGGTTAGACCATCCAGATAACAGCACAGCAGTGTACCACTAAAAGATATTTTTATAAACCCTCTAGTGAGTATTCACTTCACATACACACAGACACACTTTGCTCTCCCCATCCCATCCTCCAGCCCTTCATTTTGTAATGTAGGCAGAGAGGGTGGGATTTTCTTCCCCTAATCCTGACAGCTAAAAATTAAGTGGTAGTCTCCACTAATCCTTTCATCTTCCCCCCAAATCAGCAGAGAGAGAGATAAGCAGTGCTAAGTTACTTAGCCCAGAATTGTTTGGAGGCTGAAAGTGGAAAAATACTGACCCCAGTGGAAAATAGAGACTAGGTGTTAGGTAGGCAGGACATTACTGAAATAGTCTCTCTCCCAGAAGGGAAGTATCACAAGAAGTGGAAGGACTCCCACCTGGCTCCAGGCTTGAGGTCTTCGCTCAAAGCTGCCCTTCCCCAGTCTGCCCAGGGCTCTCTCAGGGACTCTGCATCTCTTATGGGAAGGTTGCACTGTCAACAGGCTAGACTCAGCTCCCACAGACCCTCTGTTATGTGCCAGGAGGATTGCAGCACAAAATTTATAGTAAGGATTGCCCATGTATAGGCGAAGTTTGTGTAAGGATTATGAGTAATAGACATTTTAGAATTGCATAGAACAAAAAAACGCATGACATTTGGTTTTGTTTTTTAGCCAGAGACTGTAAAAACTATACTAGACATTGTACCAGCTCTTAGAGATGTTGCATGTTCTGTGACAAAGGTTTGCTCTTCTGTCTTCTTCAGACTTTGCCAGGTACTCACAATGGGAGTGCAGGTGGTGGGTAGTACCTCGGGGGTCCCTAATCAGAGCTGAGAGGTTGCCTTGGAATGGTGTGCAGTGGCTTAGCAATAGATGGGGACAGAAGGCGTCTTGTCTTGAACAAAATTCAAAGCCAACTGACTGATGTTGCCACTGTATGGTTTAGTACCCTGTCCACATCAGACATGCAGAATCATCTCCTATCCCAACTGCAAACTGCAACAAAAGCCTATCTTTCTTTTTACCATGTTTCAGCCAAAGTTTAACCCTTGTTCAACCTTCAGGCAAAGCATGTGGAAGCCTATTCCACTGGTTTGTTCCCAAGTTGAATCAAGGAAAGAGCTTTCTGCATTGTAACAGTGTAAGCAGCTTCTCATTTGGGAAAGGACAAAGGTGTGGGGGCTTTTTCATAGCACACCGTGATCCCTCCTGACCTCAAAGGCTTCAACACAGTGCAGCAGCCCTGGAGCAGAGCAGCATCAGAGTTAAGTGATGAGATAACCTCTTACAGCACCATGCACAGGAGGAAAGGGAAACCAGCACCAACAAAACTGAGCAGGGATTTCTTTCCCTGGCTCACCTTGGCATGAGATATGCTGATAATGGCATCATTTTGTGAATGACAAGATATTCTGCCCCTAGGGACAGGGGCATAAATTCATTAGCCACATTAAGGGCTTGGAGGTAAATCATGACAGGCCCGATAATCTGATAAAAAGTAAATGCTTCCTTATTAAAATACAAATGGAAAGCTTTATTATTGTTATTAAACCCCTGACTTCTCCACCGAAAGGCTAGCAGAAAAAGAGTGTGTTAGATCACTGCTGTTGGCTCTGGGGAAAAGTGAGCTCTGAAAAGGAGGAGACAAGACAGGTTTGCACTTTTCACCTGGTTGGTCTTGAGACTCTTTGCTCATATTCTTTATGTCTTTTCTCCTTCCTGTCCACCCAGCTACTATAATCTAGGCTACTTTCCATCTGAATTTGACTTAACATCAAGAGTTTCATTGTCTCTGAACACCACCTGGCACTTGAAGGGCAACAAAATGAGTTTGTAGTGCCTTGTTAACTTTCTTCTCCATATATCTTTTTTAAGCTTTGCTTGTATTTGAAAATGCATTTTGTTAGACAGTTGCAACTAATAGGACTGTACCTGTGACTTTTCACTGCAAATTTGTGTTAACTTCTCCTAACACAATGGGGTTTTTTCCCACTGTGGACCATTCTTTGACTACAGATGTTCATCTGTACAACTCTGGAGATGTGATATATATAGATATATACACATAAACAACAATAACATTTTTTGGAAAGAAAAAAATAAGAGCATAGCCATGTGGCTAGCCAACAGATGGATAAGTGCACCTCCAGACATTTGTGCTGGATAAAATAGCGTCACAGCACTCCTACCAGGCACATGTTCACTTACTCATGGTTGGACATCTATAGCTTTTCGTGTAGGAGATATCCACTCCTTCGCTACCATCTTGGCTCTAATAGGAGCTGGAAGTCATTTTACCTGCACTCGTGTCCCTGCACCTGGCCAACAGCAGCACCTCTCCCACTAGGTCCCTCTGCTGACTCCACCAACACAAGGTGCTCCTTATTGGTAGGAAACTGCAAATGCAAGAGCCTCCCAGTAAGCTCTCTCTCACAGTAGCCATGCTTTTGTATGTATTTGAATTAATACAATACAAGGGACATGGTTAGGGACAAAGTTCTAAAGAGGAAGTCAATACATTCAGTTTCTTAGTAGGACTTTGAGGATAAATAAACACTTCTATTGTGCCATATTTAAAATAGGGATGGTGAAGTTAATTTTTGTTGAGCACTGGGACAGTGGCACAACCTGCAGTTGAATCTTCTCCTCTACTTGTGTGGCTATGCAGAGTGGTCAGGGTGCAAAATATGAAGTCAAGATACTTGAGTTGCCACAAGAATTCCTGGAGTTAATTTAAGAAATTACTGGTAAAATTATAAATTGGATTTTTTTTTTTTTTAATAAAGTTACAGATGTTTGCTTTCCAGCTAGCTTGAGAATCAGCTGCAAAATGGACAGATTTCTACTGAAATAAAATCCAATATTTGAGGAAAAAAGATGACAAAATATTTCACTGAAATTTGCTTTTCAGAACCCTCTTGTTCAAGGACTAATTCCTGAGGCTTTGCTATGCTAGACTCAGACTTTAGCCCAGTCTCCACAGATTCTTGTTTGAGTAAGAAACACTCCATTTCTGGCTTTCATTGCATAAAACTTCAGTCTAGATTCTGTGCATTTGCCACTTGCTGGGTTCTGAGGGAAAAAAAATTACCACCTGAGATGTCCAGAAACATCCAGATGTCCAGCAGAGAATCACCTCAGCCTTTGAGAAGCTTCATAGTGGCAGAGATAACCACAAACACTTTGCCTACCATTAGCCTTAAAGACACCCAAATGGGTGTTCAAAAGTTTGGAGCTTCGGTCCTAATGGTTTCATGCCTGGAGGATTGATATATGTCCCCTGGTGTCCTGTCCCACGTCTGAGAATCCTGTGTCACTCGCCACATCCGTAGAGGATAAGCCAGCAGTAGCATTAAAAACACCAATGAATTACTCACGTCCATAACAGGGTGCCAGGAGGATCACACCCAAGCAGGGCCTGTGTGAGTTTTTCTGACTGCATCATCCCCAGAAAGGTCCAAGGGCTGTTGGCCCTGCCAACAAACACAACAGAGCAGACTCAGACCTGCCAGCTGAGACCACGGCTGTGTCTTCCCCTCCCAACCTTCCCCTATGAAGAGGTTTGTGCAGCACAGTGCTGCTGGTGTGCCAGTGCTTCACCACGAACACAACAGGCAGTGGTGGGAACTCTTCATACCATTCTCCACTTAACATATTGCCTGTCAGGTGCATGTACTGTTTTTTTTCTTTCTTCTGAGCATTTAAGAAGAGGATAAGGATTCACTACAATACTTGCTGCCTTTGGAGCAGGCAGAATGGAGAGCTTTATGACTCCAGATCCAATCCTGACACCACCTAGTCTCACAGAAGGGTTGTTAAGTGTTCTACTCCTACCCAGCCATACTACAAAAGAGCCTGGCCTCTGCTCCCACACAGGTTTGGGATACTGGAATCTTGTCTTGCCAGCCTTTGGCTGACCCAGCTGCCTGCCAAAAACCCACGTGCTCAAACCCTGGCTATGTAGGGTAATCCTTCCTTGCACTCATCGGGACATTGTGTGCTTGCACATGCTAATTCATCTGCAGTCAACATTTAGGAAGTCACTCCTGTCATCTCCAGGGACTGAAGTCCTTCATCTGCCACACAGGGACAGGAGCACTTTTATTAAAGCTTAAAAAGAGACTGTCGTGTCTCTAAAGGCAATCCAGTCTCCTTCATCTCTCACCCAGCTGCTGCTGATGGCTAATACAGCAGGCACCATGGGAGAGATTCACACCAGTTTCTTCATGTATCTAAATTACAGGCCTAAATTAGCAGCCTGAAGTTATTAGCTCATCAGTGGTTAGAGGTAAATGCTGGACCCCGTGGCTAAGGAAACCCACTTCCCCTTGCCACAGGGAGAGCTGAGATCTCACCCGCAGCATTTAACCGAGACAGTGAACTTTGTGCGAACGCTACTTCTCTCTGAGGGAGGTGAGCCTTGGCTTGTCCCTGCCAGTCCCCTGACCAAGTTATGTTGGTTTCACTGGCCTCAGTCCACCCCCAGGGAGGGAAGGGGCAAGGCAAGCTGCACTGATGGGTTATTAGAGTGGCAAAATGAATAATTTTCACAGTTTCAGTTAGGATCTTTCAGACAGATTGCTAAGACATGTCAAATGTACGTGACAAAAGACTAAAAGGTGAAACTCAGACTAAAAGGTGAAACTCTGAAAACATAAAATTATTCCTGCTTTTAGCTCCCCTGGGCCTTACCCAGCAAACAGTTGACTTGGGTTTTCCATATAGCATTACTGGTTTCAGGAATGATGTTCACAGCATGTTATATAGAATATGTTCCTTATTTTATCCATTTGTATTTCTCCTCTAATTTATTGACTTCTCCAGTTCTGATGATTAGGTCAGGTGGTGTCACATGCTTCAAGTACCAAGGCCAATTAACACTCTTTCTGGGTGACCAGGACTGCTGATCGATTAAGCTGCTCCATCCCACTGAGACTCCTTGCTGTTGCAAAGGCAGACAATCAAGTGCGGTGATGTAAAATATATTAAAAATAGAATTAATGAAAAGGCAGGCCTGAATGACAGATGACTTTATTTATTTATTTATTTCTGGAAAGAATCTAGGGAGCAGTTTATTGGACTCCTCTTCCCAGCATTTGGAAGAAATAACAGCTGTTATTAAAAAGAAAGCTTTTTGGGGAGGAGTAAGGAATTCAGTTCAGCAAAATTGAGAGAACCAGCTAAAACTCTGAATGAAATATTCCTCTTCCAGAAAATGTTGAAAGTGAGAAATCATAGCAACTATTGAAATTCAGATTTAGATGAATGAAATTCATCTAAAAGATAGCCACATTTTGTATACTCCCATCTACCCAGGAAAGATGTATGTTTAAATCATGTTCCAAAGATGTACAGCTCATGCTCGTCAATTTTTCAGCACTCAAATGAAAATGAAATTAGCTGGGTATAACGATGTACATGACCCTGAAGAGCTGTGCTGACAATATTTCTTTCTGGAAATCCAACCCACATTCCAGCTTGCATGATGCTACAAGGGACAGGAGTCTGTTGGATAGCCTTGTAATGGATAACTGCATAAGTGGTGAAATGGAGAGGGAGTTTTGCCTGCCAGAGAAGATGACTCAGGCCACATGGTACTATCTCTTTCTGAGAGTGGACCAGACTCAATCTAGCATCAGAGACATCGCTTGGGCATTGATCCAATTTTCTCACTCCCAGGCAGAATGACTAAAAAGCAATCCACATCATTGCATTTAAAGAAAATTTCATTCTTTACTGACTAAATACATCTTCAAAAGAACATCAGGCACCTGAAAAGCCAACACTCCAACACAAGTGAAACGTGGATGAATAGCCCAACTAGCTTCCTTTTTGCATTAGAATCATAGAATCATAGAATAGTTTGGACTGGAAGAAACCTTTAAAGGTCATCTAGTCCAGATTCTCTGCAGTGTGCAGGGACATCTTCAACTAGATCAGGTTGCCCAGAGCCCTGTTCAACCTGACCTTGAATGTTCCCATGGATGGGGCACCTACCACCTTTCAGGGCAACCTACTTCAGTGTTTCCCCATCCTCATCGTAAAACATTTCTCCTTTATATCTAATCTGAATCTATCCTCTTTTAGTTTAAAATAATTACCCCTTGTCCTGTTGCTACAGGCAATATGTGTCCCCATCTTTCTTAAAAGTCCACTTTAAGTATTTCAAGGCTATAATAAGGCCTCCCCAGAGCCTTCTCTTCTCCAGGCTGAACAACCCTAACTCTCATAGTCTTTCTTCATAGGAGAAGTGCTCCAGTCCTCTGAACATTTTTGTGTCCAATAGGTGCATGTCTTTCCTGTGCTGAGGGCTCCAGAGCTGGATGCAGCAGTGCAGGTGGGCCCTCGCCACAACAGAGCAGAGGGGCAGAATCATCTCCCTTGACCTGCTGATCACTTTGCTTTTGAGGCAACACAGGGTTTGCTTGGCCTTTTGGGCTGCAAGCACACATTGCTGTGTGATGCCCAGCTTTTCATTCACCAGTGCCTCCAATTCTCTTCAGGGCTATTCTCAATCTCTTCAGAGGGATATAGGTGCAATGGGGGAATGTGGGTACACTTGGAGGCATATGGGTGTAGCTGAGAGGAATATAGGTACAATGGATGGAGAGGCTACCTGCTGACTCTGTGTGGTTTCATGCAGGTTCCCCTGTGTGCCTGTTCCCCAGAGAGACAGACACATCAGTCACAGGTACCTGGCACCCTGACTCCCAGGGCTCCCTTGACTCTATGTTAATACCAGTGGCTGCCCTGAGCTTTCACTTGGCCTTGTTGAACCTGACAAGGTTCACAGAGGCCTGCTTCTCAAGCATGTCTGAGTCCCTCTGGATAGCATCCCCTCCCTCAAGTGCGTCAGCCACATCACTTAGCTTAGTGTCATTTGCAAACTTGATCCCACTCTCTGTGTCATTGATGAAGATATTAAACAGTACTGGTCCAAATATGGACCCCTGAGGGACACCACTTGTCACTGATCTCCATCTGTACACCAAGCTATTGACCACTACTCTGTGGACGAGACCATCTAACCAATTCCTCATCCACAAACAGTCCACCTATCAAACCCATATGTCTCCGATTTAGAGTGAAGGTTGTTGCAGATCGTATTGAAGGCCTTAGAGAAGTCCAGATAGACAACATATGTAGCTCTTCCCTTGTCCACTGATGCAGCTGGTCCATCACAGAGGGCCACTAAGTCAGTCAGGTAGGATTTGCCCTTGATAAAGCTATGTTGGCTGTCTTGAATTACTTCCCTGTCCTTTGGATGTCTTAGCAAAGCTTCCAGGAAGATCTGTTCCATGATCTTACTAGGCAGAGAGGTGAAGTTGATATGTTGGTAGCTCCCAGAGTTCTTCTTTTTACTCTTTTTAAAAATAGGATGCAATTTTTCCCTTCTTCGAGTCACTAAGGTATTCATCTGGCCACCGTGACTTCTGAAATATAGAGAGTGACTTGGAAACTACATTATGCAATTCCTTCAGGATTCTGGGACACATCTTGTCAGACCCTACAGACCTATGTATGTTTTGTTTTGTCAGGTGGTCACAAACCTGATTTTCTTTTACAGTGGGAGAGGTTTTGTTCCCCAAATCCCTGCCTTGTTGTCCATCTACTTGAGAGGTGTGGGAAGACAGGTTGCTCACAAAGACTGAGGCAAAAAAACCCCAACAATTTATGCGTTTGTGAGTCACCCATGCAGAACAGGGCCAGAGCCGTAGTAGAGAGGGCTGAATCACCATATGACAGCAGCTTTTATCAGCTTTTTCAGGTAGCTGGAGCCTCAGGTCTCTCAGAGAAGCTCAGCATATGCACTCTGCCACAGTTCACATTAAATAATACTCAACTTCCCATTTTCTCTTTTGTAAACTACCAAGAGATTCTTTTCTGACACTAATGCAAGCTGAGCTGACACTGAGGTTTACAGCCTCTCAAAAAAATAATCTGTGAGTGCAGTCAGAAATGGGCCTTGGGAAAGGCAGAGAAAAGCCAGAGTGAAAGGTGAGCAGAGAGTCCTTCTTCCAGGGCAGGGGTCTGGGAGCACCAAGATGAGAAAATACAACATGCAAGATGGACATTTTCCTTTTAGTTGAAAACTGTTATTTACCCAAGGGCAGCCTTGATGTCCCCAGCTCAGATTAGTACCCTCTTTACCACACATAAACCCACCACAAGTGTCTGCTCCAAAGATTGAAGCCTAAGTGCACAAAACAGATAAAATTTAAGGATATGAGGAGAGGAACAACTAATTTAGCAGAAGTTAATGCAGAAAACTAGAAGATATTCCCATTCTGATAAGATGGGCTTGCTTGGCAGAACATCTTTCTGCGGGACAATGTTCTGTTCCTAGTCTTGATTCCACATGCAAAGTCTTCTGTCAGCACCACTATAGATTTGGCTACAACAGTCCCACTCGAGACTTTGTGAAAATGAGATTTCATTGTCTACAAACCTTCTCTTGGGTATATAGACAATTTCCCTTGTGATCTATACCTTCTGGCTCCTTGGCTTGGATGGTCTCTAATGCCAGTCAATTAATGAGCTTTCTGCAAAGAGAGAGTAATTTTGGAAAGTTGAAACATGGTCTTAATTAACATGCTATTGTGGTTAATCTGTTTTAACAATCCCTTAATACAGAAAATCAATAGTTACAGACATCAAAGTTGATGAGTTTCCTCATAGGAAAAGAAAAATCTATAAAACATAGATGGTTACACTTCTCAAAGCTGCAAATTAAAAACAATGAGTTCTACTAAACCTTACCCCAAGGTGAAAGTTGCTGGTGTTCTAACCCAGCATATATGACAGCATATAGCTGGCTCCTGGGTCAAAATCATCACACAGAACTTTGAGCAGCAGGAGGATTGTGGCAACTGACTTCATAACCATCCCGATTTGAACGGCATCTCAGTGCATAACTGTATGCATTTGCAAAAGTAACAATATTTTTCTTATTACAGTACATCCAATTGTAGGGGTCTGTGGCAGTCACCTAAATACAATAGTAGAAACATTTAGCCTTGCAGACTTGTTGAGAAAATTTACCAGGCGCAGCATTAACTGGCCTTACCTGACTCTTACTGTGATTGATGAAAGTCAAATGTGAATCATAAGGCACTTTCCCATCAAAAAATTCTCTGCTATGAAGTATAATATTCTTCTGTTTCAAGGTATGCAGGAAAGATTTATCACTGCAATAGTTTAGTGATTTCTTTAAACTTCTACAGACTGAGACAACTGAGACCTGGACAACTTCTACCTGCCTTGGCGTAGTGTGAACCCAGACACTGAGGGTAAGCACATCATCCATCTTTGCAGTTGGTTGTTATTAGTCTAACTAAGTTAAATATTTCTTGAGTTGTTCATGTGTATATGGGTTGCTCCTTTGCCTCTTATAAATATGTGAGAGAAAATGGCCACATCACTCAGTTAAATGTTCTTAAATGTTTTCTTATATCAGATTATATAGATAGCTGTTCCTGATGTTGCTAGTAAGTAGGATAACTTCAGGAGTGCTAACTCAAATGCCATACTGATAGAATCCACAGAAATATTGGAAGCCTTTCTTTATAGCTATGGCTGTATGAACACGGCTTTCAGTCAGAAAGATGAGCAAATAGGTACCTCCTCTGTAAAGGAAAAGCAATCTTTAGAGTCTCAGGGCCTCTGAGCAAGTAGCTGGGTTCATGGTCAGGACTTTTGCTTCTATACATGGAGCATGTGAGTTAACATAGCTTTTACTGCATGTCTGCCTGCCTACTACATGGGAATATGTGGGGTGAGTAAGGTGTACCTCCATGAATTCACTTAACAAAGCAGACCCTTCGCTGCACATCTCCTGTTATCACATCTTCTGTGTCAGAAACGTTATTTTCCAGTTTTCTGATAAATCCTGACTGCCACTGGCCTGAGCTACTGGTAACACTTTTCACCTTTTGAGTAAAAAGCGGCCTATTTTACTGGACTTGTACAAAGATTCTGGTTTCAGTGAAACTTCAGTATGGTGTGTCTTGACCCATAATGTTATTTCCTGTGCTCTCACAAAGACTGATGTCATTGTGACAGCATCTCAACAGGAGACCCTAAACAGCCTCTCAGGACTGTACTATCACTGGGGAAATCATAGATGTCAAAAGTGAAAAAAGGGAAAAATATGATAACATAATTCCTCCTGGAACTAAGCAACCAAATTCACAAAGGATTTTTGTAAAGCACCCCCCATAATATCTGTTTCTCTGATTAAAATCTCTTTGTTGATTAAACATAAATATCCCATTCTTTCAGTTTTCTAAAAATATTCACATTTCTAGCTGAGATGCTGCTAATTTGAGACAATTTTGTATACCAAATCTTACTCATTCTTCATCAAATAGAAGAGTCAGGCTTCACTGATTCTTTGTGTCACTGTTAAAAGCTCTGCACTTTGGATGTACCTTCCCTGCCTTATCAAAAATAGGGCTTGTTGAGGTGCTTTTCCCTTAACATGCATGAGATTTCGGAGAGCTTTTCCTGATAGGGATTTTGTTTCAGTTGTCTTTCTATGGCATCTACTATTTAACAACTAAGAGAAGAAACTGTGTTCTAAAAGTCTGCTGGAGAAAGTCATGTCCACAAATAACTGGGCCTCAGTCCAGCACAGTAAGCTATGCGAGCACAATGCAGATCCACAAATTCTACTGCGAGTTCATGCATAGGACAATCCTGCGAACAAATCCAGAGAAATCAATGTCTTCTGGTGAGTTAAATTCAGTGACAAAACCAGAACTTGCATAAGGGAAGTGAGTGACAGTACATATAGGATGAAACCCTGTCCCCGTCCATGTCAGGGAAGGGAGTTTTGAGTCAGTAGTTTAGATTCCACTCATGATTTGTTGTTTTCCTCCCTACAAGTTTTAAAGACATGCAATTATTTGCACAAGTGGAACAGAGCTGGCAAATTCAATAAGGCAAGTTTTTGATAAAGGTCTTTTGCTAATTTAGTAACCAACTTGGAAAAAAATTGCATAGCCTTAGTTCCTGAGATTAATGAAGTGCATTTTGGAGGTATTCTGAACTGGACACATTAGCAAATGTATCTCAGACAAGAAGGCAACAGCAGACACCACCAGCAAAGAGATCGAGCAAAATGCTTGACTTAGGGACTTCAGCAACTCAACAACACAAGTGAATAAAGCCACTGTAGTAGGCATCTGGAAGATCTCGGATTGTAACACGAAGGGTGAAGAGGAAGTGAGAGGTCTGGCACGGGGCAGAGAGAGAAGAGGTGCTTATGCCAGCAGATATAAGGGCATAACATAAACAATAAAAGAGAGACGGACGGAGACGGAGCACCATCCACACAGTGTGTGCAGTGATGTTTTCCCTCGACTGTCGGAGAGCTGGGAGATCAGTCTGAACCACCACATAGTGTTGCCTGCAACGGGACAGGACATGCAATGGCCTGCTAATTGTTGTGGGTTGCACAGGTAAGAAAGGGTCCTACATGGAAAGAGAAAGAAAATGAGAAGTCCCTCTAGAAGATAGCAGGCTGATGTTGCCTCTGTACAGTGGAGCATGGATAAGCAAGCCACCTCTCATTATCACTTCCATCTCTCATGCTGGGTTTTGCAGTGTGATAAAGAATTAGGTTTAGCAAATTAGGTAAGGGAAAGGGAATTTGGAAATGACACCCCCCCATGATTGATGATACTAATAAGTATTGTGTCAAGGAGATCCCCTTCCCCTATCAAACAGGACACAAGCACACACAGCCTTGCATGCTGTCTGAACAGAATCACCACTGTATACCACAGAAATTAAGGTATTTAGAGAGGAGAAATAACAAATGGACAGAACAACCTTTATTCATGCAATATTCGTACAATGCTGCTAAATATATACAAACTATTCATCTAAGTTGAAGCATGCAAAATAGCACACAATCTCTATGCACAGAAATATGTATATTTTTAAAATCTCCCTGCAAACATATCTCCCTTTACAGAAAGATAAGAGAACCAAACCGTGACAGATGACTGTTAATCTTGTGCTGCAGGAAACTAGTTCAGTTCCCTGATTTTGCTTCGTTTGAGGCAAAATTCAAACCTTTCCCCTGGGGCAAAGGTGCTCTGTAGAGGAAGTATTTTTGGTTCACTCTATTCACTCAAACAGGGAGATCTGGAAGTAAGGTTATGGTAGGATGTGGGAGAAGGATATGTACTTCTCTGCTTCAAATGATTTGGAGGAAAATTTGAACCTGTCTGTCATATCTCAGTGCTTTAACCAGCAAGCTGTATGGGGCTGCAAGGATGGCAAGACTGGCAGGTACAGAAATTAATATATGGCCATACTTGTCCCTAGCTGTCCGCTGTGTGAGCCACAGCTCATTTAACCACCTTCCCAGGGTGTTACTGAGGCACTGGAGAGTCAAGTGGAAAAATTCTCACTTTGAGGATCTGTCTTGAAGTCCTGTTTTGACTTGAGCTGGAGCCCTTAATAGCTTCCCAACTATGGGCAGCATCTGTATTCAGGCACCTTGGACACACACAGGAGTGTGTGGAAGCTTAATAATATTTTTGTAGCTGCAATAGCACTCAGTTGGTAGATTTGGGTACTGAAGGATACCTAAATACCCTTTGAAGATTCGGACCTCTGTTGCTATGGTGATGAGAACTGTATAAAAAGCTACATGGAATGGAATAAAATATTGTATTTAAATAGATCTGTGGAGATCTACAAGTTTATTTCTTTTCTAGGTTTCATATTTACACACACTGATATGTTCCTACCATAGCTTCAATCTGCTTCTTTGGTTTGATGTATGGGATTAAGTGAAATGGCAACACACTCTTTGCTCTCTGTGCAGCAGCTGACCCCATATGGTCAACAACTTGTTGTACAGCGAAAACTGGAAATGCTAGTTTTGGCCACTCATCAAGAATATGCTAATCACATAGGAAGTAACTGGTGAGTGGTGCTGGAAGGTATTTGTAGATGTAGACATAGATGTAGACGTAGACGTAGGTGTAGATGTAGATGTAGATGTGTGTAAATGTTGCAGACTAATTGGGGGCTATTGCCCCCATCCATCCTACTTGGATGACTGAAAACCTGAAACTTCAGTATTACTCACTCCCAAACCCCATAAAAGTAAAATTAATACTGACTTCCCTCCTCAGGGTATTTTCCTCTGTCTTTTTAACATTTTAATCCACACCACTGCCAATGTCAATAGCTGGATGGGGCTTTGCACACACAACAACTCTTCAGTCTCTATAAAGTCTCATTTGAGAGCATAAAATGATTTTGTTCTGCCACCAGCCGAGAGGCTGCTTTTCACCATTTCAGCATGCAGAGTCTCCTTCCATCAGCTTCCTTCTGAAGTTATTCCCAACTCTTTGTACCATGACGTGAGATTCACAGTCAGTCCACAGTCCATTCAGTGAACACACAGCTCTTTGTCTTACACCAGCATATGGATAAAATTCTTCAACTATTCTGGTGTGCTGGTTCTCAGACCAAATCTTTTCCTCTCAGTTTTTCTCTTTTTGTTCTAAAGTCTTGGTCTGACTCCGTCACATTTCAGAAGCATGGAGCTACATTTGTGGAACAGTTAACAGCTAAAAAAATGTCCAGATTTGACTAAATGATGGAATTACAGAGATATTGGTTATAATGCACTGTAGTGGTTTTGGCCT
>WBNH01004810.1:30166-69443 GCA_013401255.1 Urocolius indicus | reverse complement strand
TTCAGCCTGGAGAAGGGAAGGTTCAAAGAAGGCCTTTAGAACACCTTCCAGTACCTAAAGGGGCCGACAAGGAAACTGGAGCCAGACATTTTAGCAGGGCCTGTTGTGACAGGGCAAGGGGTGATGGTTTTAAACTAAAAGAAAGTGACAATTAAGAGTGGTGTAACAGGTTGCCCAGAGGTTGTGGATGCTCCAGCCCCAGAAACATTCAAGATTAAGTTGGACAGGGCTCTGAGGACCCAGATCTAGTTGCAGATGTCTCTGCTCACTGCCTGGGCTTTGGAGTAAGTGACTTCTCCATGGTTCAGTACTACCTCAAGACAAGGTAGAATATCTGAAGAAAAACTGTCCATATGAAAACAACATTCTGCAACACTCTTGGGAAAGTGAGAAGTGAAATAACACTTGTCTTCTAAAACACATCTGTCTGTTTCTACCATAAGAACAGTTTGTTTGTGTGGGGGCAGCAGTCAGTAAAGCCTTCTGCAACGACATGAAGTGGCAGAGCGCCATAGGAGGAGGGCTCAGTGTACCTGGTGTGGTGCGGATACACCTGGTTTTGTGCATGAAAAGAAATATTTATTGAATAAATGACTTGTCTATGCTCACTTCCACAAAACAGTCACTCTGCAGCTGACGGAGACTTAGCTCAGTTTACCATTCTTTCCTGCTGCTTTAAAAACCTCCAATTTCTCTTTCCTCCCAACACACACATTTGAACTTAGTGGCAACTTATTTTCATTAGCCAATCAATCAACTCTGCTCTAATCTCTGCAGGCACTTTTGCCCTTGGGAGTACTGGCGTTTATGCTGTGGCCTGAAAAGGCAGCCATTTACTTACCGTGACTACAGGCTTTCACACTGTTCATAACTGCACCCAAAAAGGGTCTGATGCTTGACCATCATACTAATAAAATAGCGGAACACCACCCGTCTTCTGTTGGAAATTAAAATAACTTGACTGAAAGATACTAGAATTAACTGTGCAAAATGAGGAGGAACTGGGATTTGCTAAAGCTGAACAGACTCTACGAGTACTGAGGCCTGAGGCCACAAACTTCAGGGTTACAAAACACTGGGAGTCTTGTGGTGCTAAACAGAACATCGTCAGGCTTGTGACACTGAAAGCGTGCCACTGACTTAGGGTTTCTGTCTAGAAAAAAGTTCTCCTAGTCCCTGTTGGCCTGGATGGCAGCACAAAACTGAACATTGTGCTCTTCATGAGGGAGAGGATAGTCTTTCCAAAAGCACTTGGAAGGAGGGAGTGTGTGATGGAAAATAAGTTTGAAAAACGACAGTGGTGGCTTCCAATGCACTTCTCTAAGGGCTGCACAATTTTCTTTTTCCTTACCAAAGCCAGTGCCCAACAATGATGTAATGGCAACAACTCATTGTTACCTATTCCACCCTGCCCAAAAGGCGATGAGGAAAATACACCTCATTTTAGAGCTTTAATAAGCCATCATGCTGCACCTCATGGCAACAACCTCTATAAAAATTAAGGCTGGAAGTGCTAATACCTGAGGACTAAAATAAGGGTGGTGTGGTTTTGATATTTGGGGGTGTTTTTTTGTATTCTACTTTTTAATTTCTTTGAAATTACTATGGCGACTTGGTTAACCAGAGCAAAGTCCTGTGGCATCTGTCAACACCATACTGCACAGGAACTAAGTATATCTGACAGGGGATGCCTAGAGTGCTCTCCTTCCTTTTGGACAACCCACAGAAACTGACCTCTTAAAAGCTGAGAGAAGTCAGCCCCTGCCACAAGAGATGAACTTCTCAAAATAAGATCTAATTTTGAGGGAGCCAGCAATGAACTAGGACAAAGTGACCAAGTAGCCTTAGCCCAAACACGGTAAATGGGAAACATTATTGCCTCGCGTATTCTGAACAGTTGAGAGCCAACACAGAAAAATACGATAGCTGCTGTTGTCTTCATCTTCTTCAGGGTGCCTCTAGAGCAGGTGTAGAACTCGGGCACTCACTGCCACTGAAGGAATCTGCTAGATGCAGAATCCACATCTGCTACGAGTACTGTTGCTTGCAGGCAACCTGCTTTACAGAGTCCCTGGGTCTATGCACTGGATTACAGAAGTGCCTGAATTCCTTTGTTCTAGGGGGTCCCATTTGCAAACAAGTACTACAAACAGCACTTGAGAGAGGCAAGACAATGGTGACAATAGCAACTTCAAAAATCAGTCATTACACACAGACTTTTCTAAGACTGGTGCACCCATCCTACCATCCTTTGCAACTTTCAACTTAGCTGCTGAAAGATTAAATTGGGTTTTTCATTCTGGTTTGATCTTCAGGTGGATGGACTGTCTTTTTACAAAGTACCCGGGCTTTAAGTCGTCCCATTTTTAAATTAATGAAAATTATTCTTCCTTGAGTAAAGTCAAGCCAAGGTAACTGTTCCCTATTGTTGCAATCAGGATCTCTGAGTTTAATAGGAAGTTTTTTAAATGTAGAGATGTCTCTCTTAAAAAGTCTTCTATAGGTTCTGAATTATCAAAAGTGTAACTATAAATTAACATACAGCAAACAGACATTTTCCCCACTTGGTTTCAGCCACGCAGATACTTGAATACTTCTGAGTCAATACATTTTGTCATCTCCTACGAGATTACTCAGAATTACCATTCCATGTAAAGGAATTACTATCTCATGCCTCCTAAAGAACGTACCTTCAAAGACATCTGTCATCTTGCAGATATGAGCAAAGGTAGCTCCATTTGCCCAGGTATGCACAACATCCATTAGGTTGGGTCGGAAAGAGTTTAAGTAGTTTTCTTCATCGATTTCCAGTTTTGCTTCTGCCGACACCTTGGCGATTCTTTTTGCACACTCCTTCAAAAGAAAATATTGGAAATTTATAATCTGCTCAAAAGACGTGAAGTCTCTAACCAACAGAAAGGTTGGCATTTTATCAGATATTGCATACAGAATGAGGTTTCCTTTCCCATGTGCAGCTACTCAATTAGAACACAAACCACTGCTTACATTAAATCTGCCTGCACTAACAACGTACAGTGCAGTAATCGAGCTTACAAAATCTTTTAAAGGCATGTTCTAAACTACCATAAAGGTTTCTTGCAACAAAAGAACCCATTATCACATGCTGCAAATCCACCCAAAGTCACTGATGATGCAGGATCAAACTTCCTCTGTGAGCTCATTGTGCTTTATTACTGTTAACGTTAACCCCGAGCTCCGGCAGGTTTCTAGTGGAGAGATTACCTGCATTTGCCGAAGTGGTCCTGCCAACTGCTCTGTCAATTTTGGCATTTCACTGGACTGAAAAAGAAGACATTATTAGTCTCATGTGCTCCCACACATTCACTGTACACCAAATTAACTGCAAAACCAGAAGTTCAACGCATGCCACCCTAAATTGTTCCAATGGCTTCTCAAAGCTGTTATCAAACACCAACATTTAATATATTCCCCAAGTACTTGCTCCTCAGACTACACGAGAAATGAAATCTTTCTGTACAGTATATGCCAACAGTAGGAAAGAAAGCATCTGCCTTCCAAAATTCTCTCCATTTAACCGTTCCACAATTTTGAACTGCCAAAATGCCGATCATTTACTGCTTTAACTGTTGCAAGCTTTAAGAACGTAAAAAGCAAATGCTTTTAAGAACTTAAAACACCAGTGGTTGCATACAAAAATACGGCTGTTCAAACACAGCAACATTTTTACGTCCTACCTGTTCAGACCTCAGTACTATTATTGACTGAACCACAGTGTTCTAACAAACAATGGCCTACCTTGGCATCCCTTCTATTAACAGAAGGAGGTAACTAGCATCTGCTGCTAGAAGTGCTTTCCCCATGTGCCATCAACCTGCGTGACACATCCCACTAGCTGTCTGCAGTGACACTTCATGCGGAAGGTTATTTTTACAGTTTATTTTCCTGATGATGCTAAACTTCTATACAGTTAGTAAGTGGGACAACAACGGCATCTGGTTTTAAATGGCCACATTTTTTTGCTCTCAGTAACAGTCTGTTTTTAAGAGCTCTTTTGGTATCAATTCCATGTGGTACTACCATTTCCATCAATAGGTCAAGGGTACTGTCCAAACAACGTAACGTGGCCACATCTCGGAATTAAAGATACCCTCATCTTTGGAATGTAGCAGCAGATATTAAGCCTCCTTTTTGAAATGGTCATTCTACATTTTTTGAAGTACTGAGAACGTGTGTGTGTGCACACATACATAGATAAAAGCATGTAGGCTGAGAATCTATTAATACTGCTTCACTGCATGGAGGAAACAGCTGTCATTTCATGGACGGCAATTTTATACAATCTTTGGTATGTCATTCATGAGGAACAATATTTTAGCACTGAAGCTGCAATGGTTTTCTTAAGTTCAATGGCTCAAACACCTTAAGAAATGATACAAGTGTACAACGGCTCGTGCTGCTATGACCAATCTCTGGAACTGAATTATACACAATACTGTTGGTAGACAGGAATGTCTAGAACTCATGAACTGAAGAAGTAACTCACATTCTCTTGAAATACAAAACAGCTCAGTAGTGCAGTTGCCTGTTCCGCAGACAAGTCATTGAAGAGACCATTGAACATCATTTCTGTCAGGAGCAGTTCATCAGCACTAAAATACAGAGAAAGAAGCTTAGGGAGAAGACTTTGAAATGTATTCTTTTAAATTAAGTACTATTAATCTGTTTTGTGAAGCAACTGGATATAGATAAGAAACAACAGCTTCTTAATTTTTCTCTCAGGAACAGCAAATACTAATGTATTTTTTTTTTAAGGAGCACGCTAATTAGCAAGAGAGTGAAAGATATTTTTAAAGAACCTACAAACTTGTAGAATGATGAGTTATAAAAGGAATTGCATGGTGTGGATACAAAATCCAAACACACTATTTAGATAAAACATCAAATGGTTGACAGTACTCCATCTTCAGTTTTTGTGTTTTGAACAAATACATAGGATGGGGAGGAGGGGGGGAAAAGAGTAGATTTTTACAAAGAAAAGTGAAACTCATCAGCAAACAAATCTGAGTTACACTGTTGAAGTATTCAAGTCTGATTCATCAGAATATTTACAATATATATGTACTTTCTAAACATATTAGGGCAAAATGCTTTGCCCTTGTTCCAACAGCCCTATGGAAGAAATGAAGCTGTATTCTGAAGCTGTCAAGTCACTTGGTAATTGCTGACTATCACCCGTATGCCCTTCCTTATTTGTGAGTGACTCTGTACTAAGAGTCCTGGGACATGGAATCATAGAAACCGAGACCAAAGTAAGACTGCGATTAAACGAAAACACACACTCTTGCCTGCCTCAGTTGAGTAAGAAAATAGCCTTTCTTTTGGCATTTTCATGTCCTTTTAGTTTTAAAAATCTCTTTTGTCCTTAAATTGCTATCTTTACCGCTTCCATGAGTATATTCACTTTATGACATAGATCACACAGTCTCTGCAGAATCTTCTAATGGTCTCAGAACTTAAAAATTTGAACACAACGTAATAATTTCCACAAGGACTGTAAAACGTGTATTTGTTACAGTAATCGCTTTGCACAGGAAACAATTACCTGCTGATTTCACAAGCAACCCGTCCTTTCATCTCAATAACATCTGAAGAGGTGGCAAACCCCAGTCTTCTCAGGACACGCTTGCGGCATTTGAGTTCATCCATTTGTAAGACGGTTCTGGCTTTTTTCAGTTCTCGCTTTGCTGCTTTGATATCTATCGCAATCTAGGAGGTTCGAAGGAGAGAAATTACGTGTTTCTGGTTTCATAGATCCAACTGTTTAAAAAGCATTGTTTAATCGACATAAATGCCTCAGAACAATGGTATACGGACACACTAGTTGACACTGACTCATCTCTACTCTACTAAGAGGAAGGTTTAAAACAATTATTTAAAAAAATGAATTCTAAATCAGCTCCCTTTGCCCACAGGAAACTCTAGGAAGTTAAGCTATTTACCCAAAGTCGGAAAAGAACCCAAACAGCTCCCACCAAAAAAAAGAAATCTTTGGTTGAGAAACGAGCACTCGTTTTCTGCAACCTGTACCAAGACTCAGCTAACCAATAATTCAACCAAATGTAACCCAAAGGCATTACCTCCTGCTGTCAGCACTCCTCTAGTGTCTTGTATTTCATCACAGCCAATGTCAACAATCCGACAGCAAGGTGTAAAGCACAGACAGCCTCGCAGCAGAAGTCTGCTGGGTCCATCAGGCCCTTATTACATGCAACTTTGTGCTGCCCATGCCAGCTGCTCCTGCGTAACCAGCTTTCTGGAGCAGCACTGAAACATGTGAGCCGGTGCTGTGTGCAACCAGACCAGTCTAGCAGGGTATGACTCCACATAAAGTACATCAGCCTACTGCTTCCAGACTGGGAGTCAGCTCAGGAAGCAGCAGCAGCAGCACAACTTCTATGGCACACTGCACAAGCCTCATGAATTCAACTTTACTCTGTACGAGTGTATTAAAAACACTTGCAATCGTCCATGAAGATTTTACCTACGCTGTACTGTGCTATGCCCAGTGTAAGAGACTCTAGTGGCACCTCTGTAACCTCTTAATCCCTGATGACTTTTTCTGAAGACTCCTCTTTTCATACAGGCTTCCCATCTTTATCAACCAAGAGCGTTATCATCAACTCAGTTTGTTGGTGACATTGAATAATTGAATAATTTTAGGATTACTTGGGTCTTGCAAATAAAAAGAAGAGCAAGTAAGAAGGGAACAATTACTGTCTCCCTCTTCAGCTAAATACAGACACGGGGTTTTGTTTTGTATTTTTACCTGTGCTTTTTTTTCACAAAGTTTGTACACAGTTTCCAGGTTGGGATCATTGTGAAGAGGATGTGAATACATCCTGTGCTCAAAGGCCTCCACTTTTTGGATTACTTTTTTCAGTCCTTGGTCTTTGATGCCCATGTCATCAACAGGGTCTAGTAACGGTACTCCATCAGGAAATCGCTTCTGTACTTCCTAAAAGGAAAACATTTTGTAATATTACTAACAGTACAATAAACTATTCATTTATAAAGTATCTTGCACAACTATGGACAAAGAAAGCAGCGGTGTAAGTTTGTTAACATGGTTTCAGAAATCTTCAAAATCAGTGAATGACTTGATTTTCAAAATGAGTGTTGACAAGGAGAAAAACTGACACATCGTGGCTTCCAATCCCTTTTGATAACAAGACTGAAGATGTAAACACAAGCTTTAGAAAAGATGTCTTTAGAACAAGTTGTCTTGTTCTCACTCAGAGCAGAGAATTTACACAGCCTGGTGGAACTTACTTGTATAGATTTTAGCACACTTTGCCTGTTGTCAATAGGCCTCAGGTCTTTTGGTATGTAAAGTCGAACACTGCTGATAGCTGAGAGAAGATGTACCAAAACAGGAACAACCTATCAATGACAGTAACCGATAAATCAGTAAAAAAAATATAAATATTTATTATTACTCTTTCCTAGCAAAACTTTACAAAGCAATGGGAAAACTCAGTACACAAAGGCACAGGAGTGGGTTAAGGAGTTGCAGGAATCAGAAGAAGGTGGGTTATGAGATAAGGCATTATGAAGAGCAAAAGTAAGAATCAATATTCTGTCTCACACTTTAAACGAACATTTTGGGGGGAAATGACAACATGTGGACAAATTAAACAACTGTCTCGATCTGAAAATTCTAACTGTCTTGATATAGGGTTTCAAATTGAAAAATTTAAATAATGAAAATGCTTTCACCGGCGATTTCAGTGTCACTTCAGAAAAAGATATCATCACAGAGCTGAAGAGGTTTGAAAAAGAAATAAAGAATTCTGTTCCCAGAGACAGAAGACATCACTAAGAAAAGCATCTGCCAAACATCACTGCTAAAATTTATCACTCAGGGATTTAAAAACTTCTAACTAAATTCTCAAATCCAGTAGATGGAAGTGCAAGTTACCCACAAAATCCTGTACAAATATCTAAGAAAAGACAGCTTACATAGGCTTGTTTGTCTGCAGATTTCATCACCTAAGTAGGCAATTTTTGCAACTTTCTTTACATCAGTGCTATTGCCTGTCATCTACTGATGTGAAACGTGTAACACGGCAGCAACTACGTTTCAAAGCGCTTCTTATATGGTAAGGTACACTGTCAAGTACTTTGTTCACACTTGAAACTTTCCTCCAAGTCAAACAGCAACTGTTTAAGAAAGCAGAGTTAGGTATACAGCTCCTTCATGCATCAACCTCTCTTTTACTAGTCTGCAAATGCTCTGGAAATAGAATCTTTGATGACACTGTTGAGAATAAAGAGTGGTGACAAACCTGCATCTCTCCTTTCTCATCAGGTCTTGCTGGCTTTGCAGCTTCAGTAGCAGAATTTTTCAAACTCTCCTTGCTGCAGTGCAGTAGTACTTCAACGACATATAATGGGTCCAATTCACCAGAATTTGGCTGTTGAGGGCACAAAAAACAAGGTCCATAACAGTTACTTCTAAGTACCAGCAAGAATGGAAGGAAGACGTGTGATTTTATTCAATATTAAAGGTGTGAAATGAGCTACTGTTCTTCACAGAGCTATCAGCTCGGTGATGATGTGTATTCTACAAAACTACTGAATCAGTATTGATTGAAAGATCTCTTGTAAAGAAAAACACGCTTGAACAGATTACCCCTTCCCCATCTTCCCTCAATGGTGTAGCCTAAAAGTCTAATTGCAGCTTTAGGTGCTTCTGCTTTTTCTTCCCCATGTAGCTCTTTCAAAGTGAGCCAACATCTTTTGTAACTGTAATGCAAAATATCTGCATCAGGCTCGCAGTACTGGACTTTCACTCTTTTTAAAAAGCAAAACAAAATTTGGGGTATGCCTTTCATTTGCAGGTTTGCAAGTTAAAAGTTTTTCCACACAATCGAGACCCCTGAAGACCCTTTCAAGTGTAACAGCTTGTTGTACCTGCAGCAAATGGGAAGCAGCATCTTTCAGGTCACATTTTTTATACACCCTAAACTGCACACGTAACATCTGACACCCTATCTAAAGCACAGAACCACACAGATATGGTGGTTAAAGGCTACTGTTCACATGCAATAACCTTTATTATACACTTCTTTAAATAAAACCCTGATGTTAGCTAGTTGACCGGATCAGTATGCACTCAAATACATTCACACTACAAACAAATATTTTTATGACTTTGAATACAACTAAGTTATAGGCCTAACACTGAGGGCAGACATCACCTTTCAAAAGACTGTGTGCAAGCTTCTCTGCTTCCAAATACAAGAGAGAAAGATAAAGCAGACTTCAAAATCCCACGTTAACTCAGCTGAGTTTTACTGAGCAATATTTTCATTACAAAACCTACAACGTACTGTTTTCTTTCCCAGCATGCAGAGCTGGGTGGAGACAGCTAGCATTTCTAAGACACTCTCAGAGGTACGGTGAGAAACTGCCATAGTAAACTACACAGAAAAACACGGTTACGTTGTTGTACGAGAGATGCTGTTTCTTCAAGAAACACAATTACTTGCTGGGGAAGAAACAATTCCTCTGAATTCTACCCCACCTTTGTGGAATGTGCTCCCAGCAATGTACCAGACCCATACTACTGCTGTTCTCTGAATCACAGATTTTAAAGTAATATCCACATATACCAAATCATTTACCAGCCAAAGCCAAAGCAGCATAATGCTCAATTCAAACAAAGCAGAGATTGAACTAATGGCTGCTCACACATGCTAGAGTAAATACCAGAACTGGAGATGTCTAGAAAATTATGAGAGGGGAAAAAAGTATTTCTGTAAAAAACTGTATTGTAAACCCTCTAGTAAAGCAGGAGTATAAATGTCATTAACACTGGCTGTTAGTATTACTCACTGTAAGTTTAAGTAGACCAAGGACTTTCAGGCAATGCTGACCAGACATGCCTTAATCTAGAACTGCTTTCTGAATGCGTACAGTTTACTTCAGTGAGTTTCCTACAACATTTTTGTTACTAAAGCCTTGGACAGGAACAGCCGTGATTTTATATGCAAGGGTAAGAAGATCCATCAAGTCACATCAAGTTTAAAGCTTCAAGCACAAAATTCTTCTGCCTTTGGCAGAATATTGTGTGATTAGGTGTATTCCATGGATTGTAGATTTGCCCAGAAATGCCTGTTACTTCATGTGCCTGGAGACATAACAAGACAGCTGAACATACCTACAGCACCAACCTGCTTCTGCAGGGGAGTTGGACTAGATGATCTCTAAAGGTCCCTTCCAATCCTACCATTCTATGACTCTATCATAAATAACAAAGGTCAAATCTCAAACTTTTAATATCAATAGCTACTATCAGACAAAAATTTTATGTCTACAATTAGGGATTAGATGACAATGTGGACTGCAAACAGTACAACAACCGAACCAGCATTCTGCTGGCACAATCTAGTGGAAATGAAATTTCTTAATCATCAATATTTGGGGTTTTTATGAATTCTAACACAAACGGTTACTTTGCTGCCTACTTTGCTGCCTTGTTGCTTGAAATAAAATCTGACTACTGTAATTCAGGGTAAAGTGCTATTTCCTTTCACAGTTTTGAGGAACACTACATCATGAAACCATGTTGGAAAGACAGTTAAATAAAATCAACACTAAACATAACTGACAATGACTCATACTTTTGTTTTCACATTGTAATAAACTAAGAGAGTTATTCAGTGAAATACAGACTGTAACCCTAAATGTCCATCTTAATGACACATTCCTCACTACAAAAAGGACTTAGAAACTATGATGGAGTAAAAAAAAACCCTTTACAGCTAAAAAAACCCAGGTAACAGACTGAATACAATATAATTTCTAAAAGCAAATCCACAGAAATATCACACTTTACAGGTGGATGAAGGTTTAAAGACATGGCACAGTAGTGTTTCTTTCCAGTACCGAGCATACTACTAATTGAACAGTAATGGGGAAATGCATCTGCACCCAGGGACAAAAATGCATTGAACAGACACATTAAAATGGGTAAATAACACCCTCTTTTAAGTGATTTGTTTCGCCACTCTGCTCATAGAAACTAGTCTTTCCACCCTGATCTTAAGTTACACAGCTTTAAGTCTGTTCCATAATTTGCAGCACTTTTTGTCATTCTTTCCACAGAACTCAGAAGGAAAAATTCAACACAGCTGCTAGAATGACTCAATGAAAGAAGTGCTGCTGGAGCCAGCGATATCTCCTACAGATCAGACCATCACTTAAACCTAAAGGTTTTATTCAAGTGGGACAGGCCAGATAGGGAATGGAAGGCAAATATGTATGTGGATAAAACACACAACACAGACAGAAGAAATGTCTACAGTAGTTGACACAGAAGGCTGGTGTGAAGAGGAAATCTGTCTCACTGCTCGATGTGGCTCTACGAAAGAAGCAGTCTAGAAGCAAAATAGCAGTAACACTCCAAGTCTTCCAGCTTGAAAAGAAATCTGACTTTCAGAAGGATGATGGAAAACCAAAATAAAATCTCTTTTATTAAGTTCTGTATGCACACATTTTTCTCATTTCTGCTTTAATGAATATATGTTAGAGAACCATCAACTTCTGTGGTGTATGCCACAACAAACAAGCATCACCAAAACTTGACAAAGGCAACTTCTCATTTAGACATATTAATTAATACCAATGCTTTCTAGCCAAATTACTGCAAAAATCCTGCCACAGAAAAATACACTTCAAATGTAAATTTTAATTTAGCCAGAAAAGCAGTCTGTCAAAACATTTCTGAAAGGGGGCCCAAAACATCATCTTCGGGGTTATGTGGAGATCAACTATAAAAATGGCTTTTTGGAAGGAAAAACAAATCTAGCTTCTATTGCATCACTGACACCTGTATTTTTTTTTCCACATTTCAGCAAATCCATTCCTGTTTTTTTCTCTCTTTGTCTTTTAACTTCCTAATTCAAACTCTACAGTAGCATCTCAGAGGTCAAGCAATTCCATGTCTCATGCATGAGCTTAGGACTCAAAACACAATTCCCTGCTCAATCTTTCTACATAGAGGCAAATCTCAGTCTCCCTAAGGTCTCAACCCTTACTCAGCTTCTGTGGATTTTCTGAGAATAGGCAACAGAGTATCTTTCCCATGAATGACTTAGTGAAGACTGCTAAGGATGTTTTAGAAACAAACAAAACAGTTTGAAATGTTTGTAGTGCCAAGTGCACTTTTGAACTATTCATCCCAGACATATGCAGGCATTTCCTACAGAACAATGCCAAAAAGTATAAAATGAACACAAGTCTTAGGGATTGTCCCACCTTCCACATTTTTTTTTTCTTTATGCTTTTGCTTCAGGAAGGCCTCAGCTTCCTGTAAATTTCCCGTGAAAATAAAATTGTTTTTTCTTCAGAAACTACACAGAAAGTAGGAGCTACACCTTATTTGCAAAAAAAAGTAGTAAGACACGCATTTTTCTAATGAACAGAATGTATCTTTTACCTTAACATTCGATTTCTTAGAGAAATTAACAACCACTCCCCATCCAAAGTCATCATCTTCGTTCTTCACCTGAAAATATCACAAGATGTTACAACATAATCCATGTATAATCACAACCTAACAAGTGTATCTTTTTGTATTACTCCTATTTACAACAGCAATCATAGACTATTATTCATTACAAATACAGTATTTATTTTATTTAATTGTTGAATGTTTAACAAAGAAACATATCAAAAGTCAAAACTGCCGCCTAGTGCAAAGCGTTTGATTTTTTCAGGTTGGTAAACGGGCAGACACAAGGAACCCGTCGTGGATAGGTGGGGATTTGAAATAGAAACCAAAGAAAAACAAAATCAAATTACCTTTACCAGTCTTCCTGGCTGTAGAAAGGGCAGGCAATACTTTGGTTTGTGAATATATTCCTCAATCTCTTTACCCAGCTTTGCAAGCTGCTGTCGGATTTTGTAGTATATGACCACATTTTCCTCATTGGGAATTGCTATCTTATTGTACTGTGCTTCCAAATTATTCACTCCTACAAAAAAAATGTAAAATCTTGTTAAAATTATTAACTGCACAGCCTTAAAATGAAATGTTTCGCTTTGAGATCTACATAACTAGTATTTCGTCACTATTTTTGGCATTATCAATTTTCTATTTACAATCATCCATTCCTGGGAAAGCTAGAAATCGATCAACATCTCTGTTGGATTTTATTTATAGGAAGTTACATAGTAAAAAGGAAAAAAAAAAAAAACAACAAAACACAACACGCTTGAGAAAACAGAGAGGGCTAGACTCCCAACTGTCCAGGAACTACTGATTTAAGAGGAGAAAAAGAAGTCTCTCAAAAAATTGCATCATTTGTTGGAGGGTGTTCAGTGCCTACCAGCGCTCTTCTACCTCAAAGACATCTTCCTACAAGACAGACTCCAACAAGAGTAAAGTTGTTAGATGTCCTTACTAACCTGTTTTAGGCTCTAATTTCTTCAGTTGGAAATCAGTATCTTCTTGTCCCAACATTTTTACACCTTGTTTAGTTTACACAAATCAGATTTTTTTATAAGCAACACACTTCATTCTGTCACATGAGTAATACCATGAGTAAACATAAACCAAGCACACATTATAGAGACCTTTTGCCTGTCTACTAACTCACCCTCCTTCAAGATATTTGAATGCCTATGGGTGACTCAGTAATTCCATTTTACTGGGACTTGAGAGACAGCTCAGGGACGTATTCTCTATTTTTAGCTGCCAACTTTTTGAAGAAAAAAACTAGCAATCCATACTTGTGGCATAAATCCTTCCCTGATATAAACAACTGTTTCTTTCCTTTGTGTTTTTCACTGCAGCTGAAGCGATTATGAAATGACAATGCCCACTATGGTGCCTAAACAAAAAACGTTCAAGAAACACAAAAAACGTTCTCCAGCTCCAGTTCTCTATTTAAATAGCAATACTGCAACGCCAGAACGAATTTCTAGGCATGCCAACTGGAACAGGGTGGTTCTCAGGAAATACAAACTGTATTTGACTGCTACTGTCTTAAATACTGCACCTGCAAACTAAAAGAAACTCTGCAAAGGGAATTTGTCCTCTGCCTCTGTGTGTCTATCAAAGCTACATGTACACATACACACAATCTCTCTTAATATTCAATCAACACACAGCTACCTCTTCTGTTCTTAGGATTCTTCTGGGTTAAGTTTTACAAGAGGCCTCTCTCTCCAACACTGGCTGAGATCTTTGGAAAATTACTTTGGCTCACAAAAATACACTATTTAAAGATCATGGCTCAAAATTTACTCAGTGGAGTGTAAATAATGTCTCAGTCCTCTCTGAATTTAGTTTTGTATTTTCATTAAACATTTTTTCACACTGTTCTGAACGCAGGATGTATAGTTCTTTTCAGAGATTGTAAGGATAAATGAAAACCTCTTTTCTTTGAGCTAAGTTACGTGTATCGGAAAGGAATAACACCTCCCTTCTCGGCACCTCTAACAAACCGCAGGAATTTTTTGTTTTTCCTTCTTCCTGTCCTATGGTTTAGCAATGCAACAATCATTCTTGTCTGACTCAGAGAGGAAAGTTCTCTTCGTAGACTGACAGTGCATATCAATATGGGTGCTAGTAACAAGAAGAAATTTCTCTTCCAAAACGGTAACATAACAGCAAATGGTGCAGTGGCAACTGTCGGCAGGAAAGACAAGAACTGCAAAGGTATAAACTCCTCTAAGTATAGTAAAGTGTTAAACTACCCAATCTCACAGAGCAGTGCCTTTTGGACTGACTCTTGTAAGTACACCATAGAGTAATACTTACTTTCTACTATTTCTGGAATAGTTCTGTAATGTTGGAACTGATAGAAGGATTTTTCTAACATGTATTCAGGGTTAATTTCCTCTACTCGAAGCAAGTTCAATACCATGTTGTATGTCAGGTGAAACGCACTGTTCAAAGGATCAGCGGAACCCTGAAAAAGACCCAAGAACATTGTCGAGTTAAAAAAAAAATATTATCTGCAGCACACAAGAACAAGTCAAATAAATCATGGCAGAGTGTTTTATACGCAGAGCTGCTTTGACGAGTAGGACAACTAGTCTGGAGTTTCGATTATGTGTGTCATCATGTCCTAACCAATTTTATTATGCTGATGTCTCATGATATCTATAGTTATACTACAATATTATAAATTAGACTAAAATGAAATTAAAAGTTCACATTAAAAACAAAGATGTTTCTTGTAGTCTGTTATTTGGATACTATGATTTTAACATTATAGTTACTGAACTATATAAAGCAGTCCATTATTTTAACACGCTGGAAAAACTTATTTGCATGCCTTTTTCTCTTAAAGCTTACTGATCACATTGGTGTCTTGGAAAGTCTGTTACAAAAAAAAAAGGTAGTCTACAGCTTCTCTAACTTAAGAATGTCTCATTATAAAATTAATTTACTTTGCAGGTTGCTTATGAGAGATTGTGAACTCTCCACTTGTGGAGACACACAAAAACCATCTGGATCTGGTTATGGGCAGTCTGCTCTACTCGATCCTGCTTGAGCAGGAGGCTTGGATGGCATTACTTCCAGTGGTCCCTCACATCCCCAACCATTCTGGAGTTCTGTGTTTCTTTGGTTTTTTATTTAAATAAGGCAATTTTTAGAGGTATGTTGAAAAACGTAAGAAAAAAACCAGATGCTGAGAAAGCATTGTGGGCAAAGACCACATCACTATCCTCTTTCCCCATTCTTATTTTCTAAGAACATCTACTATTGTCCTCTGTCAAAATAGGGCAGTGGACTAGGTAGATGCACCTTTGGCCTCATTCACCATAGCTTGTTACTATGTTCTTACCCACTTAACTGACACATACAAACAGCTATTCTCAAAGAACACACAAGTCCCAAGGAATATCTAGAAGACCTCAACACTACAGCTTCTCCATGCAAAGGGTAAACTTGAGGAACTGTCTTTAAGTGTCAGCACAGAAGGCAACTCTGATAAACCAAATAAGAAGCTGCTGCAACTCCAGAAGTATTGATCTGCCCAACAGCAGCCCATAACCTTTCATCTGAAGCTGCACTGGTATGAAAGGAACAGGTGCCTGACAGTTCTTCAGTGAGGGTCCAACAGTAACCACATGAGATTTAAGAATACTGCAATCCCATTTGCTTTGTCTGAGATACAGATACTTATAACATTACCTAACAAATGCCAGCATCCTCCTCACAGCATGATTATCTCATCTCTAAAATCTCCCCCAGCTCTTGCAAAGAAGCTTCAGCATGTTTACACTAAGGAAGCACCAATATGAACACATGTAAAACCCATCTATGATAAATCATATAACCTAATATTTTGCTTATCATGGCAAGATGATGCACCACAGAACAGAAATACCTCTTAGATCATTAAACGTATATTTAAAATACCACAGTCCATTCTGAAATTACCCCAAATGGGTTCCTACTGACAGGAATGTGTCAGTAAGTACAACACCAACAGCTGAGCTGCAGCGGGCAGAGGAAAGCTCAAGTTTCTGCGTATGTCTCCAGTCTGACACACCAAAGAAAGATGAGAGAACTTTTGATGCTAATCAATATATAACACAGTGTTCTCCTCAGGCCTGATAAAAAGATAACATACCCAAGCTCTCATCTGTTTTTCTAAATATATCACTTATTCTAGCCAAGAGAAATTACCACTCCCTAAAAAGCTTGTTTCTCTACAGAGAGCCATTTAAAGAATGGCATTTACTAAAGGATGGCACAGCAATTGTGCCAGTGTCAGCTAACACTGGCTCAGATTCTTTCGTACAGCAATGTCCGCTGCTGTAGCCAGGCATCAACTAAAGCAGCTGGAATTCAGCCACCAGTTGGCCACAGCCACTGGTGTTACCTACAGATCAGCAGAGATCTGGCAAAATAGTGCTGTGACCAATCACACCATGAACCTCTTTTTCCATTTCTGGCAATGCTACATAGCTTTAAGGCATTACTTTGCTGTATGCTTGCAAGATTATCAACTATTGAATGAAATGTAACTGTAATAGCTTTACTTTAGCACACTTCTTGCACATTCAGTGAATGTTGCAGTGTGCATTAGTCTCTACTGAATACGCTGTGCTACCAACAGACCCTCATGTAACAGGCAGCAATCACCTGGATGCTCTTGCTTCATCTACCTAGTAGTAATATACAGATTTTGCAGCTGCTTTAAGAAACCTTACACCAAACTATAGATGTTCTTCTCTAGTAAGTACGCACAAAAATGAGCAGAGTTTTCTGGCAAATTATTAAGATTGACATGATTACTGAAGACACAATTAGTACTTACCTAAAGACACCTGTCAGATACTTACAGTGGAAGGAAGTGAAGAACAGTATATATCATTGACAGGAAAATGGAGAAGGTGGACCTTCCTTTCCTTTCTGAGCCTACACAGTATATATAAAGTGTCCTACTACCCTGAATTTTTCCTGCTGCTAAGATGTACCAAGAGGCAAATCAATATAACTTTACATTTTCTCTAAAATGCTTCTCTTGTAATCCCTTTCTCTTATTGAGCCCTGTGCCACCAGCTTCCAGATATGCAAATCTAGATATGCAAATCTTAACTTTAGGACACACAACCATCTGCCTCAAGCTCTCTCAGGTCTTTGAGGAAGCTTCTCCCTTGACTCCAGAGAAAAAAAGCTCAATATTAGAGAAAGGACAAACTACCAGCCACTCATGGAGATTGGACAAAATCCTGCAGAGAGTTGCAACAAAATTTGCTAAGAAAGGCTGCCTTCAACAGGCATCAAGAAGTCACTTTAAAGCACACAGTGTCCTTGACTTTATTGCTGTTGGAGAATTACTACCTCAGTTCTCTAGCCTCCCTCCTGCAAGTAATCACCCTCTTCACCAGCTGTCCTTCGCCACAATCCTCAGCAGACGGCAGTAACAGATTTATTTCTGAATATTTTGTAAAAAACCAGTTTTGCAACCCTTTTATCCCTCTGCACGAGAACTCCCTGCATATATGAGAACAGCCTGGACACAGCAATCAAAGTTCTGAGAAATTAATGGCCTATTACTCTGTGCGCTTGCAACCACTTCACTTTGAGAAATTTCAAGTACCTTTACCAGTAGCACTCTTTTCCAAGATTTGGGTGGCAAAACAACAATTGGTTTAAGCTGATATTGTTAAACATCAAGAACACAACCATAAGCAATTCATTACAAAAATAATGTAGTCAAGAACTGAAAATTACTGCCAGTATACACTGTTGCCCTGGCCAATGGTTTCAGGCAGGGGTCTCTTAAAAAAAATTGACTCATGCAACAGGGCAGTCAGCATTTATAAGTCCTACCATTTCTTGCTCACATAAACTAGAAAGAATACAAAGATTGAGAAATGGAAGATTACTGTCTGGAATTGATATTCACAGCTTATTTTTCATGTTTTTTAAACTGTTGTTAAGACTTGGAAGCCTTGTCTAAGCAGATATGTGAGAGCTGTCAGTACTACATTATGGCACGTAGTGTTGAGTAAGAAGTATATTTGGTAAAGGTTACCCTCTCTGTTCCCTCTCACAATGGAAGAAAAATATTTACACTCTCAAAACTCTTCCCATCCAGAGAGAAGACAAATTTTGCGTGACTTATCTTGTCTCCAGCCTCTCACAGAAAACATGTACAAAGCTGTCACATAGAATGTAAGATGGCAAAGACTATCTGAAACTAACTCATGGGGACACTATGAGCTAACATAAATCATACACACTGTAGGACATATTTTATGCCATTTGGTCCACTGACTCTTTCATTTGCTTATCGGTGTTTCCAGAAATAATCTGAATGAGTTTCCAAAACAGAAACAAAGAACCACTTTACAAAAACAGTAAAGAACAAAACATACTCATGATATTTAAATGGTCTCTTACTTTTTTTGCCCCCTAAGGGGCCACTAAGGACACGTATCTGTCAGTGACTGTCACCTTTACAAATTTCTATGAAAAAACTCATTAAATAAAAATGCAAGTGACTACTTTATACATCTCTTAAATAAAACTTTACTGAAATGCTAATTAACAGCACACATTTTCACTTATCAGTGCTGTAGTTACAACATTAATAAACATATCTATCTCAAAAATGGCAAAAAAGACTATGTAGTTACACTGGTAACAGGATTATCCTGGGCTCAATTAGCATGACTGCAAAACAGAGAAAAATCCCTTCTGTGGGGTTAATTTTAACAGAAGACGTTAAGCAGTTGTTTTAAGCATGAACTCACTACCAATCTGGCTCGTCACTTTTCTCCTCAAACAGTTGCATCAATGCAAATAGAATCCCTTGTGGGTGGCAAAAGACTGCTTTAGCAGGCTTTGTTGATGGAAACAGTGGCTTGCCCAGGGAGCTGATGGAGTCAATCCCTGCAAGTGTTTAAGAGATGCTGCACTTAAGGAAATAGTCTAGTGGTTGATAGGGCTAGGACAAAGGCTGGACTTGACCTTAAAGGACTCTTCCAGCCAAAGTGATTCTATGATTCTATAAATGAGCTCAAAGAAAGCTGAAATTGAGAAAAAACAAATGGTATCTGTATCCGCACTCAGAAGCTAGCTGACATCCTCAGCAGTCGCTGATTTCAGATTTGCTATTACATGGATGAGATCAGTGATGTGACAGTTTACAATTTCAGTCAATGTGCAGTATGTTTTAACTTAAAGGAAATGTGTGACCAAGCACAGAACATAATACTTCTACAACTAGTTAACATAAAAATAAACTCTAAAAGGAACTTCATCTTCTGCTCAGCTCACGCCTTTATTGTTTTTCTTTATATAATTTATAATAAGAAGGCAAATAAAAATTGATCTTAGTCAGTCAAAACAGATGTACATTTGTAGAGATTATTTTACCAAAGTAAAACAAAACGAAAAAATCTCTCAGTTGTGAGGAAACTGCTTTCCATAGACCAACCCAATAAAACTTCAAGTAACTTGTGGTATTAACAACCAGCAACCACAACTAATAAATACCAGTTAGCTTAGTCTTACTGACTCTGGAAAAGTCTAAGGAGAGGTTCAAGAATGACTAACTATTTTAAATGCCATCTGATGCACCTCATCTTCCCACATTTTAGTTATCAACATCAGGAAGAACTATTTGCTGTTTTCTTCTATCTGCTGGCTTGCATTGTTATCTACAGAACTGCAATCCTATTCACAATGGCATTTGAATATACGTTTCCCTTAAAACAGATGAATTCTCTCCATGATTCACACTAAAGTATTACTGATTATAAGCAGATTCTAAATTAAGGTTAGAAGTTAAGTACCTTCCCAAATTGAAGCCTGGAAAATTTCTGCAGTGCCAAGCATCATAAGAACATGATGTGTAGCCATTTACATTTAAAAAAAAAAAAATCTGAATTTTTATAAAGTATGCTTGTTTCACTGACACTTTAACCTATTTCAGTGATGTCTGTTTTATCTACGCGTTCATTTGTGGCACAAGCTTCCAATAGAAGGAACATTATATTGAACTTAAACCACTAGTGAGAACGTAGTTCTTCAGATTTTGCAACAGATTTTCCAACAAGTGTTAGTGCCAACCTTTGGCTGAAGTCTGTTTCTCCCCAGATTAAGTTTTGGTAAATTTCTCAAATACTGAGGCATTTAGTAAGCTTTAAGTCAAACCAAAGTATAGCAGTATAATTAAGCTGATATTTGCAGTAAGGCTAAATGCTGATGGAAGACAGTCTGATTAGACAGCTTCACCTGCTGTCTTGTGCATAATCCAAAACAACAAGTGGAAAACTGTTATTTACTACTGACTCCCAAATTACGGGAAATGAAATGAAATACCAGTTTGCTTCTCTAGAAACCTCCTTAAAGCACTTGGGAAAAGTAAATGGAAAATCTGCACACGGTAGTTAAGTTTTAAAAGGGGTGGACAACCAGCAGTACTAAAGATTCTGCAGGGACTTTATCATAAAAGTGTAGTAAGCCGTATAATTCTATACTAATTTCAATACAAGCTAAAAAGCACTATTCATAGATATTGTATGATATTCTATCAAAGAAGCGTGTGCTGCAATTTTGACAGACACTGCACTAAACAACTTCTACGAACTATCCTACATCTGATTGTCCTTCAAGCTTCCTTATACTGTCAGTGACCCCGTTCTTGACTTCACGGCAGCCATGCATAGCTAACCACCTCTGCATCCCATTTGATGGAAGAGTTTTCTATATATTAGCCAAAAGAGGCAATTTGGGCAACACCAGACTAATAATTTCAGTATGGTATTTATATATCATATTATTATTTTTATAATATATTGATGTCTGTTGATGTGAGTGTATATAGTTATTTTACACAGTAACAAAGACTAACAACAGTTTTGGGCTGTCCTAAATGTACTCAACAATAACAACAATAGAAAAGTGCCCCAAAACCGAACCACTCAAACAATCTGTACTTTTACTTTAGTCAACTAAAAAAGTTGCACTATTTTTCAACCCAATCCAATACACCCGTATTTATTTTAAAACATAAAAAGAGTAATACAAGACCAGACCCGTGCACGGCCTATTAGTCAGTACCAAACAAGCCGAAAAAAAATGAACAAGCAATCAAAGTCAAAGATTAAGTGAACTACTTCTGCATAAAACAGTATTTTCCCCCACCCATTAGCCACTGCTGTTTCTGAATTCCAATTTATCACTGTTTTTCACAGCATTATCTAACTATGGCGTTTCTCATGATCCAAACTTGTTTTAGTTGCCTGCTACTTTCTATGTCAGAAATCCATGCAAAACTACACTGGTGCCCCAGGCTTATTATTCATTCCCTTTGCAAAGGTAGCTAGCCTTATGCAAAAGCAATAACTTTCAGCAACTTTATCCGATTGCTGCTGTTCTAGAAACTTCCATGTCTAGCAACTGAAGCTTCTCATCACCTCCTCACCATTTCCACTCTTACAGTTTTCCTGATCAGCATAAATCGATTTACTTTTATGTAAAATATAGCTTTTCAAGCTACGTATAATTGTATTTTTGAGTCTGAACTTATCTGATGATTAAACCACAAAATACATAATAATGATGCTTCAATCATAATAGCAATGATGATTTGCCCTTTCAAAATAGAGATACTTTCCAACAAGTGCACAGTGCTCATACAAAAGAGCTCTGCAAAGAGGCAGGAATTTAAACAGAAAAGTCTTAAACTGTCTCAATTGCTATCCTGTTCTTTTGCTTAGTACAATAAAACAACCTAAAAAAACACAGAAAGACCAGACTGATTTCTAATAGCAGCATACAGGCCAAATAAGCATAGTACTGCCAACTCTATAAATGAAGATCCTGCCAAGAAGACAGATGTAGCTAGTGGAATATCTCCTACAGCTTGGCATCAGGGCACATTATGTTCCATACCATAATACTGTATATTTTATCTGGCTAGATTAGTGTTTTCTTTCAATATTCAGTCCACATAAGCTCTCCTGTGAAGGAACGAGTAGATGCAAAGAACCTACTCATAAACCTACTTAGATTAGCACATTCATGGTACAATCATTAACTTCCATAACATCATTAGCTTAAGATTTTTTGTCTCTTGGACACATAACAGACTACCACTGTTCCATAATTCAATTGTCTCTGTAGATATACATGCTTGTAATATGGCCAAATTCCAACTGGGGAGATGCTGCTCTGGTTTCAAAGGCCATCTAGTGTCAAGGAGAAACTTTCTCCTTCCAACCTAACATAACACAATGTAGTTAAAGATTTTAATTAAGGAAAATTTAAAAAATCAACTATTTCTTACTATTATGCAAATGCAAGCACTTAGTTTTATAGATTTGTGCAAGTCACCAGAGTTTACTAAATATTCAGTGGTCAAATAAAAGCTAATGGTATTTGAAAAAAAAAACTAGTTACACTGCAGATGATAAATGTCAAGTTACCAAGCTTAAGAAATATTTACAAATAATCCTGTTAAGAACTCCATCTAAGATCTGAACTTTGAATTTAAGTTTGAAATACTGTACACAATGTAGCAATGAACAGTGCCACAGCCAAACAGCACAGCTGCAGCAACACTACACACAAAGCTTCCACCCTACTGACAGCAGCCTTAGGCAGCTGACACCATTACTCCTTGACATTCCGCACTACTATTCAGGAAATGGTTTGGATCAGACATGCATTAGGGTTGAAGAGCTATGATAAAAGTGTCCTATGTAGATATACCACCATTCTCAATACAGCTAATTTATGTCTTCTGAAGTTTTCCCTGTAAATCCTAGTCTGGAGCAAAGCCACAATACCTGATGTGGCAGCAAAATACTACCACAAGACACAATTGTGATTGCATTTCAGACAAACACTGTCAGTCAGTAAGTAAAACCTAATTCAGACACTCTTGATGTTAAATACAAGATGTGAATATTGATGAAATGTGAGTGTGCATTCTTGATTTTTGTCACAAAAAATCCTCGTTTCCTATTTAAAAAAAAAAAAAGTATTTTTTATTTTGTACTGGTTGTCTTGCAAAAGATTACTTTTACTGAATTGGATGAATAGTTATAGAAGCTACAGAAGCATCAGCATTTTCATAGCAGCCCCTTCTGATGTTTTTCAAATAAATCTTAACTTCAATCCTCTCAAATTTATTAAAATTCACTTATTTAGATCAGTAGAGAAGAACCAAGAGAAAATATCGAAAGCAAATGAGTTGCCATTATGTTTCATCTTTGTTTCCTTATAATTCACGTGGAAAAATTAAAGGGTCTGCAGTTTCAATAAAGGAAATAGTCTTTATTATTTCCTTAAAATCTAGAGAGAAAAGCAGAAATTATTTCCTTTTTTTTGGTCTTAATTCATGTAGATGGAGTTCTACAGCTCTTAAGCTACTGAACTTACAAAAATCACCTTCTGAATGGTTGAGCTTATAGAGTAAATCTCATAAGGTCTGAAGTTAAATAATTGACATACCATTTTTTCTCAAGTTATTTAAAATTATTTCCTATAAATTAACTTTTGGAGGATATTCTTTATAAACTATATATTATTAGTACACAAAAACAATGCTATTTATAAGGAGTGGTTTTTTTCTTCTACCATTTTGTATTTTCTGCTGTTCAAATTTTCGTCTGTGGAAGTACAAAAGTAGGAAGGCTTTATTTGGGTAAGTATTCCACAAAACTACTACTTAAAACCTCATAAAAGCCCAGCTGAAATACTTAAGTCTTCATATATCTCAGGGATGTACATATGAGCTAAGTGTGCATGCAAACAAATAAATGTACGTGGATTGAGTGAAAAAAACCAAATCAAGACAAAAGAACAAACAAACAAACAAAAAAAAAAAACCAAAAAAAAAAATCTGAAATCTAATGCTGCCATACGTGATTGAGTTCCAATACTTTTTAATATTTCTGATTACTGTCTAGGTAGCCAGAATGCAGTATTTATGAAAACTCATGAAAATTCAGAGTTTGAAAAGGTAAGCACTGCATGTGTATAACAGTGACCTAATGCAGACGTTTATTATGAACGAACAGGAAGCAGCAACAGAGCAAGACAGACGACAAAGAACCCACACTTGAATTACTGACAGCAGTCATATACATATTTTTCGTCTTGTTCTTCATTTGTCTGAAGAGATAAGAGAACTATGGTAACTAATTTTTTTTACTAACATATCCTGATGCTGATTTAAGATGAGTTCCAGAGTTCACACTACTACTACTACTGTCTTGTTTTAAGACAAATGAACTGCTATTTGTACCAAGATTGCAAGCTCCACAAGTTTTCTGTTTTAAGGTGGGTGCACAATTACCATAAGCAGCCTAAGGCAGGCAACACAGAGTATTATGCCTTATTATGGTGATTTTTGCCATGGAGTTCAAACAAAAGTGTAATGTGTATAATATTTCACGTTCAAATTATAAAGGAAACTGGTATTACTGTCATAATCTGTAACAACTTCCATTACTGTTTGGGGAAGGCCTATAATCTAACGCCCATCTCAACCACAATAGTTTTTTTTTTAACCTCTTGATTTCCAAGCCTCAAAATTTCCTACAAACACCAATTTCTCCATGGTTGATTTTAGCTCACTGACAGCTATCTCGTTCTTATCAAATGCATCTAATTTTTGTCATGACATTGTCGAGTTTGTCTAGTAAGCTGAAAATTCTGTTAACGAAGTCTTATTTCACCACAGAATCAAGCCTTTAATAGTTCCCGTGAAAGCTCTGCAAATCTTTTCCAGTTCAGCAATACCCTTGAACTGACTGTGGTCAGCAAGAAATTAACAGAATACTGCCCTAGTACTCACATCACTAGCAAACAAGATATAATTCTGCCTCTTCTGCCCAACATCCTTTTTATAGGTAGAAGGATGATAGTAGCCATCTAATTTTGTTTCTCAATAGAAACCCACTCTTTAATGAGAATTCAGTGAAAGTCCATGCTCCTTTTAGGAGCTATCATCACCTACCTGCATGATCTACATATTTTTGTCTGAAGTGCGTAATTTTATTTGTTGTATTGTTCAATTGAGAATAATGTAACCAGCAATGACAAAAAAAAAAAAAAACAAACAAAAAACCGAACTTCTCTCCTACCTTCAAGAGCTGCTTGCCAATCGTTGGACTCATTTTTTCATCCACCATAAGAATTACTATCCCTCTGTCATCCATACCTCGGCGTCCTGCACGACCTGACATTTGAATGTATTCACCTGAGGATATCTAGATTAAAACAAGAAATAACAAACAATAGAAAAATAGCAAGAACATATAAAGTGCTATTTACAATTACACAGTAAATGACCGTGATGTTAAAAAAAAAAAAAAAAATCAGCAAAACATAACTAAGAAACCATTTTACTGTGATGGACGCTTGCTGGGCGTAGTGGATATTATTAAAATATAATACAACTTTAACATCCTGATAATGATGATGATGATAATGATCATTATGTTATGATACTTAGCCCACTTATTCTGCACATTCCTCTAACACAGAAGAAAATACTTGGAGCTCACAGTTTTGTAGTAGGAGTCTTAGCTAATACACTGATGACTGACAGCCTGTGTTTGATGCCCTTCTGCTCTATCTATTGAAATAATCCATAATCTGAGGAATCTTGTCTTCAAGAATTTGTACACTAAATATAAATGGATTAGCGGAAAAATAAATACTTTTAAAAGAAAAAAAAATATTTGAAGCGGGTAAGTCAGGAGTAAATTGAATTCCAATAACATTTAAAGAAAGTTTTGTTGCTCTTTAGAAGCTGCTTTTAACTTACCCATCGGAAATCTTTTCCATCAAATTTGCTGGCACTCGTAAACAGCACAGTCCTGGCTGGCATATTAATCCCCATAGCGAAAGTCTCTGTTGCAAATAAGGCCTAAACAAACAGATGAAAGTTAAGCAAGCTAAACCAAAGGCTCTTAAACTAACGTGCAAATAGTCAAAAGTTGCTACACAAAACCTCTCCAGATCATACTACTTATGCACTATCAACACAGGAACATAGGATCATTAGACATTTAAAAACTGAACCAAAACCACTATTTCTTTCTTCTGTTATTTCATCTGGGAAAACATGGGAACTAGTTAGATGCAACCATGTAAAAAGACTCCAAGAGAAAATAGACAAAGAGGTGCAAAAATAGTTAATTTTCACATTTAATGTTTGCAAGAAGAAAACAGCCCCACGACTTTCACCTACAGTTACATTCTTCTGAATGTATATCCCTTAGGGCAACCAAGAGGTTTGGTAAATTTCTAGTCATTCATAAGAGCAAAATATATCATAAAAAAAAAAAAAAAAGAAGATGTTGAATCTAGACATTGTTTAAATACTACAGAATAAAATCTGGAACATTTAAAACTGGAGCTGTAATTGTGCACTAGTGTAACGCATCTAAGTCAAAGTACTAACAACTACGAACTCCTTATATAGAGGAAAAAAAGTTAAAACAATCTCAAGAACTTTTTTTTTAAGACAGAGATGAAGGCATTTATGCAAATATTTACATTTCTCAAGGGAAGCAAGCTGCAAGCAATTACACCAATTAACCTCTGCCACTGGAACACCTACAGGCTTCCAGAGGTGCTGTGTGCATTTGCAGAACCCAGTAGGTACGTAGGTCCGCAGAACGGGGCCTTTCTCTTCATATGTGTGTAGATTTTTTTTAAAAATGGCCTACTTATTGGTCCACACAATGTTAAAAAAAAACTTCTTAGTAAGTACTAAGCCTTACGCTTTCTGCACAGAACCACATTCAAAATACAAGCCATTTTTAAGTTTGTATGTGCAATGAATCTTTCACATTTTTCTGACAAAGAGCAGATCTCCACTGTAACACTAGCATACTTTTTGAGCTAAGACTTAAAATCTTGGTTCTTTGGAATTATTGACAGCATATTCTCAACAGAAAAAAAAAACAAAATAACCCCAAAACATGGACATGGACTACATACCTTGATTAGGCCCTCAGAGAAAAGAATTTCTATGGTTTCTTTTAAAATAGGAAGCAGACCACCATGATGAATTCCAATTCCTCGCTTCAGAAGAGGAAGTACATGCTCAACCTGGGAAGAAACATGAAGACCAGTAAAGAATTTATAATATTCATTACCAAAAAAATAAAACCTTACCACTGCCACTAGTGTTCACGTAATTGACTCCTTTCTGACTTAAATACAATAAATATCCCTTCAATATCACTTTCCAGTTAGAACTAGAAATGATATGAAAGATAAAGTCTGAGGCCAATATTCTCTGTTGACTAGTCTTAAATTGGCTTAGGCCTACTGTGAAGTTTTGTCCTGAATTTAAACACGCACTTAGTATTTAAATTTACCTTTCTAAAATAAAAATTGCTTCATTTTATAGAATCTTTGGAAACAGTGACCTGGTAGGCATGACACATTTTGTTTCTGTTTTAGTTGCAGTGATTTCATTTAATAATATGTGCTGTAAGAGTGAGGCCTGCACTTATGAGACACATACACGGAAATTCAGACTGTAAGTAACTGAATTAATCTCTTTAATTGTAAAACCATACTTGAAACAAATAGCTACATAAACCTATGTTTGTCTATGTTTTTTCTCTGAAAATATTCTCATTAACAACACTTGATTACTGCCCTAAAAGTAATTCTGAAAATACGCTTTCAAGTTATCACTGCCTGCAGAGACAAAACCAGGTTACTTTGATATAATGCCACTGTTACAAACTCCCTAAAAAAATCCAGCAAGTAACACCTTATATATTGGATTTCTACTTGGTTTTTCTCAGAGTCAAAAATAAAACAAAACAGGTATGTGGAATTTGATGCAAACAGGCATGGCCAAAAATTAAATGGTTGTCTTTTTCACGGAGAAATTGCCATTGTCATGGCAAATACAGAAAGAAACGATAAAATTAAAGAAAGAAATGGCAGAAAGAAATTATAGTTTTAATATGTTACAAAAGTACCGAATCCCGTATAATATTCTGTCCATTTAGAAGCTTGTGTATTTCCACTGTAAAGACAGTCACTATGCTTAGTCATTATATATTAGAATGTAGATGCACTAAATCAACTTTTTGAAAGGCTCAGCAGTCAATACCTGTTAAAAAGATAGTTTTAAGGCAGAAATATATCTCTGCATAAGCCCTATGTTTACTTAAAAATGTGATTAGAAAAAAAACCCCAACCCACAGGAACATCATGGTTAACTTTGGCATATGTCATTTGCTAGAACCATAACTGGAAGGAATTGTAATCACCGAAGTCTGGTTTCATAATGTTAAGGAGAAATGGAAAGAGATACAAAAATTCAGAGAGATGAACAAAAATATCTAGTTTAAGAATTCTGTACCCTCTATGTCAAAAGTTGCAGAAAACAGGTGAACAGTAGCTTCCTCTATTTAAACTCCACTCACCTGAGGAAGCTTTTTGTCTTCATCTGACAGACAATCAATTGCATTATTGAACACTTCTTCAACCATTTTTTTTTCTTCATCTAAGGAGGCAATTTGTAAATTGTTACAAAATCTAGAAGGCTAAAACCAACTGTAAACAAAACATTACCACATTCTAATATTTTCAAAAGTTTACAATAAAATTTGCATGGAAGATCATGAAGTCTACACAAAACCACCCACAAAGGGTCAGACGATCAAGACTTGAATGTGAACAGTAACCAGAAGTAGATGCTCAGGAAAAAATGGAACAAACATGGCACAATAATCCAAACTTCGGTTATTTCCAAGTCTGTGATTTCTCTGTTTTATGTAATTTTTGTCTATTTCATAAACCTCCCTGTTTCCCATCTACCTACTACACCTTGTCTGCACAGACACTGGGGTTCTTCCTCTTCAGTGTTAATTCTCAAAGTTTACATCCTTTCTACTTAAATAGTTACATTTTCCAACAGAAAAGGCTACATTATTTTGCAACACTGAACCACAATACACAAAGATTGGAGCAAGTTAGCAAGCAAGAACCCTGGACAGCTCACAAACCTAACATGGTACATTGATTTACAATGAATTCCGTATTTTTGTTACAACCCTTAGCATTTCCAAGCAGCAATGAAGTGAAACTTCTTTTCCAAGTTTGGTCTTAATCCAAAATGAAAATAATCTCCTTTGTTTACCTTTTGGATTTTTCTTTGAGGAGAAAGGAGAGGACACAAAGAAAGAAAACTGATTGAATAGCTGAGAAAGAACAGTCTAGTGGTTTGTTATACAGTTGTTTTGACCTTGAGAAAGCACTCAGTTTTCATGAATTTTCATTAAAATTCTGGGAAATGCACTTGTTATGATCAGTCTTCTCTCATTACAGATACAAATTTCTAGGAATTCTTGTGCTGTTATTACAGTGAATGGGATTTTGGAGAAAGAAAGAAATAAGATTAAAACAGAGGAATAATTCAACACTGTGAGGACTAAATACTCTTGTGCATCAACAGTTTCCTGCTGCAAACAGCCTGATGTGCTGGCAGAGGAAACTCATTTTGGATTTTTTTTTGTGTTTTGTTTTGTTTACACAAAGTAACGAAGGAAATAGAAATATCTAGTTGGAGTATCATTTAACATCAAACTACAATTTTGAATAAAACTATATTTATCGATACCTGTATTGAAATCTAACTTTGTCATCTGAAGTGCATAGGCTTCGCAGTCTTTCTTACTGAAGCTGAAAATAATCACAGGTTGGAAATTCCTTTCCATGATCATCTTCACAATCTTAAAAACATTTGAAGGACCTGCAAAGAGATTATCTTACTTTATATGTCTTTCTAGCAAAAAAAGCATCTTGTGGAACAACTGAGACACACAATTTGCATACAACTTTGTTGTATTACATAAGAAGTTACTTTAGAATGGGATCCAAACTCACCTTTTGTTCCTCCTTTCCTGCCTTTCTGGTCCCCTTTTGCCAAGTCTCCTGCATCTCTAAGCACTTGCATTGCTGTATTAAAATTATCTTCTCTGAAATCTCCCTAGATACAGAACACAACCTTTGTAAGCAACTACTTACATAGCCCACTTAAAAAACACTTCAGTGCTTTGCACGGCCATTACCATTACCCTGTATTTATACCCAGCAGGACAAAACCATGCATAAGCTAGCAAGTGATTTTACTAGGTCAGTGGCACAGCACAGAATCACATTGCTGCCCTTGGGGTTATTGCTCATTTCTCTGTCCACCACAGCGTCAACCCTGCTAGACCTGCTGAATGACACAATACTAAAACTGACTTTCAGGAATGTCTACAAGAAACTACACTGTTCAGCAAGACCCAGTTTCAAGTGCAGTTCTGCTGTTTATTAGCTACTGCTGTGCATGCCAATGATGAATTTTAAACAAGTTGTTACTCTGAAAGCACCAAAAAGCACAAAAATATTTTGAGTCCTCAGCTAAAGTAAAATTTAAATGCTACTACATTTCCTTTCAGTAAGGAGCAATACAAGAAACATCAGCTACTTTGCACTTTAAATTAGCATGTCTTTTACAAAGCAAGGTTAAAGGCACTGAAGACATCTCAGTAAAGTACTACTCAGCTGACTACATGACATTAATAAAACCAATCTCTTCTATAAGACTCCCAAAATCTAAAACAATGTGGAGATCACTGTTGCCCATTTGCACTTCATTTTAAAACAAACATCCTTTGTAGAGTCAACCTGTGACTGACATTCGAGGAAAAGTATCTTTCAACCAAACCAAATATTACTTACATTTTCATCAACAACCAGGTGAAGTCCATCACCTCCTGCTGGGAATATATAATGCTGCAGTGGAGTGGGGCGATAGTCGGTATAAATCACATGGCAAGGCTATAAAGTAAAATAGCATACATCTAAATATTTCATGTTTCTAACTGCATTGCAAAAAACACATTGCAGCTAAAATACATCTAAAAGCCAGAAAGCAAGACTCCCAGAAACTAAGGTAACAGATTTTCTTTCATGAATATGGATTTTGTACTAATGATGCTGCTTAAGAAAATTAAAGAATGCAAATCCTTTTGAAGTACACAAGCTGGCTACAAAAATTCTCTCCACGAACACCATCAGTAAGATCCAGTATAATTTCCTTCTACATTATTACACAGTCTCAAAATCCCAACAGCTTTTAAAACCAAACGAAAAATTGTTAGTTTCTATTTTGTAATTGACCCTGAAATATTTCTTACATCACCTGGAAAAAAAAGTCACACAGCAAACTTAAAAAAACACTTGGGGTTTTAATGCACAGGCAAAGCTTGTTTACAAAAAAATAAACAAAACATGTCCTCTAAAACATTAAATATTAACATAAGTCTGCTTTGAAAGAAAAAACACAAGTCTAGTCTGCAAAATAAGGACAAGGTTTTGTACCAAACTTAGAAAGACATCTCTTATCTTTCATCACAAACAATGTGAAGGATCAGCCTCTGGGATATTTCTAAAATTGGAGCAACCTCTAGAGGAATTTCCCTAGGTCTAATTCCTAAATTCTTTGCAGCAAAAGCATCTCGAAGCAATAGGAAGACTCAAAAGACACTCAAAGTTTCAGCTCCCATCATCTGAAGAGACAGCATGATGCCACAAGACAACAAGGGTGGAGGTACAGCACATCAGAAACTTTACCTGTTTGTGAAGATGGCAGATCCATTCAGCAAACTGACGGGCATTTGGAATAGTTGCAGAAAGAAACACATAATGAACATTGTCAGGAAGCAAAATAATTGTCTCTTCCCAAACCACACCACGTTCTGAAAATGTAAAAGCAACATGACAAACTTAGAGGATTAAAGCCTATTTTTCAACTCTGAAGCCAACAAACAACATGCTTAAAGACAAAATAAGACAAAACACTGAAAAAGCCTCCCCTACATGAATGGGATTTATCATAGTGGCCTTTGCCTTGGCAAAGAAAATGCAGACTACAACACGTAATAACTATCATCCATATTTTCAGAAGAAAATAAATTCTGAACGATTCATGCAGGGAGGTGACCGAAGAGTGAGGACAAAGATTTAATTCCTCAAAAGAAAAATAAAAAGTTCTGAAGAAAAAAAAACCGAAAGATTGAGATGTTGTGCATAAAGGATACCTGAATCTCTCATGTAGTGGATTTCATCAAAAATGACCCACGCAACTTCTCGCATAACTTCAGAGCCTCTGTAGAGCATACTTCTCAAAATCTAGAAAGTGAAAAAAAAAAAAGAAATAACAAGTCACATGTTACAGAGATGGCAGGAAGAAACTGCCAGAATATTTTTGTTCACATTTACAGGGCAATATGAAATTGCATAAAACTTAAAAGCATTTAAAGATTGGCAGTGAGATGCTTTCCAATCTAACAAATTTCATGATATGAGACTAACTGCAAGAACAGTGATGGAACACAAACTTAAAAACTTCTATTTTTTTCCCCCCCACCCTTTATGTGTCAGCATATTTGTTACAGGTCTAGGAATCTACTTCTGACAAATCTTCTTCCCTCATTCTAATTGACCATCTCTCTGAGATTAAGTGGAATTTTTTTGATAGAAAGAAAATCATGCTGTCTCTTCACCCCAGTCTTTCTCTACCAGAGTTTTCTATGTAAGACTCTGTCTTTACCCCTAAGAGTAAAGAAAGACAAAAATTCAAACTCATGGACAGTCACATTTCTACACAGAAATATGACAAAACTGAACCAACAGTACTTAGTTACCAAAGGTGAAAAGCCACGTATATTCCTAGAGTACCAGCATATAGTGTGAACCACTCAGCTATCACTCATTTTCCCCTCCTCTTTTCAGTTTCCCTAGAACAAAATACCAATCCTACAGGATTCAGTTAAGTCTGACTTCAGTACCTCACATCTATCTACAGAAAACTCAGTATCTTGAGCAGTGAGCAGATTTTAAGTTCTGCTTTTCTCTGTGGAAGAAATAACGTTTCTTACTGGTAGTCTAAAAGTATTAATTTACCTAACTGTTTAATAACTCGAAGCTAAAATATTAAGAGCAAGCTTAATAAACTTTATAACATTTTCTACCTAATTGGGCTTTTTATAACTTTAATCTTTTAATACCAGGCCTCTTCAGTCAAAAAAGGTTAGAAGAAAACACAGATCAAGTATCTTACCTCAGTTGTCATTACCAGACAAGAAGCTGTAGGATTGATAGTAACATCCCCAGTCATCAAACCAACATCTTGGAATTCTTCATACATCTCACGATACTTCTGATTACTCAAAGCTTTAATTGGACTCGTAAATATCACACGCTGTTTCTCCCTCAAAGCCAGGGCAATTGCATACCTGCATTCAAACATTGCACATACTAAAGTTGTCAGGAAGGCATTCAGAGCATATCCTCTAATCTGCTTTAATTTTTTTTTAATTATGCCATTCAGAACACCAGCAGAATTATATGAAACACTTAATATCTAGATTATTAAGTTCTGTGCAATCAACTCAACTATGCATGTCTCTCTGGACAGCCACAAATCATTGACAACAAGTGAACTGATTTTTATGGACCTTGGAGCAGATTTAGCCTAAAAATTTGTCAGTCTCATGATAAACTATTACTATTTGAACCCATGCCCTAATGTATCTGCATGAACATTTCCACTGTTAGACCAAACTCTGACTTTTAAAAGACATAAATTACCTTTTAAACTCAAAACAGCGCTTCTAAGAAAGCAAACAGGGAAGAAACTCCTGATTAGTTGTAGCCAGGGACTAGAAGTTATTTTTTCTAAATCCACACAAATATGTGTTGCAGGAACTTTATTTTCAATCTATATGAAAACACCTCAACAAAACCAGACTGTTTAAAAGCAAAAAGTAAGCTTAAACATGAACTAAGGCTTTCGTTGCCCACTAAACAGGACCGAAGAAATTACTTTTATATTCACCAGTAGTCACTCCAACTGTAACACATAGCTACTGACGGTTCAACGCAATGACAAACATCACACTATTTGCTTATTCAAGACTGTCAGAAAACTACTTACTCTGCACAAACAGTTTTACCAGCTGAAGTATGAGCTGAAACCAACACAGATTGGTTATTATCTACACAAAGAATAGCTTCTCTCTGAAAAGCATCAAGAATAAATGGATATTCCTAAAAAGAAAGAAAGCAAAAACATTACATTTTAACACAAACTGTTACTTACGTCTGAGTAATTTGTTGACTGATCTAGTTTGCAAATTACAGTCAGACAGGAAATTCTGTAGGGTATTTCCAACTTGAAGTGATCTTAATCCAGTATTTTTCAATGAGCTTGTATTTCAATAATTTTACCTAATACCACATCTTTGCTTATTTCTTGTTGTCACATCAAATGAAAATCTTGCCCCAATTAATGAATTTTTTCTAACGCAGTAATTTAGGAAGAGAACCTACAGTGTACAACAGAAGCCTGATGTGAGAGAACATAACTGAAATCACGACAGCCTATCCACCTCCTTCACCCACATCATTCCACTCCACCGAATTTAAAACATCAGTCTTACCTATGTCAGGCCACCTTTTCATGATACTCTTTTCCAAGCCTTCCTGACATAACTTTTTGCCTCTACCCCCATATACTGTCTAAAGCATATGCAATAAGAAAACTAAATGCCACCTATCACATACTTTTGCAGCTTTTCCAGTCCTTGGCTTCAAGCCTGTGAATTCTTCATCTGCTGGAAGTGCAACCTATAAAATACATTTTAAATGAAAATATTTGAAGAATTCTCAGTGTCCATTCAAGTAACATGACAAGCTAAGAAGAGCTGAGGCAGGAGATAGAAATTCAAATTACACACGTCAATGCTTCCTCCCTTCTTTTAAAGAGCTTTTTCAACCAGTATCTATATTCTTCTGACCTAACAATGCTCCTTCTCTCACTTCTCTGGTATTTCCTACCATTTTGTGTGAAAAAGTTCTGCTTCACTTAACTTGGAACATTAACTTTCCAGGCCAAGATACAGACATGGCTTCTGGACAATAGGCATTAGAAGTGAGTTCTCAGCTCACTACTAACACTCCCTTGCTAAAGACAATGTATTTACACAGTTCTTGGCCAATATCTTATATTAATTTGTACTTAACTTCAGTTACTAAGGGATAGCAAACCTCTAACAGACATTTTAAAGTAACAAAGATTGCACAGATATATGGGCTTTAAAACCTATATTACTATTTGTATGTATAGTTCCTTCATTAGGAAGGTCTAATGATACAGGGCCCTTGAATATGACCCTAATTAACTTCAGCTAGTTCTGGAAGACGGTAGAGAAACAAAAATGGGCATAAAGCACAATGAAGATAAAATTTACAAATGTAACCGTCACAGAAACTCTTTCTGACAATCATCTTTAGACGAAAGACGATTAAAAAAAGAAAAAAAATCAGCATTAATACTTCTGCAACCTGATCTAGGTGGACCTGCTTCTTCAGGGGTTTGGACTAGATGGCCTCTAAAGGTCCCTTCCAATCCCTACCTTCCTATGATTTTTCACATTTTAAACTGTATTTATGTCTATTAATGCAACTTGAAAACAGATAGTTTTCATTATTTTGCTTTTTCATAAAAAACTTTTTAAAATCAAAATGGTATCAGTCTTACAAGAAAAGCTTTAATTCTTGAACAAGAATAGCAAAATATTTCAATGCACTGATGCATACTTAGCTCACACTATGACACAGATCTGTTTTACCAACCAGCAGGTTTTCTTTCTCAACAACAGTACTGAAAACATGCTGGGTACATTTTCATTATGTATCAACATCATGATAAGAGTCTTTCACAATCAGCTGCTTTACTGCAACGAACAGTCAAACAAACTACTTCTGGTAAGAAAGTGTATTCATTTTTCAAGTGCATTTTGTGCACGATCAAAGCCAGACACAGACCTCAAGCTCTTTACAAGTGCGTACTACCTTAAATATAATATTAAATAAAATACCTGCTTGAGGCTAGGAAGGCTCTACAGAGGGATCTGGAGAGGTTGGACTGATGGGCTGAGGCCAAGTGCAGGGTCCCACACTTGGACAAAAACAACCTCTGGCAATGCTACAGGCTTGGGGCAGAATGGCTGGAAAGCTGCCCAGAATGAAACGACCTGGGGGTGTTAATCAACATGAGCCAGCAGTATGCACACCTGGCCAAGAAGGACAATGGCATCCTAGCTTGGATCACAAATAGCATGGCCAACAGCACCAGGGTGGTGATTAATTTCCCTGTACTCAGTGCTGGTGAGGTCACACTTTGAGTGCTGTGTTCAGTTTGGGGCTCACACTAGAGGAAGGACATTGAGGGGCTGGAGTATGTTCAAAGATGAGTATCTTAAAGGTATTTGCCAAACTAAATGATTCTATAACATAATAAGGACAAGCGCAATAATCAAAACTATTATACTGGCAGTGACACATATAATTCAGTGAAACAAGCTTATATTTTTCATGTGTATTTATTTTCAGTGCACTCACCTCATGTGTACACCCTTCCACAGTTTCCACAGCTTGCACCTTTACTTGAGGCATCAGGTCTGCCAGACTGAAAATATACGAGTTAGGAATGCCAACAAGCTACTTAAAAATCCTGCTTTCTTTATAAATGTGAAAATGCTGAACTTCACCTCTACTTTAACTGCAACATTAAACAAGGATGTACAAACTTGAAAACAGACAGAAACACAGAGTACTAACAAACAGGACTAATACCTGTGAATGTTAAATTTTTTGCCACAGTGTAAATCTACTTTAGCTACTACTTTGGGATTTTTGACACCTTAAAAACTTGCATGACAAAAAAAGCATTTGGGTCACATTTATTCATCTACAGTCTTCCCACTGAAAACTCTTTTTTTCATCACAGACCTGCACACCTACTAACAGTCATGACAGTGATTAACATCAGCCTGAAAAATCCCTAGCAGCTGCCTGAAGACAAGACCCCTCCTTTCTTTACCAGCCCCTCCCTTCGTGTCTACAAGAAGAGGCCTGTACTTACTAAGCTACTGTGGGAACACAGATGTTCTGTTGAGGCCACTAACACAGAACACAGAAACTGACTTAAAACATTGATTCTGGTTCTGTTTTTGCTTCCATGCAAGTACCCCTTGTTTTCAGTGTTCCGAGAGGTCTTCTCCTGACTTTCTCACTGAAAGTCTTACCTTCAACTTCAAAAAACTTATCATGTAAGACCAAACAACAATCCAGACTGGGATTCTGTCTGACAGAAGTCATCAACACATCACCCGCAGGAAAGAATAAGAACGCTGTAAGTGTGCACTCTTCATTTCTGCAGCAGTTTTCTACATCTCGAGCTAGGAGACATATATCTGCATTTGGCAGACAAATCTTTATTTCATGAACCCTCCTAATAATTTTCTGAACCAACATAAGCTCTCAAGTTCCCAAGAACCTCTTAAGAGATGCAAAGCTGAAAAAGTGCCTCCCTTCAGCTGTCTTATCTCCCCAGCTGTTGGACATGTTCAAGTATATCTCCCTCTCCATGTTAAATACTTGCTCATGCTCACATTATTTTGCTCGAATTCAAAAGCATGTATGTACCTGAGATTCCAAATTTTTGCTGCAGTTATAATCTTACGTGCCTCAAAAATCTAACTTCTGCCTCCTTGTGTCTTCAGCAAACAGCATGATACACAGCAAGGCTGCTTTCTCCCAAGTGCTCAACTGCTAATTTTTTGTTATATGCCTGAAATCAACATGGCCAAGAATTACCGATCCCTACACTGTAACCACAAATACAGTTCATACTGCAGCTGCCTCTCTGTCCTGAGCATTATTTCAAATACAGCCAGTGCTGCTGGACAGCACTTCCTCCCTTATATACGTAAAGGAAAATAAATATCATTTATACTACTTCCATCATCTACCCACAACTAGCGTACAGCTAACCAGTATGTTGCTATGGTTTCCTTACACATCGAGCTCAGCACTTACTTTGCATCTTCTGACAGAACATCTTCCAATTTTGGTTTTTTTCCTAAAATAGTATCTTCGGTACTATTGACCTCAGCTTCCCTTTTTGTCTTCCCCGTCACAGGTATCGGAGGCGTCTCCTCCAAACGTTTTCTGCAACACGAACAGAAACAAATTCAAATTCTGCCTCAGTCTCAGTCAGGGGATCGGGTGCCCTGCGGGGCCACAGTGATCACCTTGCCCTCAGGGCACCGCACCCCGTTTCGCGGGTGAGCTTGCCTCCCGGTCCCCGCGCTCGCCAGCCGCCCACCGCACCCGGGCTCGCTGCAACTTTGGAACCAAGGCTCTCGGGAGAACGTGTCCCTTTGGGCTGCGCCCGCTGCCCGGCCGCGAGGGGGGCCCGCAGCAAACAGTCCAGCCGAAGCCAGGCCCAGCAGCGCGGCCCGAGCCCCCGCAGCGCCGCCGCCGCCGCCGCGCCCGTACCCTGGTCTCTTGGCGCTGTCCGCAGCGCCCGCTTTGCTCTTCTTGGCGCCGGAGGCGGCCGCGTCCTCCTCGAACACGCTGAAGAGCTCGTCCCCGAACGCGTCGGCCATCTTCCCCAACGCTCCCACGAGGCCCCGCGAGGCACAGCGCAGCCGCCCCGCGCTCGCCCGGATCCTCCCCGCTCCTGCTGCTGCTCCGGCGCGGCACCCTGAGAAGCAGCGTCCCTCGCTCCGCCGGGCCCTGGGAGCGTCCCGCGCCGCCGCCGCCGCCGCTGTGCCTTTGCCAGCCGCAGCAGCCCCCGCCTCACCCACAAGCCTCCGCGCCTCACCCACAAGCCTCCGCGCCTCACCCACAAGCCTCCGCGCC
>WBNH01004810.1:3347-30145 GCA_013401255.1 Urocolius indicus | reverse complement strand
CGCCGCCGGGGCCGGGGCCGCCGCAGAAGGGGGCAGCCGAGCGGCTCCGCGGCCGCCGCCCACCACCAAGGAGCCGCGCGTCAAGCAAGGTAGCGGGCCCCCGGCGCCGGGAGGTGCAGCGGGAAGAGCCGCGCAGCCGAGGCGGGCCGCTTACGGAGCCGTAGCGGTGTCGGGGAGCTCCCCGAGCTCCCGGCCCTGGCTCTGTCCTGAGGCCTAAGCCTCAAGAGAAAAGGACTGATGCGGGACTTGACGTTCCTGGGCGTCGGGAAGGGCGCTGCGCGTCGTGCCTGGCTTTGGCCTTTGTCACTGCCAGCCACGTCCCCGAGCAGATGAGCCTCGTTTGCATCGATGTGTTGGGTGGAAACAAAAAGTCTGCTATTAGATCGCCGGCAGTTCTTGTGGAGGAAGAGTTGGTGTGGGTTTTTTTTCCCAGTAATGAACTTTCTCTTGTAGAATCACAGAATGGTGGGGGTTGGAAAGGATCTCTAGAGATCATCTAGTCCAAGCCCTCGCTAAAGCAGGTTCACCTCAGTCAAGTCACACAGGAATGTGTCCAGGTGGGTTTAGAAACCTCCACAGAAGGACACTCCACACCCTCCCTGGGCAGCCTGTGTCAGGGCTCCCTCACCTAAACAGTGAAATATTTTTTTCCTAGCGTTTGAGTGGAACCTTTTGTGCTCCACCTTCTGTCAATTACCCCTGTCCACTGGAGACAATAGAAAAAAAGTGTCACACCCTCCTCCTGCCTTCTACTTTTTAGGTGCTTTGAAGTGTTAATGAGGTCTCTTTTCTAGGCTAAACAGCCCCAGGTTCCACAGCCTTTTCTCATAAGATAAGGAACATCGTTTTGTAAATGGCAATTCCATGTGTGCTCAAAACTAATGGAATGTAGATTTATGATATTTAGTTTTGTATCATGAAAACAGTCTAGAGTGGTTTCAGGACTGTGAGGCACTTTAGCTGTGTTGGGTGAGCTGAGGGATTACTGTTCCGGGTGCAGCCTGAAAAAATAGTATTCTGCAGCACTGTGAGATGTCTGTTTTCAGTAAACCAGCTTTGCTAGAAGTAGCTCAGATATAGCATCAGTAACAGATTGTGTTGCAGCCTGTAAGCGAATCGTACAGTGACTAGGCTTTTTGAGATTCCAACTTGTTAATACAAAATCTTGGATGTAAAGTGTATAGAATTTATTCAGGTACTCTGCTTTCATATGTTTAGCAGAGTCTAGATTTGTTTCTTATGCTTCCTACTCCTCCATCACCACGGTGCTCAGGCCTTTTTGGAAAAGATCCAGCTTCTCTGCTGTGAGGAAGAATAGGTCAGCCTAAGGGAAGGGTAAATTAGTGTAGTCTAAATAATGTGAGGTCCCTTATTCTACCAATAGTTACAGTGATTAGCTTGTGAGTGCTAATTCCTGTTTGTAGCTCTTGCCAGAAAAAAAACAGTATGTATATTCTGGAAAATGGAGTCTAACTGCAAACTATGTGTTGTTATTGTAATGATGATAAGTCATTTTGTGAATTAGTATTTTTCTAACAGCTGTTAAATGAAAAATGTTTAAGAATAACTGTAGCAGATCAGAACAAAGGCCTCTGAAACCCTGCATCTTCTCTTAAATAGGAGCCAAAAGCAAGTACTTAGGTAAGAATAGATCAGGCATGCAGTGATAATGATGTAGGATATTGTAATGGTTTGGCCCAGCTAGGACAGAAGCACTGAATGGTCTCTCCCTCGGTGCCCCCATTCACACCCACTCTCACCCTCGTTAGGATGGCGAAGATCCCATTGAAATGGGAGGAAAAAGATAAGCAAGGTTGTTGTGGATTAAGACAAGGGCAGGGAGGGCTCACTGCCAATTACGGTTTCTGGCAAAACAAACTCCAGTACTCGACTTAGAGAGGAAAGTAGGAAAGTTTATTCTACAAGAAACAGAATGGAATAAAAGCAAAAGGGAGTAGAGTGATGAGAAAATAACAACCAGCACTTTAAGATCTCCCTCCCCCATCCCTCCTTTCTTCCTGGGCCCAGCTCAATGCTCCCGATGTCTCTACCTCCTCCTCCCGCAATGGCTCAGGGGGGCAGGGAATGGGGGATGTGGTCAGTCTCTCACAGATGGGCTCTGCCACTTCTCTCAGAGGAGGATGACTCCTGGCATTCTTCTCCTGCTCCAATACAGGGTCCTTCTCCTGGGACGCAGTCCTTAACAAACTGCTCTGGTGTGGATTCTTCATAGTAGCTGCAACTTCTGCCAATACAGGGTTCCTCACACGGGACGCAGCCTATTCTGGCCGTAGTTTTAATGAAGAGAATCACTGTCCCTGGCTCGGGGCCTGCAGTGAAGTATTTGGGTCCCTTCCACGGGACACAGCCTCCTCCAGCCATAGTTACTGCCCCTGATATGGCGTCATTATCAAAACAAGACGTGGCGTCTTTAACAAAGTGCAAACAATTCTCAGCTTCACCATTCCTCTCTGCGGGGGAGTCTCTGCTCCAGCACACTTCCTCCTGTCCTTCATCATTGACCCTGGAGTCCACATGGTTGTTTTTCTCACTCTTCCCACTCTTTGTACTACCACCAGCCAGAAAAGAAGGGACAGAAGAAGGAAGAAACAGGAAGAAACCTTCTCTTCTGGCTTCTTTTTAAAAAGTGATCATGGAGGCGTCTACTTGGCTCAGCCCCAGAAGTGGGTCTGGCTCAGAGCTGGGGAGAGTTTTGGGCAACTTCTTACAGGAGCCATCTTTACCGCCCCTTCCCCCTTACTAGGAAAGGCTGTCGTGTAAAATCATGACAGATATTTTTACTTCTTCCAGCAATTTTGACTGAGCCAGATGGAATATTTTTTCAATGCCCTCCCAAACTGATTTGTCTGATCTTTTCTGCAAAGCTGTCATATCTGCCCTTGGACTTTGATAAATATCTGGTCTCCCCACCTTTAGTGGCAAGAGTTTTGTTAACATAGCTATTGGGGTTTTAATAAAAAAACCTGCCACTAGCATTCACCTCCCTGTTTGGCACCCCTTATTCCAATGTTGAGAGAGAGTGAGCAGTCAATCCCGTTTTGTCTTCTTGTCTTGTTATGCTACATGGAATTTCTCTTTTTGTCTGCTGAGAGTCATACTTTCTTGCTTTTCATTTTTCGGGGATCCTGCTGTTGATTATTCTTATTGTTGTTATGTACCTACTGGCAAATTAGAATAATACTTGCTTGCACTAACCTGTGTTACATTGCATCAACTGTAGGTACTGTAAAAAAATGTTCTGTGTCCTGCTTATATAATTCATGGTTATTTGCAATTTGCAGGTCCAAAAACTTACAGTTTTGGTTCTACAACAGATTCTGGTGCTGCTGCCAATCTAGATAAATCTGTTCTTAAGGCAAGTATCTTCTTTAGTTAAAACAACTTTGGTTTTCCTGGTACTCTTTTAGTTGAGTAAATATTTATTCATGTCTTCTTTGTTATGTCATGCAGGTAAACTCATACATCCACAAATATATTAGATATTTGCTATCTTGAGCTTGATATGTTTAGGATTTTGAATGCACTTTAGGTAAACTAACAGGGTAGGAGAAAGTACATATTCAAAGTAACAAATAACACGTTGCATGCAGAGCTCTTAAGAGTTATGTTTAGGCTTTTTCTATGCCTACGGATTCTTCTTCAGGTCAGAGGAAGAATACAGATTTTTTACAACAGCCTCAGTAGCAACTGAAACTTAGTTCATGTTTAGAAGTGTTGAAACCACTGAAATTGTTGTTTGCTACCATTAGTTTTTTTTAAGCCAGGTAGAAGAATTGTGTTATGGAATGTATCTTGATATTCAAATAATTACATACCTGCTCTTGTAAACAGAGGACAAAGGCTTTGTTCTTTCCAGTTGGATTATTTAAAATTTCCTGATAGTATTTTACTTGAAATAGTACATTTCTTTGAAGATGTGCATGGACTTATCTCTAATAAGGAAAGAATTCTTCTAGTTCAGTAAAAACATACAGCTTGCAAAAGTAAAAAGTCTCCCTTTTGTAAGAAAAGTGTACTGCATTACAGAAAGCTGGGAAAGTTGGGATTTGAATGGCAGAAAGATCTCTGCAGTCCAATTTCCTTAGCCATGGAGAGCATTGATATGTCATAAGAATTTGTAATGCTTTATGTTGTATCAACTGATTTTTCTCTGTGCAGGTAATGATAAATGGTAGTTTGGAGAAAAGGATTATTGATATAATCAATGACCATAAAAACCAAAATGACGACAAAGGAGTGATTTCCAAAAGACTTACTGCAAAGAAATTACAGGTAGAGTTTAAAGTGATGTTTTCCAGCCATGGCTTATTTAGAATAAACTGCTTATTTCTTGTCACCCGTATCACATGTGATGTGACACTTTCGTATGCTGTACAGGTCAGTGTAGTAGCATGCTTTCTAGTAGTTAGATTAATGATGGTAGAATCAACAAGCATGGTTATTAGGAAACAAGGTCTCTATGTGTTCAGTAACTAAAACTGTAGTCTTCAGACAGGAGAGAGAACGGAACTTGATCCGAATGTTTCATGTGGTTTTTAGTCCACGTGCTGGAAAACTATAGGTTTGTCTTGTTAACTAGAAAATAGATTCAGTACAGAAGCTGGAATGTAGATTTATATATACATATGCATACATATTTTCGATAGGAATATTATAAACTCTGGATGCAAACCAGAATTTTCTACTCAACCTTTTGGTAAAGTAACTTAACTGGCATTAAATGACAGTAAAAAGTGTATCAGGCATGTGGGAAGTGGGAGTTTATAAGCTTATATTGTAGTTTTAGATTAAATTGTAATATTTTCCAATTTTTTTTTTCTAGGATGTATACATGGCTTTACAAAGATTCTCTTTTAAGACTGAGCACGTTGAAGAAGCAATGAAAAATACACTTTTGTATGGTGGTGATCTTCACTCTGCACTAGATTGGCTTTGTTTAAACCTTCCCGATGGTGAGTATGATGACAGAGACTAGATTACAGTTTTTTAACAGAAGAATGACATGTGCTGGCATGGGAATGCTTCATAGTAGTAATTAAATGTGTTTTTTCACTAAGACTGGTAGGCATCACAGTGTTTCTTTACTAGAAGCATTGCTGATAGCTTATGGGACTTTTTTTTTTTACTACATAAAGTCTCATCAACCTCTTGTTCCTAGACTTAGGGTTTTATGGAAATCCTGTCTTATAATCCATCCAGTTTATGGAAATGCTGTCTTATCTAAATGCAAAAGCCTAAATTTATTCATTCAATGCCTTTTTTTGTTCTGTGTTCTTCCAGTTGTCTACCAACACACTCTGAAAATTTTAGAGTAATTATTATTGACATATTGTGTGACATGGATTTTTTTTTTATTTTTAAGATGCCTTGCCTGAAGGTTTTAGCCAGCAATTTGATGAACAGCAACAGAAACCTAGAGCAAAATTTTGTTCTCCTGTATCACAACGTGAACCTCCACCCCGCTTCGTAGATACGAAAAAGAAAGAAAATGGCCCTGAAACTAAGGTAACCTGAGGGATTAATTTGTATTTACCGGGAGGATAAGAGAGGATTATGTTTCTCTGAAATACAGAGTTTGCATTGACTTCCAACACTAGTGGAGAAACTACTGAAAATATGGTATGTTTGTAGCTGTCACATATTGATTTAACTTCAGTGCAATGGTTGTTTGAAGGTGGTATTTTCTTCATGTGAAGTCTAGAAGGCTCTTCATAGTTCGTTGTTGTGGTTAAGTATAGCTTAATTTTCTAAAAAGCGTTCGTTTTATTTATTTACAGGTGACACTCTTTATATACTAGTATGGGTTTAAGTTTGTCCACAGACTTTTTGCTTCTGTGGTTATTGACGCTTTAAACATAGAAAAGTTTTCTTTCAAAAAGTGGAGTGTTTTTTCTTACAGCATTTGTAATTGTTTAGCTGTTAAGTCCTGTGTAAGTATATTGGGGGATGTTTACTCTGGTTGGTGAAAATAGTTCCTAAATACCGACGGAGAATAACATTGGTGTTCTCACTCACTGTTATCATTACTTGCATTTTCTGTTACTCTTCCTAGGAGACAAATGTGGTGAAAGAGAAAGAAGTGAGTATGAAGGAATGGATTTTGCGATATGCTGAGCAACAGAGTGATGAAGAGAAGAATGAGGCTGTGAAGGATGCAGATGAAGAAAAGTTTGACCCAGTAAGATAGAATAACACTTCATGGAAGTCTTTAAAAAAACAATACATCTGAAAGTGGTGGATCTGTTTGTTAAAAATTAGGCATTTAATACTCTTTTTTCTCTGTTTGCAGTCTATGAAAGGAGAAATGTGTAGAAACTTCTTTCTTAAGTAGTTCTTTTTTTTTTTTTGTACTAGGCTAAAAATACTGAGTGCATTTTGCTGGAAACAAAAAATTCTGGAAACACATCTCGGTGAGATTAGGGAAGAGACTATTAAACTCCAAGAGTCTTTAACTGTTAATTACATAAAAACTAACTGTTCTTCCTTTATGTAAGCTTGGTAAAAAGGACAAAACCCCACTTATTATGAAATTAATTAAAAGTTGCAAACATACAATATTCAACTTGTAATTAATAATTCTGCTTGAAATAGAATGAGAGGTATGTACATCTGGCTGCCAAGCTTTCAGAAGCAAAAGAGCAAGCAAGCATCTTCAAGCAAGACAAGGACAAGCAAGGCCAGAAGGCAGCACAAGAGAAAATAAGAAGAATTCAGCAAGGTAAAGCTATGAAAATTATCTGTGTTTTATTTTGTGACCTGCACAGTTGTTAAGCAATTAAGTGTCTGAGTAAAATTGAATTGATGAACTGATTTCATCGTCTTTTATGCCTTTGTGTGAATTGCAGGCTTTTCTGAATCTATCCATGTGTGTCAAATTCTAAAACATTTAACTACTTTGGGTTTTGGGGCTCACAGTGTCTTTTCTTTTTAAAGAATAAGTACTCATCAGTTGACGAGTATAACTCGTATTCTCTCTCTGATAGAAATGTCAGTACTTGAAGAACATCCAGTATTTAATCCAGCTATAAAGATTTCAAACCAACACCAAAATGAAAAGAAAAAAACCCCTTCACCTCAAGAAACCACTTTGAATCTGAGCTTGCTTGAAAAACCTGATGGTGCTGCAAAGGAAGACAAAGGTATATTGGAAATGGTTCCGTGTAGCCTTAAAGCATACCACAAATTTCTAGGTAGCATTATATTGCAGCGCTGAGTCATCAGGCTCTAGTTACAGGGAAGGCAGGTGGACCACCATTTGTATTTGTTGTAGCAGGTGACATTGCAAGCTATTTCTGCCATACTGTTAATGTCTTTAGTTTTTAGTTATTTTTTCCTTTCCCCTTTTTTGCTTCTAGGACTAGTTACAGTTTCCACTGCAACTGTTTCATCTTTTAAAACTGTTCTCATTGTAAACCTTCAAACTGTTACATTATTTTATATTAACCAAACGTTAAAGTTCTTAAATTATTGGATAACAAAAGATGACAAACAAAATATTGAAATTGATTTCCTGCTACATAGTTTTGTAGGAAAAGTGAGAGTTTCTGTCACGTGTAAGTACCGGTATTTCTGCAATTCAGAAAATACTGCTCTATAGTAAAACTACATTTGATGGAAAGGTAAAAACATTCTTAGCTATCAAATGAATTGAAAATAAATTTTGGGAGACTTAAAATGTGTCTTTCTGCTCTTCTAGTGAAAAAGAAAGAACCACTAGATGTAAGAAATTTTGATTATAGTGCTCGAAGTTGGACTGGTAAATCTCCAAAACAGTTTTTGATTGACTGGTGCAGGAAGAATTTTCCCAAGAGCCCAAATCCTGCTTTTGAAAAGGTTCCAGTTGGGAAATATTGGAAATGTAGGTATGTATTTCCTATGAACTTTTCGTTTTCCTTTTGGTTCAATTAAAAATAAAAATGCTGTGTGCTTCTGACTTGTCATGTTGATCCAGGTTTTTATGAGTGTAGCTTAACTGAAACTCTTGTTTCACAAGGGAAGTCTGTCACTTGGGGTAGCTCTGCAAGTGTGATGCTTAGACTGGACACTCTTGCAACAATAAGGTGCTGTAGTGAACGCTCTTGATTTATTTCTAATTCTGTACTGCTGAATGAAAGGTTCTGAACTGGACCTATGAGATTAGATAATGAACTTCTAATATTCTCATTCAAAGCAATGTAATAAATTGTGAGATTTACATAAATGAGTACCAAAAGCCCTTTTGAGATTGTTTAAACAAATGTGTAAGTTAGAAATTTGTGTGGAAGCTATTGTTCATTTGTAACCAAAACAGTTGAGATTTTTTTTTTTTTAAGAAAACAATGTAATATGTTATAATATTCTATTCATATAAATATAGAAATAAGTTAGATATGGCATTACGAACTAGTAATGCTTCTTGAAGAAACCAAGTAAAAGAACCTATCTTGCTGAAGTTAAAAGCTACTTATCTACTGTTTCCCTAAGAATGTGAGAAACATGACTGCCAGTCTGACTAGCATATATACCTGTCAAACAGATGCTCGCATCTTAGTAGATTATTGATTGACGTCTCAATCTATGCCAAGTAGCTACAAGCACACAAACAAATACTTAGTCCTTTCTTTAATGGTGATCTGTATGTGTATAAATACTTCTGCTTTCAAGAAAATGAAGACATCTGTTAGGAGAAAAAAAGCTTCACCAGTTCACTGCTGGAATCTGCTGCTGAAAGTTTTCTGCTATTTTATCAAACTTGATCAACTGTTTCTGTCTGAACATATTCAGTAACATTAACTTAGCCTAGTCTGTCATGTTTTAAACAAACATTAACACATGCGCTTTTATATAGGTAGGAAAAAATAAGATAAATAGATAAATGCCTGTATGATTTTGTCTTTAAGGGTCAAGATTACCAAATCATCAGATGATGTGATGGCAATGTGTCCTACAATTGTAACGGAAGATAGTATGCAAGCTCAACATCTAGCTGCTACTTTGGCACTCTATCATTTAACCAAAGGACAAGTAAGATTTTTCATCAGTGTTGCTATTCTTAGCCTGGGTTCTGCTTCTGCACTTGTTTGTAGCTAAATAATAAAAACAAATCCATTATTTGTGTCTTGTTAAATACTTTCCTCATGTGATCATTTGCTTTTATCTTCAAGCATACATATTTTTTGCCGCATACAGGGAGTAAATTTTTTGTTTAGAAAAACTGTTCTTGCAGTGTTGAAAAGAACACACAGCAATTGAAGGTTAAAAAGTGTATTGTGATGTTTATTTTACTGTTTTCATAGAGTGTAGCTCTGTTGCGTGTTTTGGCCTACATTTTGCCAGTCAAATTCGCTTACATATAAAATGTTATTGATAGTACTAACAAGGCTTTTCTGTCTGCTTTTCCCATCTAAAGTCAGTTCATCAGTTACTGCCTCCTACCTACCGAGATGTCTGGCTAGAATGGAGAGATATTGAGATGAAAAAGGAAGAAGAAAACAAGATAGAAACCAACAAACCTCGTGATAACTTTATTGCTAAATTATTAAATAAACTCAAACAACAGCAACAACTACAATCCGAAAATCAACCAAAAGTGTCTGAGGGTCCTGAAGATTCCTGGGAAAACTTAGTTTGTGATGAGGACTTCAGCAGTCTCTCTCTTGAGACCTCAGATGCAGATAATTTAGAACCTTCAAGGATTCTGTTCAAAAAGCTGCAAAGTTCCTCTAGATACCAGAGGCTTCTGAAAGAGAGACAGGAGTTACCTGTGTTTAAGCACAGATACTCGATTGTAGAAACTCTTAAAAAACATCGAGTAGTTGTTGTAGCCGGTGAAACTGGCAGTGGGAAGAGTACTCAGGTGCCCCATTTCTTGTTAGAAGACTTACTGTTAGATGAAGGATCAAAAAAATGTAATATTGTTTGCACACAACCCAGAAGAATCTCAGCAGTGAGCCTGGCAACGAGGGTTTGTGAAGAGCTGGGCTGTGAATCGGGACCAGGAGGAAAGGTAAGATGTTTCTGCATTCTTTTTTCAGTCTTAATCAAATGCAAGGGGCTGGATTGTTGATACAAAGTGAAAACATTGTTTCTCAGATGCTCTTTTCTCCTGAAAAGGGCATATTGCTGTGTCAGCTGTTTCTTTGCAAATTATCATCTGTACGCCTCTGGGTATTGGTATATGCCGTGGTTTGGCCCAGCTAGCACAGAAGCACCAAGATAGTCTCTCGCTTGGTGCCCCCATTCACCCCCACCCTCGTTAGGATGGCAGAGGCGCCAGCGAAAGGGGAGGAAAAAGGTAAGCAAGATTGTTGTGGATTGAGACAAGGGCAGGGAGGGCTCACTGCCAATTACGGTTCCAGGCAAAACAGACTTGACTTAAAGAAGAAAGTAGGAAAGTTTATTCTACGAGAAACAGAATGGAATAAAAGCAAAAAGCTGGGGAGAGTTTTGGGCAACTTCTTACAGGAGCCATCTTTACAGCCCCTTCCCCCTTAGCAGAAAAGGGTGTCGTGTCAAACCATGACAGTATATGATTTCTAAAACCTCTAGAGAGTGATTAAGAGCAGGTATGTTTCATAATAGGGGTGGTCAAACAATGAAGCAGGTTGCCCGGGGCCTGGCATCTCCCTCATTAGGGACAGAAAAAACTCTGAATAAGGCTCTGAGCAATCCAGTCTGGCTTTGAGCGAGGACCTGCAAATTTATCTTGTTACTTAAAGAAAACCATGGTCTTGTACATTTTATGATACTCTATTTGTGAAAAAATATGTTTGAGGCCTGTGAAGAACCCTGGGAAGTTTATCAGCCCTTTGCTGCTCTGGAGAAACTTAATTGTAGATTTTGGTGTATTTTCCCTTTCTTAACTAAGGACAGTGTGTGTATGAAAGAAGTGTTGTAATAATTCACTGTACTATTTAGTTAGCAACCCATGTAGTGTCTGAATCTGGCAGTGCTTAAATCTCACTTCATTTTTAATACCTCTAGCAAGTATCCTATTTTAAGTTATATTTTTAATATCTTTTTTTAAAGAATTCCCTGTGCGGATATCAAATTCGTATGGAATCAAGAACAGGAGAAGCCACTAGACTACTGTACTGTACAACAGGTGTCCTGCTTCGGAAGCTTCAAGAAGATGGTCTTCTTTCAAGTATCTCTCACGTTATTGTAGATGAGGTTATCAGCTCTTACTATTCTGCAGAAACTATAGTCGTTCTGGGCATTGACTTCTGCAAAAGCTTTACTACAGATACGTTTTTGTAATTCTAGGTACATGAAAGAAGTGTCCAGTCCGATTTTTTGCTAGTTATTCTGAGGGAGATCTTGCATAAGCGCTCAGACCTGCATCTGATATTAATGAGTGCTACTGTAGACAGTGAGAAGTTTTCCAGCTATTTCTCACACTGTCCCATTTTAAGGATCTCAGGGAGAAGTTACCCTGTTGAGGTAGGTAGATGTTTCTTTGATTATGCAACACACTTTGTCTCTGTGTATACAGTATTTGCGTAGTTAATGTCTATAGAAAATACCCCTGTGCCACTTTTTTGGTGCCAAAATTATGTCTTAAACAGGTGTTTCAAGGACTTTAACTTTTCTTCTTTTTTGAGAATATAAAATGGCTTCAGTGCTTTAATTACAGGATTTTGCTATTCTTGATGTGTTTATTTATCATTGATAAAAATAAGTCCATTGATGACACTGTGATGTTTCCGTCTTCAACTTAACATTACACTTATGTATATTTCTTATGTGCATTATATAGGCTATGGTAAAGATTATGTTAGTGATCCAATGGAGAGGCCCATTAACAAACTCGTAGCAGCTCCTAAGTTTAAGTTTGCAAAAATTGTAAGAAAGGTTAAGTTAAAAAAGAGAAGGTCTCGTTTAACTCTGTACGTAAGCTTTAAAAAAAAAAAAAAAAAAAAAAAAGGTGCTGATCAGTTTTTGACAGGCCTTGTATTTCTTCTGTGAAATACCATTAAAGATTTTCCATGTTGAAGATGTAATTGAAGCAACTGGCTATGTTCTGGAGAAGGACTCAGAATATTGTCAGAAGTTCTTGGAGGAGGAGGACGAAGTAACAATAAATATTACTGGCAAAGGAGGAGGCACTACAAAGTATCAGGTAAACAGGCATTTCTAGCTTTGGTTTGGAAATGTTTATTTTTTAAAATATCCCTTCACTTTTCTCTTATTAAACGTCATTTGGATTGTACAGCTAATATTCTTTCAGCTGATAAACAGACCCTGTTTTTCCTGGTCTTCTTTTTTAGGAATGTGTTCCAATCAAGTCTGGATCTGGTATTGATTTGGCTCCTTACTATGCAAAGTACAGCAGTCGTACACAGCAGGCTATCTTCTATATGAACCCTTACAAGATCAACTTGGAACTTATTTTGGAGTTGCTTGCATACTTGGGTACTGTCCAACTCTTCAGAAGTTTATATATATGGGGATGTCCTTAGGACTTGTTTTCCAGTGCTTTCCACTGCTAGTGAAGTACTTGACTTTGTTCTTACATGAAACAGCCTGAAAAGTATTTACTTCAGGTTGAGTGAAACTCTTTGCAATTGCAAGTTTGACTATGTGCCTGTACTGTGACTTTTCAGATAGAAGTCCTCAGTTCAAGAACGTTGAGGGTGCTGTGCTGATCTTCTTACCAGGCCTTGCCCATATCCAACAGCTGTACGATCTCATTTCAACTGACAGAAGATTTAACTTGCGTGACAGGTAATGCAGATATTTTCTGTGAAGTTAATAGTTTATTGACCTAATCTGTTTGTTGGATTTTATGGTCAGCTATTCTTGAAAAGGCAAACAGTTACACCTCTGAGCTGTTTGAGCTACAAATGTACTTTTTTGCTTGTATCATTTTTAGATAATAAGTGACAGGTGCTTAGGACTGGTACTGTAAGAACTTTTAGCTCTGATTCTATTTTTCAACAAACTCACCTAATTATAAAGCACTTGGCTACTTCTTTTCCACTCATTAGAGTATGGAAGCTGCCATATCTGGGATATAGCTTTCCGTGTCTTACTGTTCACACGGAAGTGACTGCTTCCTCAGAAGAGATATTAAGAAGACTTACTGTCTCTTCCACAGTAATCTGGCAAGAGAAATTGCATGAGGTTGTAATGGCAGATTAGTTTTGAAATTTGTTCTGTGGGCAACTGCACATTATGAACGTGATGGCATAAAAAGAAGATTTGCAGTCAAATTCTAAGGATTCATAGATGGACTGAAATGTAAAGGTGTAGAAGAAAAGGAAAGTACCAACTTCTGTGTCTGTCTCATCTCTGAAGGCCTTTATTGGTCACGCTGAAGGTTGCGTATGTTTGTAGTTCTGAGCAAAAGTTTCAATAAGAATCCATGCCTTGGCAGCACAACATGAAAAGTTTTGGTTCATGGACACTTAGTTGTCCTTTTTTTGACATGCTATTGATAAAAATTAACATCGAGTTCTGAAGTAGTAGTATTTTTACTGCGTTGTTAGGAGAACAACTCAATGACCTAACAGTGTTATTCTTCCGTCATAATTTGAAGTATATATTGATAAGTGTTATTTCTTGTTCTAGGCACAGGTTGATAGCTTTGCATTCTGTTCTTTCGACTGAAGATCAATCAGCTGCATTTACAGTACCTCCTCTTGGTATTAGAAAGGTACGATATATTTAGAAACACCAAGTTCACCACCACGGGGAGAAACTTTCTGTGAGTGTAGCTCTGAATGGTTTAAAATTAAATCACACAGAACTGCACAACAGTGCGATGTTCCTGGAACTTTCTCACTGCAAAGAAATAACTCTAATCTGACGCTCTGTAGCAAATAGAAGCTAACAGGCTGTGAAAACCTCGGCAGTAATCAGATAAATTTTTAAACCTAGTATTTTTTTCTAATACCTTCTTTAATTGTTGCTTTACTGTGTTCCAACTATTATTAACCAGTAACTGTAGCTTTTATCTTGGAGAATGGTGTTTTACATACTGCCAAGCTAATTAAAAGTTGACTAATTTTTGCAGGGAATGGGTAGCAATTTTGAGGTATTATGAAACAAAAAATGAATGTGAAGTTCTTACTAAACTTTAGATTCCTCAGTAATGAGGAAGACTAAACCATTTTCCAAGTTGTTTATCTTTATCAGACTATTAAAGGAAATGTGTCTTAGTAAAAAACTTGAACTAAACTTATTCTGTAATTAAAAGGGTGTTAAGACATTCCATAATTCTTTTATTTGTGTCATGTTGCTATTTTCAGATTGTTTTGGCAACCAATATAGCAGAGACGGGTATTACAATACCAGATGTTGTCTTTGTAATTGATACTGGGAGAACAAAAGAAAATAGGTGAGTGTTTGATTTTCATGAGTCATACTGTGATTGCTGTAAATACTTTAGAGATTAGTAGTGCAAGAATTTTGTAGTATCCTTATTAAACTACAGTTCTGGATGAAAAACTGCAGTGAGCTCATTGAACAGCATACAGTTTAGGTACAAGTTTGGGATGAATCTTTGGATGTTCACATGATATAAACACCGGAAGGAGTTGCTCATATGTATTAAGAATTGTGATTAAGTACTAGTTTAAAAATATAGTAGATGCTTTTTATACTATCTCTGTTTTTACAAGCTATTTTTCATCCAATTACATTGTGAAAAGCCCTACAGAATGTGCCAGAAGAATTCTAAATTGCCAGGGAGGTAAAAGAATCAACCAGCTATTTCACTTTCCAGTTTTTACGCTTTAATGAGTGAGCTGTGTCCAAGGTTCTGTGATGTGTGGTTTTCCCTGGCTATGCTTAGCTTTCAAAAACCAAGACGATAATTTCAAATTAGTACTGTTTAGATATATTTTATCAATATACTACTATGTAAGTTTACGTCAAAACGTCAATTCTGAAATCTGAATGGGCACTTGCTTTGCAATTTTGAAGGTATCACGAAAGCAGTCAGATGAGTTCACTGGAGGAGACCTTTGTTAGCAAAGCTAGCGCCCTGCAGCGACAAGGAAGAGCTGGGCGTGTTCGGGATGGATTCTGCTTCCGAATGTACACCAGAGACAGGTGCTAAAAACTTAGCATATTTCTGTAAATATTACTGCAAATGAAGAAGACAAAGCTGTAAAAAAAAAAAAAAAAAAAAAAAAAGGGAATGGGATGATTTTAATATTGTATTTATAAAATGTTATTATATTCTTTGTTTCACATTTTTAAAAAGGTAATTTTATTCTTGTTATCTCTTTAATCTCTTTTGGTAAAAAAAAATCATTATTAAAGGAAAAGTGCAGCACCAAAGAATGTTTGAAAAATCAGTTTTAACTCTGTCTACTGGCCTGCATCAAATATATACAAACTTTACCTCCTGAACTTTGAAATTTTTTATCCAACAAATCTGTAGGCTTCTGCAGTGGTATCTCTGGATTAAGAGATGGGGTAAATTTTAACTTATATAGCACTGCAGAATTAGTTTCTGTTACTGCTTTTCCTTTCTTGTCTGAAAGTCTGAAGCAACTTTTCAGCTGAGAATCAGTTAAGATAAAAGCATTTTGAAGTAGCCAGTTGCATGTTGCTAAAATGCACACTCAGGACTTTCAGATTGAAAGCTATTGGTTTTAAGAACTTGTTTTGAAAATTTTGTATCTAACTGCCTTTCCTTCTTTTTCACTAAAACTCTTGCTTTCCAGCCTAACACACATCTTATTTCAAAGAATGACAGTTTACCTGTGTGTGAAAACACATGCCATCCCCCATAACAGAACATCTGCAGAGAATGAGCATGTGAAAACTAAGTTTATAAGTTGAATTCAATCATCAAATTGAGTATCTGTGATTCTGTGTTTCTATGATGTTGCAGATTTGAAAGTTTCATGGAATATTCTGTTCCAGAAATACTGCGTGTGCCTTTGGAGGAATTATGCCTTCATATTATGGTATGATTTTGGGTTTGGAATTACTGACCTAATTGTTAGGTAAAAAAGTTTGCTAGGGCAGCACTAATTCAGTGTAGTTAGTGAGGCTTGTCCTACCTGGACAGAGGGGGAAACCGAGTTACATCTGTGTTGGAAATTCCAGGGCGTACTGCAGCCTTTGCTATTCCAGTTTGCCTCAGAGTGACAATTCAAACTTAGTTAAACAGCCTTCAAAGTGATTTCTGCTTAAGGAGGCAATTCCATTCTTTTACTCCCCATCCTGAATGAGTAGGGTACGTATGGGAACATGAGCAACTTGGCAAATTAAGTGTTGGGTTGATCTCCTGCTGCCCTGATCAGTGGTTGTGCCTACAAAGTCCTTCAGTGTAGTTTTGTTAACCTGATGTGCGGTGCATCTCTGTTTTGGAACCAAGAGGCTGGTTTAGAGGGGAGGTTATTGTCATGGTTTAGGCCCAACCAGAGACAAAAGACCATGATTAGACTTAAGTGCCACAGGCCCTGGAACTCCTAAAGGACAGAGAGGGCTCAACTGCAGGTTATGGTCCCAGACAAAACAAAGGTACTCAGCTTAGTGAAGAAAAACTTAATTTAATCCACCTTCAAACAAAACAAAACAGAAACATCCGATGGAAAAATGAGACAGAGTAAGGCAAAAGATGGAAGTGCAACCAGCTCTTTAAGATCATTTTCCCCCCACCCTTTCTCTCTTCCCAGGCACAGGGCCCTGAGCCCAGTGTCTTTACCTCATCCTCCCATAAGCAGTGCTGGGGGCAGGGAATGGGGGATGCACTCAAGTCCTTTCCTGATGTCTCTTGCTGCCTATGGCGCTCCTGAGAAGTACTCCTCACCAGCCCTCCCTTGCTCCAGCTGGGATCTCCATGCACTGGACAGCCCTACACGGGCTGCTCTGACAGGACGCTGCAACCCCAGTTCATCTCTGGACTGGGATCTAAACTGCTCCCTCTGACCTGGAGTTTCCACCTCTCACCCCCTCTGGCACAGGATCTCTGCTTCTCATTGCAAGCTGCAACAATGTCTGTGGTCCAGCACTGCTCTTTCTGTCTTTTCCTGACGGGGAGGTCTGCATGGTGGCCTCCATCTTGCCCTTCCCTTCCACCTCCTTCCACACATTTCAAATTCCTGTCCTTAAATAGTGACCAGAGGTGCCAGATTGGCCCAGCCAGGCCAGGAGTGGGTGTGAACCCAAGAGCCAGGGGAAAGTCTGAGAACTCTTTACTGAGGTCTGCGCTGCAGCCCTATCCCTTTGTTAGCAAGCAAAAGCAGCTCCTCGCTAAACCGTGACAGTTATGTAGGCTTCTGGTTGCAAGAACAGCTTTCCAGTTTCCTTTTGTAGCTGCTATAAAAATTTGTCATAATAAAATTGTATACTGAAATGTATGCTGTTTTAATCCACAGAAATGCAATCTTGGCTCGCCTGAAGACTTCCTTTCCAGAGCATTAGACCCACCACAGCAGCAAGTAATTGGTAATGCAATGAACCTGCTGAGGAAGATCGGGGCTTGTCTGTTAAATGAGCCCAAACTGACTCCATTGGGTCAGCACCTTGCAGCACTTCCTGTCAATGTAAAGATTGGAAAAATGCTTATATTCGGTGCTATATTTGGCTGCTTGGATCCTGTGGTGAGTGGGGAAAACAAAAAAAGCATCTTAAAAAAAAAACCAGTATATAAATGATTAAATCTTTAAAGTTAATCGGGTTTTGTGCAACGTGGTATTTTGAAAGGATGATGTGAGAAGTTAAAACGTTTGTTTTAAGATGAGAGCACCTGAACATCATAAAGGGCAGCAATCTTAAGTCTTCTCTATGATTGGGCTTGATGATCTTTCAGATCTTCTGCAACCTAAATGATTCTGTGATTCTAAATTCTTAGGCGTTGTTCACAAGGAGACAGTCGTACTTGATCTCCAGTTCTGTCTGTTACGATCTCGGGGACACTTCAAGAAAAAGCCTCGTTACTTATGGGTTGGCCAAATATCAATTACCCCATGGTTTGTGGGCCAAAAACACACTAATATAAAGTTATTGAAAATTAACTGATGTGATAACTTTTGTGAATACTGTGGCGTAGTTTACACTTTGACCAAATCCATTCAAATTACAGCAAAATAGGGTGAAGCATGGATATACTGGTGTGTGAAAACTGGGAGTTGAAATTATTTGTTGTCTCAGTATCTCCTGTCAATGTGGTGTAATCTAAAGCAGCTGTTTACCTGATGTTCACTGTATCAGGTATTACTCTGTCATTTGACAAACAATTTTGTCTGAGTTTTGAGGTTTAATGTTTTTTAATCTGTAAATATGAGACACTGTATAAGCAATCTTTTTAGTATTTGTAAGTACTGAATTCTACATGGAAAGTTCTTACAGTGGTAAATCTTCCTGGAGACTTAGAAGGTGATAAAACACCATTAAATATTATTGTAAAAGAAAATTTGAAGCCATTTGTATGATAAATCTGTAAGGTTATACTCTTAAGTGATGCATACTTTACTAATTGCAGGCAACTCTGGCTGCTGTTATGACAGAAAAATCTCCATTTACCACACCAATTGGTCGAAAAGATGAAGCCGACCTTGCAAAATCATCTCTAGCAATGGCAGTTTCAGACCACATAACAATCTTCAACGCTTATCTTGGGTAAATTAGAGCTCTCCTGTGCTTATAGCTGGATGCAGATTACACTTAAGTACTGTAGTTCTGTAAATAACCCTTCACAACTATCTCTTATTGAATTGCTTGCACATTGGAATTTTTCAGAGTAACAATACATTGCCAAATACTGTAACAGGAAAGCATAACTTGCTTGGTACCTTATCCTTTAACTCCTTTTTGTGTCTATTTATCCTACTGTTTAAGGTATTTAGTTTGTTGATTCTGCTATGTTGATCTGAATATTTTGTGTCTGAGGAAGTACAAACTTAGATATTACAAAATGATGTGCATATTTTTTCTTTATGGAATATTATCACGAAGCCTCAAAAACCGCACCTGAATTGTTTTGTTTCAACTGTCAAGGCACACAAACGTGTGCGATTTTTGAGAGAAAATTGCCTTGCATTTTCATTAGTATCTGTCAAATTTGTTACAGTTCTCTGGGGTGCTTTTAGACCTGCAGCATTCATCTTTATTAATGACACTTATTTCTAGTTTTGAGTGGAGAATGCTGAACAAAACACAGTATTGCCTTTTAACTTAATACCACTGTTATACTCTTAATGTGATTCTTTTTGCCCTAGTAAGACAGGATATTTTTCTGCAGGTGGAAAAGAGCTCGACAAGAAGGAGGTTACCGTGCTGAAATGACTTATTGCAGAAGAAATTTCCTTAACAGGACCTCACTCTTAACTCTGGAGGTAAATAATTATGCTCTGCACTTAAAAGTTATTTGTTAAAATTTCCCTCTGATAACGTCATGCCCTTTCAAAGATATGATAGATAACATGTCTACTATTTAGACAAGACAAAAACAGGTGGAAGACTGATGAAATGCACACTCTCAGGCATGGTAGGTTTGTCTGCATTTGAGTTTTCATATGCACACTTTATTGATATACATCTTTGCAGCTGCTGTTGTTAAAGAAGATCCTACTTCCACCATAGAATCAAAACTTGTGAATTAAAATACTTCGATTGTGTTATTCTTGGTGTCAGAGAACAGATCCATTACTAGTTTGAGAGATGAGCTGCAAACTTACGTAAATGGCCTTTTATTTTTGGTGAGAAAATATATTAATTGATCTTTCCAATTTAAGTTTGAGTGACTGAACTCTCCTAAGCAGAAGTGGACCTTTGACGCAAATGTATCTCTCTGTTTTGACTGTGAGAGATTTAGTATTTGCAGCATATGTAGTCCATGTGTCTAGGGACCTTGTCCATGTATCCTATATTCCAGATAATGTTTTCCTACAAAACAGACAGTATTCCAATGGTGTTGTAGAAAATACAGTTATTTTTCTAGTGAGAGCTATTTCTCCTGGAAAGCATGAATATCTGGGATGGAGTATGTACCTTTCTCAAATTAAATTTTACTAATACCTTACTCATTTCAGGATGTGAAGCAAGAACTCATAAGGGTGGTCAGAGCAGCAGGGTTCACAGCACCTACAGTGCAACATGGATGGGATGGAAGTGGAGCTACACAATCCCTTTCTCTCCACGAAATAGCTCTTCTTAAAGCTGTCTTGACTGCAGGGCTGTATGACAATGTTGGAAAAATATTATATACAAAGTCTGTGGATATCACAGAAAAGCTGGCTTGCATGGTAGAAACTGCTCAGGGTAAAGCACAGGTGCATCCCTCTTCTGTAAATCGAGACTTACAGACACATGGATGGCTACTTTACCAGGAGAAGGTAAGTGAAAACAGTGAATGTTGCTGATGGCTTGTGTGAAGGTGGAGTTATACCTCTAAATAACATAGACCAGATGAACAGTATATTCAGATAAACTTTACACTGGAAAGTCTTTAGTATCTAGTGATCCTGAAATCCATAAAAGGGAGTTCAACTGAGTGTTAAAGAAAAAGAAGTTAAGGCTGAACAACATGGACAAAGGTGTTCGTGATGAAACTGATAGCTATAAACGATGATACCTTTCTGTGTAGTTTAAATTAATAGTATCACTGAGCTTTCAATACAGTGCTGTGGCTTTGATATGACTTTAAGCAGTAAAATGTAGTGTTAACACTTCAAAGTGTTACATCTTTTTTACTATTCTAAGCAGACTCTGAGGTATTGAAACTTGGTACAGACCTCACATATCCACAACAACAGCTTAAAATGAAATAGCCAATTCTGTATTTTAACTTTGGAAGTTCAGCAGTCATTGTGTTTTTCTTCTTTCTGTCACTTTCTTCTCCTCAGAACTCAAAATTGTCAGCTGTTTTCTAAATTCAGATGTTGATATTTAGTTACACCTGAGTTACATTTGGTAAACCAAACCTTGACAGCCAGTTGCGTAATGGTCAACTTTATTGTAGAGATGCAGGACATAACATGAGACTTGTTAATGCACATGAAGTGACAGTCCGTAAGAAACCTGCAGTTTAAGGGCAAGGCAGTAGCTAAGGCTGGTAAGCTATTCTGTGAACAGTAGCAAAAAACAGAGCCTCTGCTTCTATGTGAAGATGCACTCTTTTTGTTTCCTTTTCCCTCACTTCAACTCATTCCCATCCCATTCCAGTGTTATCTGTTAGAGTCGCCAAAGCCAGAAGTAGCATATGTGAGCCTCATAGTTACCTCCATGTCTGTGTCTACACATGTGCTTTCATTTGTGTGTGCATATGTGGATCTGGATTGACAAACTAGCTGCTGTTAGGAGGAATCTATGACAGAAGAGTTTTACCTGTTTCTTACTTTAGCAGGCTTATTAATTTTGATATCTCTTCTCTGAACAGCACTAGGCTAACATCTTTCTATTTGAATTTTAACATGGAAATGGTGACTGTAACTAATTTGCTGGTAGCACACAAGCCTGTCACTCAGAGGTGACATTTTATGTAGTCTAGAGCAGACAAATTGCCATTGGTTGTTCTGTTTACCATGACTTATGTTGACTAGATCTTAAAAGAAAAAAAGATTGTGTTTTACTTGCAAAACTAGCAATCAAATTTGGTGTTATCAATTTTTATGTGGTTTGGGTGTTCTTTTTCATTGTTTCTAATGCTGTTGTTTGTTTATATGCAGGTGAGATACACCAAGGTATATTTGAGAGAGACAACTTTAATCTCCCCCTTTCCCATTTTGCTTTTTGGTGGGGATATAGAAGTCCAGCATCGGGAGCGTCTCCTGACAGTTGATGGCTGGATCCACTTTCAGGTGTGTTGAAGCAATAACTGCCTTTTGTGGTTTAATAGACTTTTGTATTACTCAGTTGATATACAAGCTTAATTTTTAATGCTATATGTATAGGATGAAGATGAGAGGAAAGGATGGCAGGCAGGCAGGAAAGAAGGAGAGAGTTAAAGGAAATTATGGGGAAATTTTACATTTGATGAAATCTTAACCAGTCACACTTGAAAAAGGAGGCTTGTAATACGCACCTCGTAACAAGTCAGTTTCCTCTTCACAAAGGAAGTTGGTATTCTTTCCGAAAAGGTGAATGAAATAAAGACTGAAATAGGGAAGGATGGTGCGATAATGTGAAAAATTCCTCAAAAAGGCTTCAGATTTAGATACACAGATTCCTAGAAAGATGTAGAAGAAGCTTGTGTCTGCCTTCTCAAGAAGCCAGGAAGACCTTCTGAGGGAAATGTCTAGGTGTTGTATTTCAGATATAAACTTATTTGTATGTTTATGCCTTTGAAAAGAGCAATTAGAACAAGTAGGGTATTGGTAAATTAATAATGTCCCATATGCTGGTTGTTTGGTATGTGTGGGAACGTATTCCATACTCCTTACCTTTCTGAGCTATAGTTCTTCAGGCTGTGATGCTGCCAACAGCAGTTCCTTAAGGAAGTTTAGTAATAAGCCTAGTCGTTTCCTGATACACTATCCATATGCTTAAAATTATGTGTATGCAGCACGTTGGCAGAAATCTTGTTATAAACTTCTATTTATATGTAACATAATTTATATTAATGTTTGAGTAATACCAATGTCTGCTCTTTATAGGCTCCCGTGAAGATAGCAGTAATATTCAAACAGCTGAGAGTTCTCATTGAGTCTGTTTTAAAGAAGAAGCTTGAAAATCCTAAAATGTCACTTGAAGGTAACTTTATTACGGTGCAGTTGACACTACTCTTTGTTAAATGGGGTTTGTGGCAAATCTGAGGAGGCGTTGGTACACTGCTTCCTCACCCAAATGGCTTAGTGTGACTTGAGTATCATCTCATTACCGTGAGAGACATCCCAAAAGTTGTTAATAATCCCGTATGTTATATGACTCACCTCAGATGTATGAAGATCTGCAGCACTGCTGTTTTAAAAATATCCCTGGTGACGTTAAGGTAGTAGTACTAACAGTGAGGTACAAGTCTCCCAAAGGGAAGTAAGACTGTGTGTGGTGAACCACAGGCATAGATGAATTTTAAGTATTACACAAGTTTTCTTGCAATTTAGGTTAGTGAAAGGGAACTGCATGTTGGCCCCCAAAGTAAAGAGTAGAGGAGCACAGTTTAAACTTTGAACACTGTATGTTCAGAAGAATATTGTAGGTTGGGAGAAAGAAAAGGCATTCCTGTATGCTAGTATATCTGTAGGTAAACCATCACTTTCTTAATGTCTTTTGCGCAATACTGAAATGGCCACAACCAGCTCATTGGGTAATTTAATAAACTCTTTAGTTGATGTACTGCGTACATACTGTTTGCCCTTTTGCTTTACAAATAGAAATCACTTGTCTAGCTTTAGAGTCCAGCATAGCATAAAACATTAAGATTTTAAGTTGTTTTCTGTTTATTTTTTTTCCTTATGTTTTGGGAATCCATTTTTAAGCTTGCTCTCTTCCACTCAGTGTTTTGTTTTCTTTCCTAGATGACAAGGTCTTACACATCATCAAAGAACTGATAAAGACAGAGAATGGTAACTGAAACCAGACATCGATAACAAACGAGAGCTTCAGTAATGGCAAGGGAAATATGCACTCCAGCATTCGCTGAAAGTATTTAAATACTTGGTGTGGTTGACACCAGCCTTGATGTGGAAGGACTGCATGATTTTGCGTAGAATTCACCTTTCTCTGTTATCATTTTTGAAGATGAACAATGAATATGTTTAGCCTTTACAATGCATTTGGTGCCATTTGTCTGACTGTATGAATGATGGAAGGAGGAAGCGGGGCTTTTTGAGCATAAAAACATCTGTGGCCAATTAATCTTTTGCTTAATGTACTGGTCATACCCTCACTGGTGGTGCAGACTGTACTAATGGTGAAAGATTGGGTCCTGAGTCTTAGTTGAGTAGAATTCCGTTAGATGTGCGCAAACAGAAGACAAGTGTTTCTTATGTGGGTTTCCTTAAGTGGTAAAATTTTTTTGATGTATGAATTTATAGTATTGCAGCAATATATCCTATAGATGTCCTACTCTTTCCTGAACTGCAATCAACTAGTACAAGTCCTGGTTTCCTAGAAGAGATAAGAAGTGTGTTTATTTTTAATTCCAAAGTATACAACAGTTATGCAAGTGTGGTGGTTTAGCCAGGTACCCACCAAGTCATACTATCACGCCCCCTCCTAAACTGGACAGGGGAGAGAGAAATATAATGAGAGGTTTGTGAGTGGAGATAAGGACAGGGAGATCACTCAGCAATTAGTGTCACGGGCAAAACAGACTCAACTTGGAGAGAAAAAGGTTTGATTTATTAAAGGAACAATAAGAATAGGGAGATGATAAACAAAAACGAATCTTAAACCCCACTCCTCTCTCCTCCAGGACTCTCCTTCCTTTCCCCCAGCAGAGCAAGGGATGGGTAATGGGGGTTATGATCAGTTCATGACAGAAAGATGGACTTTGCCACTGCTGCTTTTCCTAGAGAAGCCTCCTCACACTTCCCACTGCTACACTGGGGGGTCCCTGCCATGGGAGACAGTCCCTCATGAACTGCTCCAGCGTGGGTCTTTCCCATGGGCTGCAGGTCCTCACGAACCTGGAGCCTCTCACGGGGGCAGCTCGTCACACCCTGCCCCAGCATAGGTCATCCACCAGAACAGTCCATCAGGAACAGACTGCTCCAGTCTGAGTCCCTCACAGGATCACAAGCCCTGACAGCAAACCTGCTCTGGTGTGGGGGCTCCTCTCTCCCCACGGGCTCCCAGGTCCTGCCAGGAACTTGCTCCAGCGTGAGCTTACCATGGAGTCACAGCCTCCTTCAGGCATCCACCTGCTCCGGCGTGGGTTCCTCCACGGGCTGCAAGTGGATCTCTGCTCCCCGGTGGCCTCTATGGACTGCAGGGGCACAGCTGCCTCACCATGGGCTCCACCACAGGTCACAAAAGAGTCTTTCTTCCAAGGCCTAAGCACCCTCCTGCCCCTCCTCCACTGACCTTGGTGTCTGTGGAGGCATTTTCACATTCCCACTCCCTATTGGTGCTGCAGTTTAGCAACTGTGCAGCAATTTCTTCTCCAATACGTTACTCACAGAGGTGTTGCCTCAGTCACTAATTGGCCAGGTCTGGGTCAGCTGTGGGGTCCATCTTAGAATTGAGTGGCCTTAGCCCTTTCAGCTACAGGTGAAGCTTCTGGCAGATCTTTCTTTAAAGAAGCCACCCCTGTAGCTACCAAAAACCTGGCCCAGGCAAAACCACTACAGTGAGGAAGCATTTAAATGGTTGAGTTTTTATCTTAAGACCTCAGTTTTGCCCTCTGTATTCCCAGACGCCTTCTTTCATGTCAGAGGACTAGAAATAAAAAGCTGCAAACGACATTCCTTGAAGATTAAAAATTTTCTAGGTTTGTTTTAGTTGAGGTCTTTTATTTGTATCCTTTGGGAACGTAAGTACACCTGAGTAATCCAACAACTACCCTGCTTCTTTCTCTTTTAGAATTGAATTTTGTGTATCAGTTGCTGGTTGTAAATGGCTAAATTCTGGTGAAAGTGTTAAATTGTCACACAATCACAGAATCTTAAGGGTTGGAAGGGACCTCAAAAAGGTCATCTAGTCCAGGTCCCCTGCCAGAGCAGGACCACCTCTTTTCCCTTGTTTAACTGTGATGGAGGGGAAGGTTTTGTCCCGTTTACGTATGGTAATGTTGAAATTCAGAGGGCTTCTTTATGTTTTTCTGAGCCTGTCTTGCTTTATAACCTTTCAATGAGGTAGCTTCTTTCAGTTGTTACTAAGGGGATATGTTTAAGAAATTGCACACTCATCAGTTTCCTGCCAAACCGATGACACAGGTCACACTGTGGTGTACAGATAAGCACAGTGATCATGAAATAAAATTTAAAAAACAGCTGGCTTTCTGCTTCTGCACTGTATGTGTGCAATGGTTGTGCCTCTGCTCTTTAACTCTCTCTTTTCCCTGTTTATTTAATAAATACTTCCGTTAACACCTTTGTGCTACTTTACTCAAAACATTTGTCAGACAGAAATTATGGCTTTTTTTTTTTGTTTTTTGTTTTTTTTTAATCACAGCCAAGTTACTTGGGGTGTACTGGTTTTGTGGGGTTTTTTTAAGGCAGGGGCTGCTCCTGGCCTCTGTCCTCTCCAGGGCAATGTCTATCTGGGATCATAACCTTCTTGAGGCTCTCTTTGCCTTTTCAGTTGACATCGTCACCCTTGCTCAACTCAGGATGGGTTTTGTTTTTTCCCTTCCACAACTCTTTCTTCATCAATAGTGAGACTGAGCAATAAGGTGTATCACCGGATCGTATCCAGTAAAACAGCCGAACCGAGCCTGTCCTCTGTAAACCAGCAGTTGCAGGGCAGGAGCGTTTCCATTCGCCTGCCTTCACCTCTTTTATGGACTGCTCTGTGACGTAAGTAGACCAGGGCTAGAAATAGAACCAAGACCCAAACTGCTCAAGAGAGCTCCTGGTGTGTTTGTGACTGGTGACCGACCTCAAGTGAAAGCATTACTGTTTAAAGCTCACGGTGAGCTGAGTGTCAAGGCTCCGAGCTGGAGAGATACGTGTTAGCGCTGTGTCTGTGCCAGTCCCGCTCCTAGGGCAGCCCTGCCTCACTGCTTCCCGGAGGCGGGCTGCGCCGCGGCGCTCGGGCTTGGAGGAGAGCCAGGCGTTTGGGCAGCCCCGTTCCTTTTCGGCCTGGTTGCGGGTTTTGTTTTGGAGACGGCGCTCCCTGCGGCGCCCGGACGGGGGCGGGGGGCGGCGATGGCCCCGGGGCCGCCCGCGGCTTCAAATAGCGGCCGGCGCGCCCGGCCGCCGAGTCGGCAGCGGCTGCCCCCGCCATGGTGACGG